>BPLR01012515.1:0-358591 GCA_021605095.1 Caerostris extrusa
ATCTGAAGGCAATAAATTAATAGTTAAAAAATTAAAAAACACGCTTTTAGAGTGAATCTAAAAAGTAAAAAATAATTGTTAACATAAGAATAAAATGACTGACGAGAAAATGAATGTTCCTGTTCTAAAAGCGTGGGGTGCTCGATATCAATCGTTATAATTTTCACTAGTTTCATTCCGGAAATGCAGAGTTAGTTTAAAAATGTCATACAAAGCATCCCACGCGTTTGGAACAGTGACATTCATTTTTCACGTCAGTAATTTTATTCTTATGTTAACAATTATTTTTACTTTTAGATTGATTAACTCTAAAAGCGTGTTTTTTATTTTTTTTAAACTATTAATTTATTTTTTACTTTTTAGTTTGATTAACTCTAAAAGCGTGTTTTTTTAAACTATAATTTAGATAGGGTTTGATCAGTTGACAGACTCGCCAGTAGATGGCGACATCAATCCCAAATCGAGCCCAAAGAGTCAGTTACATACGTACAAACATACAGGTGAAACTAATAAAAGCGTATTAAAAGGGTCGCACTATTCAAGTCAACTGGAAAATCTTTAATGTTAGACCACGTAAAGAGGCGGTTGCCAACTTTCGTTTAAGAGCCGGACAGGATTGTCTTGCGGAGCACCTAAACAGGATAGGTGTCCTCGCCTCGAACACTTGCCTAATACGTGGAGCTGGAACGACGAATTCAGAACATCTTTTGAAATGTCCAGGATTGAACAGGAAGCGCCAAGGAGAACTCTTGCAATTGTATTGGAAAGCAAAGGGCCTTAAAGCATAGTGCCCACATAGCCATAGTGAAAGCATAGTGCCATAGTGAATAGCCATAGTGAAAGCATAGTGCCCACCCCGAGAGGGCATTTTTCTCCAAAAAATTTACCTGAAGTTCAAAGCCAATAGGAAAGCAATGAAAGAAAGCAAGCAAGACAATCCAATGAGCAAGACAATCCAATGAGCAAGACAATGAAAGCAAGACAATCCAATGAGTGAACGTGAATTCGACGAACACTATTTGTAAACTCGGATTCTGACACGACTAGAAAGGATTTATATGATCTTTTTTTTTTTTTTCCCCTGTTTCATAAAGTTTGCTTTCAAAATACACAAAAAGTCAGCTAAAATATTAAAATAAATTTTCTTTTTCATTGTTATTTTTATGTACTCATTATTTAAGTTCTATTATTATTTCTGTTGTTCGATTGGTTTTTTCTGTTAGCCGGTCGCACATTTCTCCAACATCCGATTTTTTTTTAATCATGTGTGAGCATGATGTTGTCCTGGTTAGGCTCCGTGACATCCGAAAATGAGGGCCAAGCAAATAAAACTCCATTTCAAATTTTGGCGGAAAAAATGGTATTGAAATAGTTCATGAATAACGTTAGTCTTAAGGAATTTTCTGGAGAATGGCTTTTGTTTGAAGTGTTTTGTAGAAGAGTTTGGAAGCATTTGTCACGTCTTGGCTTGGGATTTTAAACATTTGTATTTCCCATGGCTATAAGTACTCGTAGTGCGTGGATCCATTCCTTCTTTCTTGAAGTTTCACATTTATCACTTTTAGCATTTTCCTATGCCTATTGAGCTGTATAGTGCTTCTTATTGTATTTGGAATACTTCATTCTTCGTTTATGCCTAGAACTTTGAACTTTGATATATTCACTTGGCTATTGAATGATATAGTATTTCTTGTAGAATTGGGAATGCTTCATTCTTCCTTTAGCCTAGAATTTTCAAACTTTGATATATTCTTTTGGCTATTGAATGTGTTAACGTTTCTTTTGTAGAATTTGGAATACTTCATTCTTCATTTACGACTAATATTTTCAAACTTTGATATATTCTTTTTGGCTATTGAATGTGTTAACGTTTCTTGTAGAATTTGGAATACTTCATTCTTCATTTACGACGACATTTATCTTACTTTTGAATATTCTTTTAGAGATTCTTGAATAATTCATTCTTGATGAAGTTCTTGATTTATTCAACAACATTGCTATATTCCTATGGCTATTGAATTTGGTCATTCCTACAGTATTCTAATCCATTGCTTCATATATCTCGTGCATTATTAAACATTGGCATATTCCTGAGGTTATTCATCTGTTCTCGAATGTTCACACATGATAAGTTGAAATTTGATGAGTAGATTTCAGTTTTTATTTTATTTTTTTGTTTTGCCGACAACATATACACGGGAAAAATATTAAAATAAAATAAATTAAACACTGAATGTGCCAGCTCTCACTACATTGATTCTTCGTGACCTTTTAGCCAAAAATGAAACCCATATCGTTCCACAATTATGGTATTCATACCGTGCCACTTCTGGCGATTCCCTAAACTCAAGAGACCAATCAGGGGACACCGTTTTGCGTCAAATGAAGAGATTCAACTTGAATCGGCGTGCGCTTTGAAGGCCATCCCTGCCGATGGCTTTTTAGCATGCATTGAGGATTGGAAAAAAATTGGCATAAGAAGAGATTGTGTCCGGAGGGGATTACTTTGAAGGCGATGAAATAAATTTGGAAGAATAAATAAAGAGTTTTTGAAAATAAAATTGGTCTTACTTTTTGGGCACAGTAGTATACTCATATACGTCTGAAACATGGTCACGAACAGCAAGAGAAGAGAAAATGTTGGCAATCTTTGAAAGAAAAGTGCTACGAACTATTTTTGGGGGTATCAATGACAATGGAAATTGACGAAGAAGATACAATTTTGAACTTTACAAACTTTTAGAGATGTTGACATTCTTAAATTTGTTAAACTGAACAGAATGAGATGGGCCGGTCATCTCATGAGAATGGAAAGTGATAGATCTGCTTTGAAAGTGGACAGTTCTTTTGGACAACGACCAAGGGGAAGACCGAAAAAGAGATGGATCGACTATTTAGAGTTTGATTTTGATGTTATTAAGGTCAAAAACTGGAGCTCCACGGCCAAGAGGAGAACAGCATGGCTGGATCTTTTAAAGAAGGCCATGGTCCACAACGGGCTGTCGAACCAGTTATGACGATGATGAAGTGTATACTCAATTTTGGGGCCTACTGTATGTATAATAACACCCATTTGGGCCCTTCTTGGTTTCCAACCTATAATTAATAAATTCAATTTCAATATTGCCCCTATTATACATTTCTCCTATTTTCTGGTAACAGCCACTTCTAACTGTTGTGATTCCATAATTTATGACCACCTTACAGCTCTCTCTCTACTGCAAGATATTAACCAGATAAATATATATATATATATACTAGTGTGTGTGTGAAATCTTTTAAAAGTTTATTTCAGGATGAACGGAATTAAGACTAGCATGCATGTTAATTTTCACCACGGGCTGCACAAAATTATAAATCAAAAATTATTCAACAATTATAACGATATATTTTGTTTGTTTAAAAATAATAATATTAATAATACTAATAATATAAATACTAATAATAATATAAATAAAAATAATAATATAAATAATAATAATAATAATATTAATAATAAGTATTATTAAATTTTATTAATTATTATTTTAATTTATTAATTTTTTAATTATTATTAAAATTTTAATACTTTTTTAAAGAAGCTAAAAAAGAATTTGATATGGAAATTTAAAATAATTAAATAAGTGTTTTAGTATTATTATTAATAGTTGATTTATTATTAGTTTGATTTTTATGGAGTGATTTTTTTTTTTAATACTAATGATTTTTATGGATTTATTTCTTTTTTAATACTAATGATTTTTATGAATTTATTTTTTTAATATAGATAATTTTTAAGAATTGATTTTTTTAAAATAGATCATTTTTATGGATTGATTTTTTTAATATACTACTGTGCCCAAAAAGTAATACCAACAAAGTAACAAAGTAATTTATCAGAAATTATCAATTGTTTCAATCGTAAAGGTAAGACCAATTATTTTTTTTTTCAAAAACCCTTTATTTATTCTTCCAAATTTATTTCATCGCCTTCACAGTAATCCCATCCAGACACAATGCACTTATGGCAATTTTTTTTTTTTTTTTTTCCAATCCTCAATGCATGCTAAAAAGTCATGCAGGGTTGACCTTCAAAGCGCGCGCCGATTCACGTTGAATCTGTTCAATCGACTCAAAACGGTGTCCCCGGAGTGATCTTTTGAGTTAAGGGAATAGTCAGAAGTCACATGGTGTGAATACGGTGGCTGTCGAACGACATGTGTTTCATTTTGGCGAAAAAGTTATGAAGAATCAATGCAGTGTCAGCTGGCGCATTCAGTGTTTTCGGTACTAATCGAGATTTGACGCGTGTGAGGCCCAAAATGGAATTGACCGATCCTTTTGAAATTACATCATCAGCAAAGGTTTCTAATTGTAAATCGACGGTTTGCAAGCACCCAATCTTTAATTTTTTGGACGTGAGCTGATGTTGATGTTGAGGGTCGACCAGAGGGCTCTTCGTCTTCGACGCGTTCTCTGCTTTCCTTGAACTGTTTATAACCCTTCTGAACATTCCTTTCCGGTATAGGAATGCTCACCGAACGCCTTCTGCAACATTCTATAAGTTTCCGCAAACATAATGTAATGCAAGTTCTTTGCTAAATGAATTCAGACAATTCAAAAATCGCCAGAATCAGTTTTAGTGTATCTGAAAGCCAAGTGTAACTCAAACATGGGGTCATGAATATTTTGACGTCACATTTCACACAGATGTCAAGGACAATGCCAGCAACCTAAAAAAAAAGAAAAAGAAATTGAAATTCTATAAGCTCCCGAGAATTTGAAATTGAAAATTGGTCTTACTTTTAGGACACAGTAGTAGATCATTGTTATCGATTGATTTTTTTAATAGAAATTTTTATGGAGTGATTTTTAATGAAAATGATTTTTATGGATTGATATTTTGTTTAATGCAAATGATTTTCATGGATAGATTTATTTTAATACAAACGATTTTTACGGATTAATTTTTTTTATTATTATATTAGATTTTTTCAATTCCTTCTATTAGCTCACAGTCTCCTATATATATCTTGTTCCAATTTTCAATCGTTCATAAAAACTTTTTATTCATCCACTCAAGTCCAAATACAATTTTTTTGAACTTGTAGTGGATGACACTTGATGTTGATACAGTTTTTTCAAATATTAATTCATTCATTAAATTTAATTCATTAATTTTAGTTTTTTTTTTTTTTTTTTGGTTTAAGTTGCATGTATCTACCAACAGATGGCGCCAGATAAACTTAAAAAATGAATGAAAATTATTTATAAAGGACTTTCTGTAATAGAGTGAAAAAAAAATAGGAATTGACTTTAAAATTTTTTTTTATATATTACTTGTTTTTTATTATTATATTCCTAATATGATTGCACATTTTTTTACATATTACAATTCTTTCATCTGGCAGTTCGGTACCACGATCGTGTCAGATGAGTGATTTTGTCGGTTAAACGAATGTCACCATAGTTTGTTGTGACTCATCCTCAGCGCCTGGCAACGCGGGATGGACACCCCATGAGTAGTCAGCTCATGGATGGAGGAGAGGGGAGCAGCTTCTGTTGTGATGGAGCACCCGTAGATAGAAGTCTGACTTGAAGAGGGAGGGCAGCGCCTTCTGGGAAGACTCTTTGGAGGGAAATATTTGCGTATTGTATGGGCGAAAAACCGAAAAACTTCCACCAGGTAGTCTAATTGACGAACATCACGAACGTTGTCGAGTCTCCTCGTTTTTTGAAACAGTGGAGGGAACCTCCACCCTAATGCTCTGCACATTAACCGCACAGACCCGCACATTGCCACGAGTCGGGCAGTTTATATATTATTTTTACTAATGGATTCAAAAGACTATGAAATAAATTCATTGACTTTTTATTTAACCAAGTCCATGAACCCGTGTGTTCTCAAAGAAAGGGGAAACTTCTGCTGTGATGGAGCATCCGTAGGTAGAAGCCTGAATTGGCTCCCTGTCGCTGAAGAAGGGGGCAGTAGAGGGAATCCACCCCGCATTTGAGTTTCGTATGGAGAAAGTCCTGAAACTCCCATCGGGTAGTCCCGACTCACGAGGCAAAGAGGCTGAACATCACAAACGTCATCGAGGCTCCTCGTTTTTTGACAGTGTCTATATCATTGCAGCCAGCGGATTGAACTTCCTCCCTAATGCTCACCATCGGCGCGTGTTACATTGAGTCACGAATCGGGATCACTATAGTTTTAACAGAGATACTAAAGATAACTAAAAAAAATTCAAACGATTAATATATGTACGCATTTAATGTGTTTATCACATATTGAACCTGTGTGAAGAATATCAATATGCGACACAGTATTTTGTCATCCTGGCAACAACAGAATCAAAATTCATGCATTAATTAAATTGAATATTCTTGTATTGATTAAAAAATCATACCGCAAAAGGAAAAAATGAATTCTCCACAGCGATTGTTAAAGCAAGCAGTGACTAGTTATTGTACTGCAAAAATAATAATAATAATAAATAAATAAAAAAAAAATTCCACATGAGCCAGCCCCTACTGTTTAAAAAGTTGCATTGCTTCCTGATACGGATCTGTTCTTTAAAAATCTTTATAGTTTTTACCCAAATTTATGAGTTCTGTGGTGTACTGAAATGGAAACTGACAGTTATAGTAAACCTGGGCAAAAATACGTGCACCACTTTGTCGCTTCAGCTCAACAAATACTGAATCCACACTAAGAAGAAACCATAAAAAAAGGCTCGATCATTGCCGAACCATCGAATGCCTATGAAAGGTTACTTATTGTATCTAGCAACACCATCAACTGCTTTGTAGAAAGCAATTTTAAAATGAAAACATGGTTTTGCAAAAAAAAATATTGTTACAACTTGCATCCAGGCTAACACTCTATTGACGATCTGATCTCCTTACTCATTTACTTTGACTGCTTTGCAATAATTTAAAATACAAAAATGTAAGTTTGTTTCATTAAAAATATAGCTAGATTTTTTTTTTTATTTGCCTTCCCTGAGGAATTTCAACTGTAATTTTCCCCACATTTGCATTTCATATGAGAGAAATCTTTGAAAACTCCCACCAGACAGACAGACCATCGATGTGAGATCCCCATCGTGTTTTTTCGTTCCTGAAAGAGGTGACTACAACCATGCGGCTATCTGATTCGCACCTAGATGCCCCTACACACCAGTTGTTCACGTTATTTCTAACCGTGCAGAACGCAGTTTTGAAATAAACTTTTTAACAGTTTAACGCAACAAAATTTTGAATGGACTTTTAGCAGTTTAAAACAACACACAAGTTTGAAATGGACTTTTTAACAGTTTAACGCAGCGTGGTTTTGAAATGGACTTTTTCAACAGTTTAACGCAATGCGGTTTTGAAATGGACTTTTTCAATAGTTTAACGCAACACAGTTTTGAAATGGACTTTTTAACAGTTTAACGCTATACGGTTATGAAATGGACTTTTTCAATAGTTTAACGCAACACAGTTTTGAAATGGACTTTTTAACATTTTAACGCAACACAGTTTTGAGATGGACTTTTTAGCAGTTTAACGCAACACAATTTTGGAATGGACTTTTTAATGGAATTTTAACAATTTAACGCAACACAGTTTTGAAATGGACTTTTTAACATTTTAACGCAACACAGTTTTGAGATGGACTTTTTCAACAGTTTAACGCAACACAATTTTGGAATGGACTTTTTAGCAGTTTAAAGCAACACGCAAGTTTGAAATGGATTTTTTTTAACAATTTAACACAACGTGGTTTTGTAATTTACTTTTTCAACAGTTTAACGCAATACGGTTATGAAATGGACTTTTCAACATAACGCAATGCGGTTATGAAATGGACTTTTTCAATAGTTTAACGCAATACAGTATTGAAATGAACTTTTTAACAGTTTAACGCAATACAATTTTGAAATGGACGTTTTTTAGCAGTTTAATGCAACATGGCTTTGAAATGGGTTTTCTAACAATTTAACGCAACGCAAATTTAAAATGGAATTTTTTTAGAAGTTTAAAGCAACACGATTTTGAAATTGAATTTTTAACGGAATTTTAACAATACAGTTTTGAAACGGACTTTTTAACAGTTTAAAGCAACACAATTTTGAAACGAACTTTTTTTAAGAATTTACGCAAGGCTGTTTTGAAACGAACTTTTCTAACAGTTTAACGCAACGCAAATTTAAAATGGAACACTTTTCTGTCATAGGAGACCGGGACCTACGGCTTAAAGTGATTCCGAACCTTTACAAACATCCATGGCACCGCTGGCATTCGAACCCGATTCCTGTGGCACCGAGTGACAAAGCGACTGGTCACTCGGCTATTAGGTCCTATTTTATTATCCAGGCCAGGATAATGTTCGAATTTGTTCAAAAAAAGTTCGAGACGCATAAATTTAGAGATGTTTTGACTAAGCGTCCACTAATATAGACAGGTGCACGGCAATACAGATCTTCAATCGTTTAATTGAAATCGTTTTGATCTTGACAACTCTAGATTTGTTGACAATTAGTCTCACAAGCACTTGTCCAGAAGCACTACAATGTTTTAAATAAAGTATTGCTCCACAGACTTCACCAGCATCTGAGAAGCCATGAAGTTCGATGAGTATTGGTACACTGATAACTATACATTTTGAAATTTGAATGCCATTAATGGTTAACTAATCTTTTGAGGAATTCATGACATTCCTCAAGTTTTTTTTTTCAGGCGAATTTTCGTTCCAGTCCAACTTGATTAGCCACAGTTTTGGCAAGTAAATTTTTGGCTTGGTCACAACTGGGCCAAGTAAATCCAAAGGATCAAAATTTTGCAATGGTTGACAATACCATACGTTTTGTAAAAGAAATGTCACATTCTACTTTCGCTTTGAAGGAGAAGCGATCTTTTTTAGACTGCCATATTATTCCGATAATTTTTTTATTCCATCCGGAGAAAAGAATTAATTTTTGTCGCTATCTGTCAAAAATTTCCGGCTGAATGTAGGTAGAGTTTTCTGAAGGCAATACGAAATTTAGTTTTGGTGTGCCGAAGATGTTGTTTCCAAGTTAAATGCTGATCCAGAATAACTCCCAAATATTTAGTCTGACTCTTCCAAGGGATAATATTATTGTTGATAATAACCACGGGTTTTTTTTTTATGTTTTTTTCCAACAGAGCAGAGAACAGCTTCAGTCTTGTCTACATTTAAAGAAATTTTCCCTTTTAACTCAATATTACACAAATCGTGCATATGAACTTTTAATATTTTATTAGTAGTTATATTAGCAATTGGGGAATAATTAAAAAAATTCCATACAGAGATATCTTTCTTAGCTATTTGATTGATTTTTTTAATTTGGCAATAACTTGTAATTTAATATTTACTACTGGGCCCAAAAAGTAAAACCAATTTTAAATTTAAATTTCCCGAATATATGGAATTTCAATTTTTTTTTTTTTTCTTTTTTAGGTTGTTGGCACTGTCCTTGACATCTGAAATTTGAAATTTTCATTAGTGTGAAATAGAATAAGAATTTAGAAGAATTTAGTGTTAGAAAAGAAATATTTAGAAGATAGAATAATAATATTAGAATATTTTTTCTTATATCAGAAAGAATATTTAGAAGTGGTATAAACAGTTCAAAGAAGACAGAGAACGCGTTGAAGACGAAGAGCCCTCTGGTTGACCGTCAAACTCAACCGACGAAGCTCACGTCCAAAAATTAAAGATTGGGTGCTTGCAAACCATCGATTTACAATTAGAGACCTTGCTGATGATGTTGGAATTTCAAAACGATCAGTCAATTCCATTTTTAAAAGATGTTTTGGGCCTCAAACGCGTCAAATATCGATTGGTACCGAAAACACTGAATGTTTTGGAAAAACATCGTCGCATTGAAGTGTGTGAAACAATGCTTTCTGACTATCAGGACACGTTGAAATGCATCACAACTGGAGACGAGACTTTGATTTATGCTTTACGACCCGATCAATCGAATTGTTCGAATTGTTCAGACCGTAACAACCGAGGGCGCTTTTCATTCTTCAATCAATCGAGTTGAGTAATATCGTGACAAAGGTGACAAAGCAAGGTCGAAAAGAGCACGCCAATGTAGCTCAAAAATCAAGGTCATGTTGACTGTTTTCTTTGATTACAGTGGTGTGGTGCATTATGATTTCTATCCGCCGGGCCAAACTGTCAGCAAGGAATATTATTTGAGTGTTATGCGTCGTTTGCGTGAAGCTATTCGCAAAAAGAGGCCACATATGGAAATACAACTCAACTTGATTTTTGCATCACGATAATGCGCCAGTTCACACTGCATTGATTCTTCGTGACTTTTTTTCGCCAAAAATGGTGCCCGTATCGTTCCACAACCACCTGATTTAGCACCGTGCGACTTCTCGCTATTCCCTAAACTCAAAAAGACCACTCCGACCGACCACTTCCACTCCTTCAAACCATTGAAGAGACTCAACGTGAACCGCCGCACGCTTTGAAGTCCATTTCTGCCGATGACTTTTTAGCATGCATTGAGGATTGGAAAAAAGTTGTCCTAAGTGCATTGTGTCCAGAGGGGATTACTTTTAAGGCGATGAAATAAATTTAGAAGAATAAAAAAAAGAATTTTGGAAAAAAATAAAAATGGGTCTTATTATTTGGGCACAGTAGTAACGACGCATCATTTAATCCCGATACCACTAGATTTGTTTTTTCTTTCTTTAAATTAAGTCTTTCATCACATTCTCTTGTTATAAAAAACAAGCCACAGAACCTAGATTGACCTTTGAATTTGCAGAATCATCACATAAATAACATTTTTGAATAACATGATTTGGATCCATTCGAGATATAACTCGTAGCAGAAAATAATTAATTACTGTTTTGAGAAGAGCTTTCTGTTGCTGATATAAACTCTTCAGCAGCGGAGGAAAGAGAGGTTTTGGAAATTGATTTCATTACTTTCTTTTTATACAAATCATTAGGAGATAATATATTCCTATTTTCGGCGATGCGTGGGTAGTGTATACTTTTACGATTCCTACGTTTACAAAAAACAAGATACTTTTGATTTGCATTTGCAAACTGAATAATTAATCTGTAAACAGTTAAAGAACATATGGTTTTGTTTTATAACCTCAATTCAGTCAGTCTTTTTACAGTTTATCGAAGTGCCTTGGACACAGGGGCCCTTAAACTCCTATCTGGTCAAAATGAGTACATGGTGATAAATAGGAAAAGCATGGTTATCAAAAAACAGGAAATAAGTACTTAAAAAAAAATGTCCTCAAATTAAGAATTTTAAGAAGAAAATTGAAATAAAAATAAAAAATAATACCAAAAATTAAAAAAAATTTGAATTAAATAATTAAGTAATTGAACAAAAAATAATAGATAAAACAGTAAAATTAGAATAACTTAAAACAGTAAAATTAGAATAATATAAAACAGTAAAATTAGAATAATTTAAAACAGGGAAATTAGAATATATAGTAAAATAGTAAAAAGAGATTCCACAGGAGGATAGGGTAACCGCTGCTAGAAATGATGACGAAAGGACGGCTAGGAACTTAGTAAATTGTAAAGAACCGCCCTGGGGCGTTTATCATTTTCCGGCAGAGTAAAATCGTATCTCGGGAGATTACGAATTTCATCATTCGGAATACGTTCAAGATTTGCATAGAATTTTTCAGCAAGATTGAGCATAAATTAAAAGCTGAATTCTCTTTCACTGACATCTTTAAATAATTTGGACAATTAGAAATATGGTGATTTTTATTACATAAAAACAATTTGAATCTTTTATGTCCGAAAGAAAAACTTTTGACACAAATTCAGAATTTTTAAAATTAGTTTTTTTTTTTAAAGCTACATGTGCTTTCGGAAACTGACTTCCCAAGCAAAGAAACATAAATATCACATTCTTGAGCTAATTTTATTGGGGGGGGATCAACTATCTGCTTGTCTTATACTTATGTGAGTTGCGACTTCTTTATCTAAAGTTTGAAATAATTTATCAGAAATTATCAATTGTTTTAATCGTAAAAGGTAAGACCAATTTTTTTTTTTCAAGAACTTTTTATTTATTCTTCCAAATTTATTTCATCGCCTTCAAAGTAATCCCCTCTGGACACAATCCTTTTTTATGCAATTTTTTTTCCGATCCTCAATCCATGCTAAAAAGCCATCGGCAGGGATGGCCTCCAAAGCGCGCGCCGATTCACGTTGAATCTCTTCAGTCGACGCAAAACGGTGTCCCCGGAGTGGTCTTTTGAGTTTAGGAATAGCCAGAAGTCGCACGGTGTGAATACGGTGATTGTGGAAAGATATGGGTTTCATTTGGCTAAAAGATCACGAAGAATCAATGGAGCGTGAGCTGGCCCATTCAGAGTTTTCGGTACCAATCGAAATTTGATGCGTTTGAGTCCCAAAATGGAATGGACCGATCCTTTGAAATTCCAATATCATGAGCAAGATCTCTAATTGTAAATCGACGGTTTACAAGTAAAATCTTTAATTTTTTGGACGTGAGTTTCGTCGGTTGAGGTTGAGGGTCGACCAGAGGGCTCTTTGTCTTCAACGCGCCCTCTGCCTTCTTTGAACTGTTTTAACCACTTCGAATGTCCTTCCACTGTCGTTCCTATTCGAAACATTTATTTTTTCCGATATAGGAATGCTCACCGAATGCCTTCTGCAACATTCTATAAGTTTCCGCAAACCAAATTGAATGCAAGCTCTTCGCTCAATGAATTCAGACATTTCAAAAATCGCCGGAATCAGTTTTAGCGTCTCACAAAGCCAAGCGTGATTCAAGCACTAATGAATATTTTGACGTGAAATTTCACACAGATGTCAAGGGCAGTGCCATCAACCTAAAAAGAAAAAAAAAAAAAAATTGAAATTCCCGAGAATTTGAAATTGAAAATTGGTCTTAATTTTGGACACAGTTGTACGTTTACAAAAGAAGATACTTTTGATTTGCAATTAGAAACTGAACAATTAATCTGTAAACAATTAAAACACATATGGTTTTGTTTTTACAAGCTCAATTCTCTCATACACTAACATTTTTAAATAATTTGACAATTATAAATATGGTGGTTTTTTATGTAGATTTTAACCGGTTGCAAAAGATGCATCCCGGCCGAACCCCCCAATTTTTGTAGAGTTGCACCGCTTCCAATAGATTCATCCCGGTCGAACCTACAGTTTTGTTAGACTTCTCTACCAGTCTAACAAAAGCTGAACTTTTGCAGTGGGTGTCTAGGGATTTGACACACAAATTGAAGTAATGGGATGTTTCTTTGAATAAAGCCATTTAATTGGTTCTATAATTTACAATAATATTTACATTGGTTAGTAATCAAGCGCTAAACTTATGCATCCCTCGTTGTTCGTCCGCATCCTGCCCGTCTCCTCCAGCCAGCCGTTCCCTTTCCTCTTTCCTCATCTACGGTGTCCTGTCCCCTTCTCGTGGAGTCAGAGTTCAAAGTTGAATATTCCCAAACGTTGTAAACAGGCTCTGTCAAAGACAAGCAACCATGTGTCGCCGTCTGCTGATTACCACACAAACAAATCCTACATTTATTACATAAAAACAATTTGAAACGCTTATGTCCGAAAGAAAAACCAAATTGACACATTTAGAATTTTAAAAATTAGTTTTGCTTTTCTTAGAGCTACTTGTGCTTTCGTAAATTGGCTTCCCACTCGTTGAGACATAAATATCTATCTAAAGTTTGAAATAATTTATCAAAAACTGTCAATTGTTTTAATCGTTTCGAAATCAGACAGCTTTTTTTTTTTTTTTTTATCAATTGTTTGTAATTGTTTCGAAGTCAGACACCTTTCGTAATTTGTAATTCGAAACGATACTCAAAATTATTTGTTAAGCGCGACGTTAACTGCACATGCGATTCATTTAGGTTCTGCGCTTTTTAAAATTATCTAACCATCTTTGTGGTGAAGGCTCATATTCTCGCAACACAACTGAATTTATTGTCACATACACAGTCCAGTCCCATTAATGTGACCACCACCTACTTTCGACGTCAACGTGAAACAACCCATCACAAAAAGGCAGTTGGTCGTACATTGCAGTGGAGTGTATACACTGAAGTGACAAAAGTCATGGGATACCTCTTAATATCGTGTCGGCCCTCCTTTCGCCCGGCGAAGTGCAGCAACTCGACGTGGCATGGACTCAACAAGTCGTTGGAAGTCTTCTGCAGGAATATTGAGCCATGCTGTCTCGATAGACGTCCATAATTGTGAAAGCGTTGATGGTGCAGGATTTGGGCACGAACAGACCTCTCGATGATGTCCCATAAATGCTCGACGGGATTCATGTCGGGCGATCTAGGTGGCCAGATCATTCGTTGGAATTCTCCAGAATGTTCTTCAAACTAATCGCGAACAGTTGTGGCCCGGTGACATGGCGCATTTTCATCCATAAAAATCCCATCGTTGTTTGGGTACATGAAGTCCATGAATGGCTGCAAGTGATCTCCAAGTAGCTGAACATAAGCATTTCCAGTCAATGTTCGGTCCAGTCGCACCAGAGGACCAAGTCCATGCCATGAAAAAACAGACCACACCATTACGGAGCCACCACCAGCTTGAACAGTGCCTTGCTGACAGTATGGGTCCATGGCTTCGTGGGGTCTGCGCCACACTCGAACCCTACCATCAGCTCTTACCAACTGAAATCGTAACTCATCGGACCAGGCCACGGTTTTCCATTCATCTAGGGACCAACCGATATGCTCACGTGCCCACGAGTAGCTGCAAGCGATGTCGTTCTGTCAGTAAAGGCACTCGAGTCGGTCTTCTGCTGGAATAGCCCAAGAAAGCCAAATTTCTCCGCACAGTTCTAACAGACAAGTCCCTTGTACGTCCCACATTGATTTCTGCGGTTATTTAACGCAGTGTTGCTTGTCTGTTAGAATTTACGACTCTTTTGCAGACGTCGCCGGTCTCGGTCGTTAAGTGCAGGCGGTCGACCACTGCGCTGTCCATGGTGGGATGTTATGCCTGAAATTTCATACTCTCGGCACACTTTTGACACAGTGGATCTGGGAATGTTGAATTCCCTAACGATTTCCGAAATGGCATGACCCATGCGTCTAGCTCCAACTAACATTCCGCGTTCAAAGTCTGTTAATTCCCGTCGTGCGGTCATCATCACGTCAAAACCTCTTCACATGAATAACTTGAACAGAAATGAAAGTTCTGCGAAAGCACTGCGCATTTATACCTGTTCTACGCGATGCTACTGCCATCTGAAAATTTGCATATTGCTATCCCGTGACTTTTGTCACTTCAGTGTATAAAGAATACCACATTCCACACTCCACTTATACAAGATACCCACATTCCTTTAAAGCCAGAATATACAAGAGTGTATATTCTTCTTTTGACAGGTGGTCACGTTAATGTGACTGGACTGTGTAATTCGTGATATCTTTATCATTTAAGTAAGTTATTACACAGTCCAATCACATTGATGTGACCCCTGTCAAAAGCCAGAATAACCAGCTTTGGTAGAGTGGACTGCTGCGAGATACAATATATATATATATATTCGACTGAAAGGCTTTCCGATGACCTAGGACATTCTTTCTATACACTCCCCTGCAATGTGCTGCCACCTGCCTTTTTGAATTGGTTATTTCACGTTGACGTCGAAAGTAGGTGGTGGTCACATTAAAGGGACTGGACTGTGTATATTAGACGCTCTTTTCCCCTAATAAATTTAACAGAATTTCTCTTTATATACACTCAAGAGCCAAAACATTATGACCACCTGTCAATAACGAGTTGGCCCACATTTGGCGCGAAACACAGCTTCAACCCGCCTTGCATGGATTAATACCACCACTTAATACCAGTTAAATACCACTTCCACCTGATCACGTGCCTTCCACTTCATCCAGGCGAGTTCATTGCAAAATGTAGGGGTGGTCATAATGTTATGGCTCTTGAGTATATCTCGGATACTACTTTAATACTAAATGTACTCTAATGAAGTAAAGAAAAAACTCCAACCTTCCGGTCGATTGGGGATTCTAACAGTTAAAGTTTTGATACTTTTTATCATTTGATCAATGATATCATCTGATTTGTTTTTCACTTTCACACACTCCTGGCTTATTTGGCTTTTTAATTTTTACGAATTCTAATTTTATTTTCTTCACATCCATTTGACGTTGATCCTCATGTTTACGATTGTCAATGATCGTGTTGGCAATAACTTTGAACAAGTGGTCTATTTTTAAAAATGTCATTTGGCCATCAGTAAGTATATTAGAGAATTATTTCAAACTTATTACATTTAATTTATTTATTTATTAAATGTAAATAAATTTTGTTTTCATACGTTAATTTTTCATTATTACTAATCTGTATATTTATATTTTAGTATTATTTTTAAAATATGTTTGTGTTAAATTTTCTTTTTTTTTTTCATATAAGATTCAACTTTGTACATTCAACTTTTATACTTTCATAGTAAACTTTCAATCAGAATGAACTTTTGTACATTCAAAGACCTTTCAATCTCATCTTTATCTAAAATAATTACAATTTAAATGAATTAATAAATTATTATTATTAAAATTCATTTTATTTTTCTTAAAAATATAACTATTACATATATACGTAATAATCAATGTAACCATGCTTATTCCTTCTTATTGGTAAGAGCGCCCTGTGGCGTTCTGGAGAAATGGTCAGTTGGCCTACATACCTCACCCGGAGAGGAAGTATATTACACGCATCTCGCGTTTACCTGAGTATCTTGTTTCAGGATTAGAAATGGAGTCCTTCCACGAATCTATAATTACCTGTCTTTAAATGTGTTAAATATTGTATGTCTCTAATTGTACGCGTGTGGTGTTTGTGCGAGTTTGTTAGCGCGCGTGTAAATAAAGCTGTGAGTTCTCAACCTCAACTCAACGAAACCCACTTACAATACAGTTCTACAACTGCACAACTACAGCAATTACTTATTTATAATTAATATTCTAATTTTTTTTTTTAAGGCAACAAGGAAATTGGCGAAAAACAAAACTATTGAAATCACAAAACACTATACATATTTTAGTATAAAAAATAGTATTGAATGCATTAAAAATTTCCATTTATTATTATTATTATTATGTGAGAGCTGAAAATTCGTAGTTTATTTTACTGTTATAATTTATTAATTATAGTAAAAACTATAATGTCCGTAAACCTTTACAGTTACTATATCCATAGTAATTAGTATAATCAGAAACATCATCATCAATAGCATGACAGCCCCAGGTTAGGGCAAGGCTTTCCTTTGAAGATATTTCCATGCATTCGTCTAAGTGGCAAGAGTCCTCCAATCCTTGATCTTTTTAGTACAGAAAAATATTTTCCAACTGCGTCTATCCATCGCAATTTGGGTCGTCCTCTTCCTCCTTTGTCCCTGTGCCTTTGCCAAAAACGAGCCAAATTTCTGTGTTGCACCGTCTTCTCCAACAATCACTTTCCGTAACACCTCCAAGAATAGCCCTCAAAATCTTCCGCTCAAATATACCCAATCCTATACCTCATCAGATCTTGCCAAAGTTCATGTTTCAGAGCCATAGACCAAAATAGGTCTTGTTCGCGCCAACGCGCAAGGATACCTCTAGCGGCGAAAAAGTGTGTGTACACATGCGCCTGCGAGCGCATAAGTGCGAGTCTGATCAGTGTAACGTCAGAGTGGCAAGAGAGAACATCACGGCTGCGAGTGGCTGTGCCTATGTCGTGTAAATAAAGTGATTGTTAAGTTTTAAACCTTTGGTTTTTATTGTGTAAGTGTGTGAGTGTGATACAGTCCGCTTGTAAAAGAGAACATGTGTGAGTGCTGTTAGTGCTATTGACGAGAACAGGTCTAATAAGGGTTTTATACAACAAGAATTTAGTTTTCCTGCAGATGAACTCTGATTTAAACAGATGTTTTAACCCAAAAAGAGCCTTATTGGCAGACACAATTCTGTTTTTTATTTCAAGTAAGATATTAGAGAGTTTTTGCATACCATTTTTTTGGACGTCCGTTAGCTTTATCTCTCTATCGCGCATGCTCATAGGAAACATTACTACAAATACGCATGCGCAATTTCCTATGAGCATGCGCGCGCTAGGGAGAAAAAAGCTAACGGACGTCAAAATACGGTATGCAAAAACTCTCTATTATTTTGACAACTAATTCCTGAACAAAGTATTTAAAACGAAGTACAAATGCAAAAAAGTGTCAGTATCTAAGGTAAAATTGGGTGTAATCCTGGCAAAAATATTTCTTGAGGAAAGCATATATTTCGTTTTTTTCTTGGTTTATGTTTAATTGTTAATCAGAATAGTAGTCTTAAATTTGGTTTGATATCTGAAATAAAATAATCATCATAATAAATGCACCTTCATAATAACTCCTGAAAAATCGGGACATCTTAATTTCTTTCTTATAAAATAAGATTACTCTGTTCACTTTGAATTGTAACAGTATTTATTACGACTTGCTTCTCTAAATTCCTTTTTTTTTTTTTTTTTTTTTTTTTTTTTTTGAGAATTACAAGTCTTAAACAATAGATTACATTTTTCAAAAATTTGTTTCAGTTTTTCTAAAAAGTTCAAGAATGAAATCTATGATTATCAGAATAATTTTTTGTTAATTATTCATTTTATTATCTATGTAAAATATAACTCAAATTAATTCCAAAACAAATAAAAAAAATACGAACTGTAAATGAACTATGAAAAATGTTTTCATTAAAATAAATCATTGAATTTAAAATTTATATATAATATTATATAAAATATAATTTATATAAAATTTATGTATAAATTTATATATTTAATCGTTAAAAAAAAATTCTGAATCGTTGAATGTATGAAAAATGAATTAAAGTATTACAATATGAATTTTCAGAACACATTTAATCTATGCGTTGGCGTACATTTCAATTGTAGTTTTTTTCAAACATTTCACAAATTCAATGATAAATCAAGACAAAAATCGAAATTATTGAATTAATGAAAAAAAAAAATTGTTATGTTAATTAATTTTCATTCAGCAATTCTATATCTTGAGAAACTTCACCGAACTTTCATCAAAAGTGACCAAATTATCAATTTGTTTATGTCTATTTTGAGTTAAAAACGATTTTTTATTTTCTGTTGAAACATGTTTAATTCCTGTATTTCGAAATAAATAGGATTGATTTTTAAAAGAATGGATATTTATTCAATCGAATAATGTGATAGCTCACTAGCTTGTTCTATTACTCTATTAAAAACTTTTATTTTCTATTTCTCTCAACAGATGACGCCACTATTCACTTAAATTTTAATATTGTTAACCTCGCACATTTGTTGGATTTAATCCTGCAATTTAATCAGCTAAACCAGGGTGGCCGGCCCAAATGATCTTGCGGAACACTTTGGAAATACATCCTCACTACACGGGCCGCCTATAAAATTATATATCTCCCTATTAGATTTGAGACCCACTATAGGCATTTTTTTAAATTGAAAAATTGAAACATAAAGGGTTATTATTTTTGTGTTTACTATTATTCTTAAGTGTAAACTTAGATAATAAAATAATAATGATACTAAACTCACATAAATAAAAAATACATAACACTAAAAATGAAATATAAAAATATATAAATATAAACGAAATAAAAAAAAATTAAATCATTCAAAAATATTTATGTTACTAGTGTGATAGTTGTTTCTTCGCTCTTTCACTAAGCTTTTGCATATCGATCTCCATTTGGGTATTGGCACGTCGTAATGGGTGTTGCATCCGTTATGTTTGAGCGTGTTTTGTGTTGGATCCATTTCATTTTAGAGAAAAACGATTCGCAGGTGTAAGTTGAACCAAAAGAGCTAACAGCTAAGAGTCTGGTTTGCTGTGCTATCAACAATCAACTGTGCGTATCTAGGGGTGGTCACTGCGTCACTGAGCTCACTTAAAGTGAAACGTAGAACCTGTTATATTAGATGTTCTAAGAAGCGCGCGCATCAGGAGTTCGAAGAACATAATTTAATTATTCTGCGAACTTATAACTGTAAACTTATAACTTATAACGGTACTTACGTATTAACGGTACCTTGGCGACAGTTGCGCCAATAAAGAGCACACGCGCCAACCGCAGCTACAGATTTGGCGGTTTTAAGTGGTGCAAATCTATTCTATTGGTTTGGTAACCTAGTAGCTGTTAGATTGGCGACACTTAAAAACCGCCAAGTCTTTCGCCAAGGTACCGTTAATACGTAAGTACCCTTATAACTCATAAATAAAACAGGAAAATATCTGTCCTGTATTCGAAAAATATTGTTTTAAAATCTTAATTTTTAATTTTAATAGTTAATAGTTAATTTTTTTCTCGTCATTTGTACAGTTTATTTTTGAATAGATGGATGCACACATAATGATTTTTTATATACACTGGTTTTCACTACTTTGGCCATTATAAAATAAATAGATTTTGTAAAAGTGTGATGAATCTCACGGGACGGAAAAATATTTAAGGCGGGCTGCAGGTTGGCCACCACTGATCTAAGATAGTTTTATAAGCCTCAATGCTGAGAAAAGTCTCTCAACATTCACTGCTTTGCTCAACATGTCACTGCTAATAATGAAGGATGCAATGGAATTGTCGACACAGTATTTAATTTTTAAAAAATTAATTATCAGAATTTTAGAAAATAAAAAAAAAATAAAAATAAATAAATAAACGTTTCCTAAAAAGCTTAAATCTTAGAATCTTTAAAAAATAAGATAAATGTCGCCGTAAATGAAAATGAAGCATTCCCAATTCTACAAGAAACGCTGTAACATTCAATAGCCAAGTGAATATATCAAAGTTTGAAAAGGCTAAGCATAAATGAAGAATGAAGTATTCAAATACAATAAGAAGCACTATACAGCTCAATAGGCACCGGAAAATGGCAAAAAATGATAAATATGAAACTTAAAAAGAAGGAATTGATCAACGTACTTAAAGCCATTGGAAATACAAATGTTTAAAATGTTAAACGTTTAATGTTAAAATATAACTGTTAAAGGTTAAAATACTTTCCATCCAAGACGAAAAAAGTGCTTCAAAACCCTATTACCAAACACTTCAAGCAAAGCCAAATTTCCCAGAAAATTCTGCAAATTAACATTATTCATGAAGCATTTCAAGAGTTGAGGGGCCCAAAGTACCCTTTTCCGCCGAAATTTGCAATTGGGTTTTATTTGCTTGGCCCTCATTTACGAATAACGTCACGGACCCCTAACCACAACAACATCATGTTTACACATGGTTTTAAAAAGAGTCGGGAGTCGGATTTTTAAGCCGATTCCCTCAAAATGCTCGACTTCCGACTATGACTGCCCATCCTTTTAATTCCTTCTATTAGCTCACACTCTCCCTATATATATCTTGTTCACATTTTCAATCGTTCATAAAATACTTTTCATTCATCCACTCAACTTCAAACTTGTAGTGGGTGACGCTGGATGTTAATACAGTTTTTTCCAAATATTCATTCATTCATTAAATTGAATTAATTAATTTTAGTCTTTTTAGATTTAAGTTGCATATATCTACCCATAGATGGCGCCAAATAAAGTTAAAAAATGAACGAAAATTATTTATAAAGGACTTTCTGCAGTAGAGTGAAAAAAAGTAGGAATTGACTTTAATATTTTTTTATATTACTTGTTAATGATGAGCTTTCCTATTTAATTATTTTTTTTGTGGTATTTTGATAGAAATAGTTCGCTTTGTAATTTTATTTACATGCGCTTAAAATTATGTTGTGAGAAGGGGTGAGAGGAAACACACGTTTAAGAATCCCTGGAACAGAAAGGGGAATCGGTGTAGGGCCTGCAAACGATTTCTGTATTGATTTTTCTCACCTTCCTCCCCACAGTCAGAATCATTTTTCATCCTCTCTGTAAACAGATGAGCGTTGAATTTTCATTAGCGGTTGCAGTTACACTCCATTAATAAAATAGTTTCGACATTTGAATCAAGAGAAATTCGTTTCTTTTGTAATGATAACAAATAGTGCACGAAATATCTACAGAATAATATTTCATGCACTATTTATTATTATAGCATTCATCTTTTCAGTGAGATGACCATTTTAACTGCAACCGTACTATTTATCTGTAACGTTTTAAAAACAGATCACAACAAAACGCATGCAGCTAAATCAGAATTGCATTGTTAATTTTGCAGAATCATTTTATCAGAGCAAATATCCTCTACTTTCTGTTAAACTTCACTGGACGAGATATTCCGAAATACATCAACATAATAATAAAGAAACGTCAACACAAACATTAAAATTCAACATAGCATTTATTGATCTTAATTATTCTAGCGAGGGCTTGAGTGGCTAGCGCTCTGGCGCTCGGTACCACAGGTTTCAGGTTCGGGTCTTGGCTTTGCCGTGGATGTTTGTAGTGGTTCGCAATCCACTTTAAACTGTCAATCCTGGGCTAATAGGATCGTAGAGCGTTGCGGGGGGTATTGTTACTCCGCGTCCGGTAGCATATCTTCAAGCTACACGTATCCCCTCGATAGTGCTAAATGAGTAACAGCTGTGCAGCCCTTACTTATGACATAATTAGATTAACTGTCTCTGTTTGCTAGCTGCATTAGAATAACAACATCAAATTAGAATTATGGGGCCTGTTGGCCGAGTGGCTAGAGCTCTGTACCACAGGTTTTGGGTTCGAGTCCCGGTGGTGCCGTAGATGTTTGTAGTGGTTCGCAATTCACTTTAAAGTGTAGGTCCCAGTCGAATAGGGTCGCAGAACGTTTCGGGGGCATTGTTACTCCGCGTCCGTTGCTCATCTTCAAGTTACATGCACCTCTTAAGGAAATAACGTCGGTGCGGCGCTTACCTTAAGGCATCAAAGACAACTGTCTAAGTATTTGCCAGCTGCTTTAAAAAAAAAAAAAAAAAAAGAGAGAATTATGTTGTTAACTTTTCATAATTATTTTATCAGAGCAAATGCCGTCTATTTTCTTTTAAACCAGGGGGTATTCAACCCGAGCCCTGCGGGCTGCATTTAAAATTATGTCTTCCGTATTAGATTTAGACCCACTATAGACATCCTTTTGGAGTGAAAAATGGAGACATAATGAGTTATTATTATTGCTTTTATTTCTATTCTTACATGTAAACATAGATAATATAATAATGATACGAATGATGTATAATACTAAACATGAAATATATACGAAATAAAAAAAGCAAATCATTAAAAAAAATATTTATTTTACTAGTGCTATATGTGTTTCTCCACTCTTTCACTTAGAATTTTCAAATCGATCTCAATTTGGATATTTGCGGTAATGGGTGTTGCAGGTGAGCGTCCGTTATGTTTGAACGTGTTTTGAGTCCAGTCAATTTCATTTTAGAAACGGGGAAAAAAAAAACCGATTCGCAGGTGTAAGTTGAACCAAAAGCACTAACAACTTGAACTGAGAATCTGGTCTGAAATGTGACTGCCCACTGTGTTTATTTAGGGATGGTCACTGCGTCACTGAGGTCATTTAAAGTGAATCATAGTACCTGTTATATTAGATGCTCCAAGATACCATTTGGTAATCGCGCATCATGTGTTCGCACAATAGAATTTAATTATTCTGCGAACTCATAACTGTAAACTCATCCATAAAACAGCCACTATCTGTCCTATAAGTTCTTTTTTCACATCATTTCGACAGTTCATTTTTGAATGTATGGATGCACACATAATGTATTTTTTAATACACTGGTTTTCACTACTTCCACCGCTCTAAAATAAATATATTTTGTAAAAGTGTGATACATCTCATTTGCGGAAAAATATTTAAGGCGGGTCGCGGGTTGGCGACCCCTTTTTTAAACTCAACTGAACGAGTTATTTCGAAACACATGAACATAACATAAAGGAAACGTCAACACAAGCATCAAAATGCAAAGCCGCATTTGTTGATTTTAATCACAATCTTAATTATTCTAGAGATGAATATCTTCGATGAATTGAACCAATAACAAACAAACTGCTGCATCAGCATTCCTTCGCAATCACACGTCCTTCAATGTCTCTGGCTCCGATTCCAAACCCAGACTGAACTTAGACTGACTGATTAGCTTTCTTATTTTTCTGTTGTCCCAAACATATCTTGAGTTGCCCTGACAGCAAAAGCTAATCTAACAAAATCATAATTTAAAATTACTGTCTTCAAACATAGGAATCATACACTGATATTCTATGATATGATATAAACAAGTTCGCGTACATCAACATGATATTCTGTGATACGTTATGGACATATTTCCATACATGAATATGATATTCTATAATCCTATCCTATGAACCTATCTATCTAATGATATCCCAGAGCGACAAACAAAACAAAACCTTCAGCTGTTAGTTTAGTTAGCTTTAGGCCAATTAGACCGAGTCCTACAGTTTACTAGTTGAATGGATTCTGAACCACTCACAAACATCCATGCCACCGGTGGGACTCCAATTCGATACCTGTAGTACCAAGTGCCAGATCGGGACCTACAGTTTAATGTGGGTTTCAAACAACCAACAAACATCCATGCCACCGTCAGGATTCGAATCTGCAAGTCTGTGGTACCAGTGGCCAGTGTGCTAGCCAATTGGCCATCAGACAGCGAGCTGAACATGTGAGAACCTGCATAATAACTGCATGGTAACGAAATAGTCATATACAACAAAAGAAGAAAAACAAAAGAAAAAAAAAATTAGTTCCCCCTGTACCAGCTCATGTCTGTACAAGAGAGCACTCCAATTGCTGAGTGGTCTAATGACCAATTGCCTAATACTCTGGCATTGGGTACCACAGGCTTCAGGCTCGAATCCTGGTGGTGGCATAGATGTTTGTAAATAGTTCGGAATATATGTTAAACTATAGATCCCGATCTAATGAGCCCAAAGTGTGCAAAAAATGACAATAGAGCGGCAAACCAAACCAAGCCAAGCTACCCTTTGGTTCCACAGGCTTCAGGTTCGAATCCTGGCGGTAGCATGAATGTTTGTGAGTGGTTCGGAATGTATGTTAAACTATAGATCTCGGTCTAATGAGCCCAAAGTGTGCAAAAAATGACAATAGAGCGACAAACCAAACCAAGCTATGCTACCCTTTGGTTCCACAGGCTTCAGGTTCGAATCCTGGCGGTGGCATGAATGTTTGTGAGTGGTTTGAAATCCACGTCAAAAAGTAGGTCCCGGTTTAATTACCTCAAAGTGTGAAAAAAAAATGGCATTGGGGCTCAAACCAAACCAAGTCAAGTTGGCCTTTAATACCACAGACTTCCAGGTACAAATCCTGGCGATGACATGGATGGTTGTGAATGGTTCGGAATCCACGTTAAACTGTAGGTCCCGGTTTAATGAGCCCAAAGTGTGAAAAAAATGGCATTGGGGCTCAAACCAAACCAAGCCAAGCTGGTCTTTGTTACCCCTGGGGCTCCCGGTTCAAGTTCGAATCCTGGCGTTGGCATGAATGTTTGTGAGTGATTCGAATCCACGTTAAACAATAGATCTAAATCACCCAAAGTGTGCACAAATTGACTGTAGAGCAACAAACCAGATTAATTCAATAAGCTGAACAGCTGAGAAACTGCATAGTAAATGCATGGTAATCAAATAGTTATATACAATGACAGGTAAAAAACAAAAACAAAACAGGTTCACCTGTGACAAAGGGGAAAAGTTTTGTGTCACAGTTGACATCAGACTGGCAATTCACTGTGCGCACTCTATTTTATTGCTATTCTATGATTCGAATCCGTCCCCCGGGGGCGTTCCTGGTCAGTGTGACAATTAAGGAGGGGTGATCGTCGGCGAACATGAAGGAGCGCCGGATGACACGAGACGCCTTTGAGGATGCCGACAGCAGATATCGTCTCGTGGCGTAATGAGCCTGACCGACGTAAACAAGAGCTCACCCAGATTATTATCGGGAACAAGGCAGCCTTCACAAGATTTGAGCTGCGCCCCATCTGTGGTGGGATTGCGAGCGCATGTAAATCAGTTAAGGCAGGGATGAGCAAACTTTTTTTCGGTCGCGGGCCAAAAATCGTAAAAAAAAAAAAAAAAAAAAAATTTGGCGGGCCAAGATAAATTTTTCTAAAATTTTAAAAACAATAAAAGTATTGCAATTTAAATATGTCAATGAGATGAATGAAAGTATTTCATTTTTAAAAGTTCCTTATAGTGAGGTTCGAAGTGAAATTTTTGATTCTGAGGAACGAGGCTAAATGCTCATCTGTCAGTCTACTTCTGGAATCATTCTTTCTAAGGTTGAAAACACTTTGGTTTTATAAAAAATCAAAAAACACTTTTGGAAAACACTTTTGGTTCATAGTTGAAAACACTTGTTCACATATATAAGATGAAGCAAACACAGCACTGATTTTCTGGGCGTGAGATATTAAATTTGGGAAACTTACTTTTGATAATGATTTGTAAAACTCTAACTTGTTGGTGCCAATCTACAGTTATAACTGACAAAGAACTTCCGCTTTTAACACTTCACCGATTGAAAGCTGTTGTGCTTGGTATTTCCGTCGATTTATGTTTTGTAAAACAAAAATAGAGAAAGTAAAAAGATCATATGTGCTTTGAAAAAAAAAAAAAAAATAATATTTAATCAAAGTAGAAAAGGAAATGAATATATAATATATAAATATATATTTCTTTTAATTTTCCATGAACCGGCAAATTAAAATTCTATCCGCGGGCCGGATAGAACCTTCTGGCGGGCTGGAGTTGGTCCGCGGGCTGTAGTTTGCCCATCCCTGAGTTAAGGAGTACCTCCACTCTGCCTTGCCAGTGAGTACTGAAGAACTATGTTAAAAACAAGTAATACAAAAAAAACATTTTTTAAAGTCAATTCCTACTTTTTTTTTTCACTCTATTGCAGAAAGTCCTTTATAAATAATTTTCATTCATTTTTTTTTTTTTTAAGTTAGAAAACATTCTCTCCTGCTCACATACACACTTTCTTTCTCTTTCTCACTCATTTATTCACATGTTTCATTTTCCATTTTGTTCCCTCCTTGAATTAGATTAGAATCCAGAATGAAAAAAGAATCTGAAAAAGAAAATTTTGTCACACTCTTCGCCACTGACGGTATTTAATCCAAAATTTATATCCTACTGAATATTTTATATAAGAGAAATTTTTTTTCTTCCATATAAAACTAAAAATTAATGAATTACATTTAATGAAATAATTAATATTTGAAAAAAACTGTATTAACCTCAAGTGTCATCACTACTAGTTCAAATACATTTTTAAACTCGAGTGGATGAATAAAAAGTATTTTATGAACGATTGAAAACTTGAACAAGATATATATATAGGGAGAGTGTGAGCTAATAGAAGGAATTGAAAAAATTCCCAACTCTGAAAAACATCCAACTCTACCCTGCATTAACAAACTTTACTTCCGATCTTCAGTTTCAGATGTTGCTTCGTATGTTTTGTTTGGTATATTAATATGGAGTTCACAAATCCCAGGAAGGTTTGAAAGTAGAATTCGGAAAATTGCCCCTTCTTTATTTTCATTTTAAAAATTAACCTCTTTAAATTTTGATTTTAATTTCTTTTAATTTTTTTAAAAATTAATTTTATTATAATTTCAAAAGTATTAGAGTCACTTTTTTTTTTTTTTTGCAATGTTTAAATCTTGGTGTTGTTTGCACAATGTGTGTTATTTGCACGTGTGTGTTATGTGTGCAATGCGTGTTCTTTGTACGGAAAAAGTGTTAAAATTTATTTCTTCTATTGCAGTTATTGCATTTTTCCTCAATCGAAAATCCATGGTAATATACAATAGCAATTTCATGATGAAAACTGTAGCTCTAAGACACAAAACATTTAACCTTTTTTTTTTTTCTTTTGCAATTATTGCATTTTTCCACAATAGAAAATATATGTTAAAATAAAATAGAAATTTCATGTTGAAAACCGTAGCTCTAAGACGCAAAAACATTTGATTTTTTTCTCCTATTGCAGTCATTGCATTGTTTTCTCAATTTAAAATCCACATTAAAATACAATTGGAATTTCATATTTATAAAAAAAACTAGTCTAAAGATACTAGTCACTTAATTTTAATTATTTTTAAGTAATTTTTGTGAATATTGCATTTTTCCACAACAACAACAAAAACTCCATGTTAAAATACGATGGAAACTTCATGTTGAAAACTGTAGCTCTATACTTCATGTTACTTAATTTCTTTTTCTGTGCAATAATTGCATTTTTTTTTTTTTTCCTCTCCCGTTCTTTAGAACCATGTGTTGTGTTTGAAGCAGCTTTTACTGCGTCCAACAACGGTATCGAAAGAGTCGATTGCGAAGTTCCTTTTATTTCTTCTCCACAGAGAAATGATTAAGATAGAGACAGCAGAGAAAGAGAAAAAAAAAAAAAAAAAAAAATGCTGGTTTCGAAATTCTGAGCGAAGATTCATTACGCGCGTCATTCTCCTTTATCTTTATTTTCATACCTCGGCGATAGCGGAATTCCTTTCTCTCTTTTCTTCTTCTTTGTCGCTTTTTTCTTTTCAGGTTGGGACGACGTCCGGAATACAGAACAGACATATTCGGAGGTTTACTCAAAAAGTCCCTTTCGGAACGTCTACGGTCTCGTCAAATGCTTTTTCTCATTTTGCTCTCACTTCCGGCTACTACTACTGCTGGAAAATTTAGCTAAGTGACGCGGTGTAGAGTATAGCAGAAGCAATAATCACTACATTTTAATTAAATTTAAGAAAGTAAATTTTATTATACATGTAGCTTTTACACCGGTTCCAAGAGATTCATCCCGGTCGAACGTACAGTTTTTGTAGACTTCTCTACCAGTCTAACAATAGCTGGACTTTCGCAGTGGGTGTCTAGGGGAATTGACATGCAAAACGTAGTAACGGGACGTTACTTTAAATAAAGTCATTTAATGATACGGTATTTTATAATGATATTTACATTAACAATTAATTAAGGGGTAAACATATTCTCTCGCTGCTTGACGCAGCCTGCCCAAAATCGCTCCTCTCTCTTTGACTGCCAACCGTTCTTTTCTTTCTTCATCTACGGGGTTCTGTCCCTCTTCTCGTGGGGTCAGAGTTCAAAGTTGAATACTCCCCCACGTTGTAAACAGGCTCTGTCAAAGACAGGTAACCGTGATGTGTCGCCGCCTGCTGATTACCACGCAAACAAATCCTACATACATAAAGGTTAAAAAGCAACACTTTACAAAAACCATACTTTTGGTTTTCAACAATTATGATCAAATCATGTTACTGCAGCCAGCCGACCCTGGAGCTAGCGATACTTGATTTGCATATCAACTTATACATCCGTGCCCGACGTCACGACCCATTCTATGCCTTCAGCATAGGACGTCGGACCCGGATGCAAAACGAAAAGAAATATTTGCATGATTTCCAATACTTTGGGCAACAACTACTTTGTTCAAAAGTAAGACCCATTTTCAATTTAAAATTCCTGGGCCATACGGAATTTCAACTTTTTTCTTTGTTAGGTTACTGGCACTGTCCCTTGACGTCTATGTGAAATTTGACGTCAAAATATTCATCAGGGCATGAGTTACGCTTCGCTTTGTGAGACGCTGAAACTGATTCCGCCGATTTTTCAAATGTCTGAATTCGTTGAGCAAAGAACTTGCATTCAGATTTGTTTGCGGAAATGTATAGAATGTTGCAGAAGGAATTCGGTGAGCATTCCTATATAGGAAAGAAATGTTCACAAGTGGTATAAACAATTCAAAGCAGGCAGAGGACACGTTGAAGACGAAGAGCCCTCTGGTCGACCACTAAAATCAACCGGAGAGGCTCACGTCCAAAAATTAAAGATTTTGTTCTTGCACACCGTCGATTTTCAATTACAGATCTTGTTGATGATGTTGAAATTTCATCAGTTATTTCCATTTTAGGCCTCAAATATATCAAATCTCGATGGGTACCGAAAACACTGAATGCGCCAGATCACACTGCATTGATTCTTCTTGACTTTTTCGCCAGAAATGGAGCCCATATCGTTCCACAACTGTATTCACACCGTGCGACTTCTGGCTATTCCCTAAACCGAAAAGACCATTCCGGACACACCGTTTTGAGTCGATTGAAGCGATTCAACGTGAATCGGAGCTCGCTTTGAAGGCCAACACTGCCGATGACTTTTCAGCATGCATTGAGGATTGGAAAAAAAAAGTTGGCACAAGTTCATTGTGTCCCGAGGGGATTACTTTGAAGGCGACGAAATAAATTTGAAAGAATAAATAACGAGTTTTTTGAAGAAAAAAAAAATTGGTCTTACTTTTTGGGCACAGTAGTATGGCAAGCTTTTTTTAAAAAAGGAGCAATTTTAAAATGTAAGACACGTACCGACTTGCGCCCGGCTTGAACATTTTTCCGGCCCGTGAGATTCATCACACTTTTACAAAATATATTTATTTTATAACGGACAAAGTAGTGAAAACCAATGTATTTAAAAAACACATTCTGTGTGCCTCCATTTATTCTAAAATGTACAGTAGAAATGATGAGAAAAATTTAACTTTGATTTTAAAACAATATATGCGAATATAGGACAGATAGTGCCTGTTTTATGAATGAGTTTACAGTTATGAATTCGTAGAATAATTAAATTGTATTCTGCGAACTCATGATGTGCGCGCATCTCATAACAGGTTCTAAGTTTCACTTTAAGTGACCTCAGTGACCCAGTGAGCATCCTTAGACAGGCACAGTTGATTGTTGGTAGCAGAATTCAAATATTGAAAATTAAAATTTGCAGATTCTAAAAAGTGAGATCGATTTGCCGAAGCTAAGTGAAAGAGTGGAGAAAAATATCGCTCCAGTAAAATAAATATTTTTTAATGAATTCATTTTTTTAATTTCGTTTACATTTATATATATTTTATATTTCATTTTGAGTGTTCTATATTTCTTTACAATGTGCGTTTAGTATCATTATTGTTATAGTATCTATGTTTACATGCAAGAATAATAGTAAGTACAAAAATAATAAATCATTATGTTTCAATTTTTCGCTCCAAAAAATGTCTATAGTGGGTCTCAATCTAACAGGGAGATATATAATTTTATATGCGGCCCGCGGTGTTAGGATGTCTTTCCAAAGTGACTCGTAAGATCATTTGGGTTGGAAACTCCTCTGTAAACAGTGGGGGTTAATTACAAAGAAGCTTTTTCACAAAGGAGAAATTTTAAGATGTAAGCAATGGACATAAAATATTAGAAAACAAACAAACTAGGAATACGTTGAATTGCTTGTTGTTGAATACTGAGCAATACGTTGGATTGCTTTATCTCCAGCTCTTTGGTTAAAGGAATATTGAAATTACCATTGAAATCTTAATTAATTATAGAAATGTTAAATGTTAATTAAGGGGCCTGAGTGCCACAAGTTTCGGGTTCTAGTGAATTGAAAATTCTCTTGTTCATGTGCCTTAAACCCAATAAGTGCAATGTAAAAAAAAAAACACTAATTTTAACTTATACCTTCTAATTTTGGGGCCTTGAATGGCCGAGTGGCTAACGCTCTGGCGCTCGGTACCACAGGTTTCGGATTCGAATCCCGGCGGTGTCATGGATGTTTGTAGTGGTTCGGAATCCACTTTAAATCGTAGGTCCCGGTCCTAACAGGATCGTAGAGCGTTGCGGGGGCATTGTTACTCCGCGTCCGTGGCTTATCTTCAAGTCACACGCGCCCCCTGGGTCATGCAAAGTGAGTAATGTCTGTGCAGCGCTTGCCTTAAGGCATCCAAGACCAAGCTGTCTAAGTGTTTGCCAGCTGCATTAGAAAGAAAAAGAAAAACCTTCTAATTTAGTGTGATCTATAGAGTTTTCATAAAAGGTTACGCTTTATTGTGTTGAGCATCCCACCACGCTAAAGCAAAATCATGGATTATATGGCCTCGTGTTCCACTGATGCATGTTATGAACAGTCCACCGACGGGCTACATGGGAAGGACAGTGCCTTTCGGATGTTCTTTTTAAGAGTCATTATCTAGGATGTGCGTGTCGTATGGGACAAACACAGGAAATTTTCCACCAGGCACCAGACTGTCGATGCTAGACGTTGTATACCACTGTCACAATCGCCATTGGAGACTTCTCGTTTCTGAAACCAGGGATTGCATTACAGTCAGGGTATTGATCACTAGGGGCCTGATGGCCGAGTGGCTGGCGCTCGGTGCCACAAATTTCGGGTTCGAATCTTGGCGATACCATTGATGTTTGTAGTGGTTCGGAATCCACTTTAGGTCCTGGTCATAATGTAATCGTAGAGCGTTGTCTTGAGGTTTCGTCAGTCTTCAGCCCTCAGTGGTTCCTTGCTAAAATGAAGCTGCTTATTACCCTCAGCCATGGACCAGTCGCCTGCGCCGGGGTCTTTTAGATCTGGTGTAGGCTTTCCTGCACCAGGGGATAAGTATCAACAATGACAGTTTGGTTTGGTTTGTCGCTCTACGGTCATCTTGTGAACACTTTGGCTTTTTCTGAAAATGATGGCTTCACTTTTATCTGTATTGACAGAGATTATCCATAGTGTAAGCCACTCTTTCAAGGAGTCAAGAAAGTCTTGAAGAGTTCTTGTCACGAATCTGATAACAGTTCCCTGGACCACGGCTGCTGAATCGTCAGCGAAGAGGCAAGTACTCCCATTTTGAACTTGGGGAAAGTCGAACGTAAAGATGTCATAAAAGAATTGGACAGAGCACGCTACCTTGAGGGGTGCCAGCTCTAATTTGACCAATATGAGTTTGGTTCGGTTTATCGCTCTACGGTCATCTTATGCACACTTTAGGCAAAACAGACCCGGACCTACAGTTTAACTTGGATTCTGAACCACCTACAAACATCCATACCACCGCCAGGATTCGAACCTGAAGCCTTCGGTACCAACGGCCAAAGCGCTATCCAGTTGGCCATCAGGCCGCCAACACTAACAGAGTACTGATCTCGCAACCAGGAAGGTCTTGGGATCGAACCTCACCATTTCAGCTCTTCGCTTTAGATTCTTAAATTCGATTCCATCCAATGAAACATAGTTTTTCAGATTCTTTTATTTTTATTTTTTATTTCAAAATCAAAATGTTTTGTGACATCTGCAATTGTTTCCTAACTGTGCCGATTTTTTTAAACCTTTCAATTAAATTTATTTTTATTTTTAATTTCATTTTTTAAAAAAATTACTTCTCTGTATTGAACTGATCAATAGCTTAAAAGCTTCTTCACATTAAAGAACTGTTTGCTTTTAATTTCCCATTAACATTTCATTGAGCAGACGGCTCAATTGAGAAAAAAAAAAAATCACGCTCGTACTGATTGGAAGATTGAGTATATCTCAATGCAGCTCCATCAATGGTACGCCAGTTGAATTTCTATTTCATTTAGATAACAGATCCCGTTCAAATTACGCTTTCGTGGAAAAAAATCCGCCAACTTTTATTATTATTATTATTGCTTAATTTTAAAAATCAGACTTTTAGCTTTCTTATACAGTTTCGCGTGGGTTTCGATAGTCGTTAGAAGTCGAGAATACTATAAAGAAGAAAGAAAGTTACTATAAAGTTCTGTATTTTTGCTACACCATCATATGACGACGATCAGTTAGAATCCTTTTCAGAATGTAATACATTCCTAGTGTATGTTTTGAATAATATTATGTATGCATTGAACTAAAAGGCTTTAAATAGACTCGTGGAGAGACGAGTTATTTGTATTTTGTAAGAAACATTTTTTTCCTTGTATTTTTGTTTTCAGTGACTCGATGAGCTGTCAATTCAGCTATACTTTAGGACGGTATATTTCTTTGAGTTCAATACATGGATAGGTGATTTTCATGAATGGAAATCAATATATATATATATGTATGTATAATATACTATTTGAGCATAGTTATTATGTTATATATATGCTAAACTTTTAGTGATGTATGTTTACTTAAGGTAAAAAAAATGCTCGTTTTTGCCAAATTTTAACAAAAAAATAAATAAATAAATAAAAATATTTATGTATTATATTTTTTAATCATATAACAGTATTTAAAATTTTTGGCTCAAAACATGATAGTGTAACTCGTCCTATACTAGACCTATAACGACTTCAAGAAGACAGCCAATTTCAAGATCATGGGAAAACTTTAATTTTTGTTTACAAGCACTATATATATATATATAAATATTATTTATAAAATAATATATAAATATATATTTTATATATATAAATATTATTTATAAAATTTTAAAATATGAATTTTATCAAAATTTATCATTTTTTTTGATCAAATTACAAATACAGTTCACTCCAAGGTTTGAGAGTCTAGTCTACAAGTTCTCCAGTCTACGTCAAATTTAAAAATATGTGGTCTGCGGCAGACTTTAATTATCACACGGCGTGATACACGAAAGCACAAAGGGCTCACTTTGGAAACAAGCGGAAACTCTGGCCTGATCCGTCACTTTACAGAAAGAGAAAGCACTTGTCGACTCGTTGCAGAACTCTCTCCTTTCTTCTCCAAAAACATCCCCTTAAAGAAAATCCGTCCAAAGGTTGGGGGAGGGGTCAGCCTTCTGATTGGAGTAGGCAATTTCTCAGCTCATAGTCTATTACCCATCACGATACAACAATTCCTGGTGTAATTCATACTCCATCTGCAACTATTAAGACCTGTGAAGGTCATACGGACAATCGCTAATTCCATGAGGCCTCATTATCCATGGCACTGAATATCTGCTATCCGATTGGAGTGACAGGTTGTTCTCATGAGCACAAAACACTAAGTGCATATAACATAACTACCCACAACACTGCTTGTCTGCTGTCAAATAATTGTAATTCATACTCCATCTGCAACTATTAAGACATGTGAAGGTCATACAGACAATCGCTAATTCCATGAGGCCTCATTATCCATGGCACTGAATATCTGCTATCCGATTGGAGTGACAGGTTGTTCTCATGAGCACAAAACACTAAGTGCATATAACATAACTACCCACAACACTGCTTGTCTGCTGTCAAATAATTGTAATTCATACTCCATCTGCAACTATTAAGACATGTGAAGGTCATACAGACAATCGCTAATTCCATGAGGCCTCATTATCCATGGCACTGAATATCTGCTATCCGATTGGAGTGACAGGTTGTTCTCATGAGCACAAAACACTAAGTGCATATAACATAACTACCCACAACACTGCTTGTCTGCTGTCAAATAATTGTAATTCATACTCCATCTGCAACTATTAAGACCTGTGAAGGTCATACAGACAATCGCTAATTCCATGAGGCCTCATTATCCATGGCACTGAATATCTGCTATCCGATTGGAGTGACAGGTTGTTCTCATGAGCACAAAACACTAAGTGCATATAACATAACTACCCACAACACTGCTTGTCTGCTGTCAAATAATTGTAATTCATACTCCATCTGCAACTATTAAGACCTGTGAAGGTCATACAGACAATCGCTAATTCCATGAGGCCTCATTATCCATGGCACTGAATATCTGCTATCCGATTGGAGTGACAGGTTGTTCTCATGAGCACAAAACACTAAGTGCATATAACATAACTACCCACAACACTGCTTGTCTGCTGTCAAATAATTGTAATTCATACTCCATCTGCAACTATTAAGACCTGTGAAGGTCATACAGACAATCGCTAATTCCATGAGGCCTCATTATCCATGGCACTGAATATCTGCTATCCGATTGGAGTGACAGGTTGTTCTCATGAGCACAAAACACTAAGTGCATATAACATAACTACCCACAACACTGCTTGTCTGCTGTCAAATAATTGTAATTCATACTCCATCTGCAACTATTAAGACCTGTGAAGGTCATACAGACAATCGCTAATTCCATGAGGCCTCATTATCCATGGCACTGAATATCTGCTATCCGATTGGAGTGACAGGTTGTTCTCATGAGCACAAAACACTAAGTGCATATAACATAACTACCCACAACACTGCTTGTCTGCTGTCAAATAATTGTAATTCATACTCCATCTGCAACTATTAAGACCTGTGAAGGTCATACAGACAATCGCTAATTCCATGAGGCCTCATTATCCATGGCACTGAATATCTGCTATCCGATTGGAGTGACAGGTTGTTCTCATGAGCACAAAACACTAAGTGCATATAACATAACTACCCACAACACTGCTGGTCTGCTGTCAAATAATTGTAATTCATACTCCATCTGCAACTATTAAGACCTGTGAAGGTCATACAGACAATCGCTAATTCCATGAGGCCTCATTATCCATGGCACTGAATATCTGCTATCCGATTGGAGTGACAGGTTGTTCTCATGAGCACAAAAACACTAAGTGCATATAACATAACTACCCACAACACTGCTGGTCTGCTGTCAAATAATTGTAATTCATACTCCATCTGCAACTATTAAGACCTGTGAAGGTCATACAGACAATCGCTAATTCCATGAGGCCTCATTATCCATGGCACTGAATATCTGCTATCCGATTGGAGTGACAGGTTGTTCTCATGAGCACAAAACACTAAGTGCATATAACATAACTACCCACAACACTGCTTGTCTGCTGTCAAATAATTGTAATTCATACTCCATCTGCAACTATTAAGACCTGTGAAGGTCATACAGACAATCGCTAATTCCATGAGGCCTCATTATCCATGGCACTGAATATCTGCTATCCGATTGGAGTGACAGGTTGTTCTCATGAGCACAAAACACTAAGTGCATATAACATAACTACCCACAACACTGCTGGTCTGCTGTCAAATAATTGTAATTCATACTCCATCTGCAACTATTAAGACCTGTGAAGGTCATACAGACAATCGCTAATTCCATGAGGCCTCATTATCCATGGCACTGAATATCTGCTATCCGATTGAGTGACAGGTTGTTCTCATGAGCACAAAACACTAAGTGCATATAACATAACTACCCACAACACTGCTGGTCTGCTGTCAAATAATTGTAATTCATACTCCATCTGCAACTATTAAGACCTGTGAAGGTCATACAGACAATCGCTAATTCCATGAGGCCTCATTATCCATGGCACTGAATATCTGCTATCCGATTGAGTGACAGGTTGTTCTCATGAGCACAAAACACTAAGTGCATATAACATAACTACCCACAACACTGCTTGTCTGCTGTCAAATAATTGTAATTCATACTCCATCTGCAACTATTAAGACCTGTGAAGGTCATACAGACAATCGCTAATTCCATGAGGCCTCATTATCCATGGCACTGAATATCTGCTATCCGATTGGAGTGACAGGTTGTTCTCATGAGCACAAAACACTAAGTGCATATAACATAACTACCCACAACACTGCTTGTCTGCTGTCAAATAATTGTAATTCATACTCCATCTGCAACTATTAAGACCTGTGAAGGTCATACAGACAATCGCTAATTCCATGAGGCCTCATTATCCATGGCACTGAATATCTGCTATCCGATTGGAGTGACAGGTTGTTCTCATGAGCACAAAACACTAAGTGCATATAACATAACTACCACAACACTGCTGGTCTGCTGTCAAATAATTGTAATTCATACTCCATCTGCAACTATTAAGACCTGTGAAGGTCATACAGACAATCGCTAATTCCATGAGGCCTCATTATCCATGGCACTGAATATCTGCTATCCGATTGAGTGACAGGTTGTTCTCATGAGCACAAAACACTAAGTGCATATAACATAACTACCCACACAACACTGCTCTGTCTGCTGTCAATAATTGTAATTCATACTCCATCTGCAACTATTAAGACCTGTGAAGGTCATACAGACAATCGCTAATTCCATGAGGCCTCATTATCCATGGCACTGAATATTCTGCTATCCGATTGAGTGACAGGTTGTTCTCATGAGCACAAAACACTAAGTGCATATAACATAACTACCCACAACACTGCTTGTCTGCTGTCAAATAATTGTAATTCATATCTCCATCTGTCATACAGACAATCGCTAATTCCATGAGGACTGAATATTGCTATAGACTCAAAAACACAGACATAATCGCTGCTTCCTTGAGGCCATCTGCAAAAGACCTTTGTGGACACTGAATATCTGCTATCCGATTGAGTGACAGGTTCAGCCTCAGCGAACAAAAACAATGCATATAACATAACTACCCACAACACTGCTTGTCTGCTGTCAAATAATTGTAATTATACTCCATCTGCAACTATTAAGACCTGTGAAGGTCGCAGACAATCGCTAATTCCATGAGGCCTCATTATCCATGGCACTGAATATCTGCTATCCGATTGAGTGACAGGTTGTTCTCATGAGCAAAAACACTAAGTGCATATAACATAATATCCACAACACTGCTTGTCTGCTGTCAAATTTGAATCATAGATTGTCATTATGAAACTTGTCAAAGCATACATTCCTCTCTCCTGAGAATGAGATGCCATAGATCTTTCCTGTGAGAAAAGTGCTCCAAATGATATCTTAAAATATTCATGGTAATGAAAATATTTGAAGCATTTCTTTTTGTTGTGTCCATGGATGGACAGCCTTCGTCCAATGCTCATATGCCAAAGGCGAATAGCCACTGTCCGTGTTGTATGGCGGCCTCAGAGAAAAGAAGAGCACCTAAATGATGAAGAAGAAGGCATTTTCGTTTTGTCCCGATTCAAAAAACAAGTATCACCTTATCTATGAGAATATGAGAAAATTCAAACTGTTTGTTATGAAATCTCACTGAATAAACCGTTTTAGCAAAAAGAAATGTTTCTGATTCACAAAACACAAGTACCATAAAACTGATTACTACAAACAGTGGTTCTCAAACTGCTGATTACAGCAAACACCACAAGCAGTGGTTCTCAAACTGTTGATTACAGCAAACACCACAAGCAGGGGTTCTCAAACTGCTTGGCGTGTTTCATTTAAAATTGTGTACGAAATTCAAGCGAGTGAGGACTTTTTACTACCACTCAAGACTGTGATTTGTTTTGAATTTTTAATAATCCACAACTAATAATTCCTTTCTTTGCTCTTGGTAAGAAATTCCCGATTTAATTTCGCAATCACTATTGACTTTCCTGCTTCGGCTACTTGCAGTTCGAGTACTTTTTATTCGATATCCTTTTTCAAAAACAATTACTCAAAAGTATGACGATAGAAAATATTTGTTATTATGTTTCAAGGCTTAGATTAAATATTTTGCTAGCTACAAGTCATTGTATTTACTGATTAGTGAATTAATAAAATGTTCTTTTACAGCAAAAACCATTTTAATCTTTATATATATAATTCTTCTGCACATCTGTTTGTCACTGAACCCTCCTAAACGGCTGGACCGATTTGGATGAACTTTTTTTTTTGTGTGTGGTAGAGTGGGCCCGTGGATGGTTCAGATTCACAATTGGACCCGGTAGGTGGCACTGCAATCAGGTTTTTCTGTACGTGTGTTTGTCACCAATTCCTCCTAAACGGACTCGGATGGCCAATTAGCTAGCACTGGCCTTTTTGTACCACAGACTTCAGGTTCGAACCCGGTATCATGATGTTTGTGAGTATTTCGGAATCCACGATAAACTGTAGGTCCCTATAGGCAGGTAGGTATTAGCCTAAAGTGTGCACAAATGATCGTAGAGCGATAAACAAAGCCAAACAAACAAACCTCCTAAACAGCTGGACGATTTGATGAAATTTTTTGTGTGTGTTTGACAAAATATGGAGCCTGTTTTTTAAGCTACCCTTTGTTGTAAGTCGCCACCAGAGGGGTGCAATCTATCCACTTCAATACCATTCAACCCATCGCTATGAAAATGGGTAATAATATGTATTCGAGTGTGAAAATAGATTCGCGCTCTCCACTTTAGTGTGACTTGCCACCAGAGGGTGCTGCAACATTCCATCTTACACATTCCAATCTCAGCCAGATCGTTCAGAGACCGATAATTGGGGCATGGGTTAAACCCGATTGGCTTGCCCAAGAATTTGTGAAACTCACTCTCGGCAATGGATGAAATAGGTACATTGTCAATGGAGAAACAGTACTCCTGGTGCAACAGGGTGACCCCTGATAGTGTTATTGACTTGGAAGGGTTTAGCGAAGTCTAATAGAGAAAGCATAGTGTGAACTGTGTTGATAGATTCTTGAGTAAACTTGGGCTGTCTTTCAGCAGGGCAATGTCATCGCGAATGCAAGCACATTGTGTATGTTAGATGAAGTCTTAATGCGTCGGAGGATCGGATCGATACAAAGGTTAAAAAGGAGGCCACTGAGGGACAACCTTGTTTGATCCCTGCTCCGATGCGGATTGAGTCCGACAACCCTTCGGACGAGAAAATATGACAGTCCCATACACAAAGTTAACCAAATTCCGAAGAGTATCACCAGCCTGGGCAGCACGAAGAGCATCATCAATCGCCTGAAGTGGGACGGCACCAAAAGCATTGGTGACATCAAGCCACGCAAGACATAGGGTCACGTCGCATGGTGCGTGCATCATACACCACACTTAAAAACTAGTCACATAAATACACTACACAAAAATATACAATGAAAAAAAAATATTTACAGATGAAAAGAAGCAAAGTACAATCAACGAATTACTCATCAGCTCTGGTCAACAGGCTGAGATAAGAGTGTGGAGTCACCTTCAGAGAATTGTCTGTGGCCAGTGAGGTGTTCTATATTGATGTCCCTGGACCACTTAATAGTGTCACTGTGCAAAGTTTCCTAAACAGGTTCAGATAGGGATTTGAGCAAAACTTGCGCATGAATGCATCATTCGGTGGATTGAGAGCACCTGATAAGCACCAACCACGAAGGGGATATGGTAGCCTTAATCTCTTGATTCTTGCCACTTCAAGGACTGGCTGGTATTTATCAACTTTCCGTTGGTATGCAGCATGAAGGGCAGTGCACCTATTTTCGAATGGTACTGTAACATCCACCAAATAATAATTTTGTTGATGCTTGTGGAACAGGTCAGGTCGTAGACCAGATCCGAGATATCCTGGTTTTCTCCAAGGACCTCACACTTTGAAGAGACAGCACTTGATGCGAGCAACAATGGAATTATGACGCAATTGCCATACCCGTGATGCTCTCTTGCAATGATTCAACACATGAGGGAGAGTTTCACAGGGCACCGGCGAGTCATTCAAACGATACCCATGAAATTTAGTATGCACATATATTAAAACATGGAGAATATATTAGCGATATGTAATTTTCTACAATGCATATTATTTTTTTTTATTATTATTATTATTATTATTATTTTTGGCAGGACAACGTATGTCGGGTTCTGCTAGTTCTGTGTAAAAAAAAAAAAAAATCGTGACTGCTGTTCATAAGCTCTAATAAGAAACAAATCAAATAAAAGGAACATCAAAACCATCATAACATTTCGCTAAATAATAAAAAAAGGGCTAAACAATGCTCTCGCAAAAAGAGAGAACGTTTGAGATCCATTGCCTCTAAAACATATTCTACGTTAGAAAACGTTCGCCCAGAAGTCGTTCGTTATGTGGACAAGAGACAAGGCAATTTCCAAAAAAGAAAAAGAAAAAAATTGCCAACCGATCCTGCAGCAGCGAATACCTGTTTTGTTCTTATCTCTCGCGCGTGAAACAAAAGTCGCTGTTTTGTTATCTGGCAGACGATTAAATTCCTGCCACGACCCCCTTGCAGACGATTCATCACCTCCGAACAATCCCCAGCTGATGGATGGCGCGCACACCACAGTTTCGCGAACAAGAACATAAATTTGTCTCACATTTTTTACGCTGACTTCTCTCTTGATAGAGCACTCTTGGCCGGCCATAAATTGCTTGAGCAGTGCGCGTCCCTATAAATAGTGCACAAAAAAATTTAGTGTATATCTTAAAAACAAAAATATGGTTTGGTTTTTTTTTTTTATGTGCACAAAATTTAGATTTCAAAGCATTAATTATCAATGAAATATTCTTTTTGTGTTGGACCAATTTTCGACCGCTATTAGCATATTGCGATTTTATTTTACTAATTTATATTTTTTAAATGTTTTGCAATTCGCTTCTGGTGAAGACATTAAAATGTTTTTTTACAGACAATAGGTTTTTTTTTTCTGTGCACAAAATTATAAAATTTTGAGCATTAATTATTAATCAAATATTCTTCTTGTGTTGGAAAAATTAATTTAATAATTTAATTATTTTTAATTAAATTTTTTGAAAGCGCTTCTGTTGAACACATTACAATTATTTTTTACAGACAAAATTTTTTTGTACCCCTGTGCACAAAATTATAGATTTCAGAGCATTAATTATCAGAGAAATATTCTTTCTGTGTTAGACCAATCTTCTGCCACTATTACCATATTTCGATTTTATTAATTAAGTAATTTATTTATTTTTAAAAGTTTTGGAACTCGCTTCTAATGAAGACATTAAATTGTTTTTGTAGGCAGTACGTTTTTTTTTATTCCTGTGCACAAAATTATAGATTTCTGATCAATAGTTATTAATGAAATATTCTTTTGTGTCGGACAAATTTTCTGACACCATTAGAATATTTCGATTTGATTTATTTATTTTTAAAAGTTTTGGAACGCGCTTCTGTAAAGACATTAAAAATTTTTTCAAACCTATTCACAAAATTATCGATTTTCAGAGCATTAATTATAAACGAATTATTCTTTTTGTGTTAGACCAATATTCTGACACTATTAGCAGATTTCGATTTGATTTATTTAGTAATTTATTTATTTTTAAATGTTTTAGAAGCCTCTTCTAATGAAGACATTAAATTGTTTTTAACAGACAATAGGTGCCCAAAATTACAAATTACAAATGTTTCCTGTACACAAAATTATATATTACAGAGCGTTAATTATGAATGAAATATTCTTTTTATGTTGGACCAATCTTTTGCCACTATTAACGTATTTCGATTTTATTAATTTACTAATTTATTTATTTTTAAACATTTTGGAACACGCTTCTGATAAAGACATTGAAATTTTTTATGAACAATAAGTGTTTTTTTCCTGTGTAGAAAATTCTAGATTTCAGAGCAATATTTATTACTGAAATATTCTTTCTGTGTTGGACCAATTTTCTACCGCTATTAACATATTTCGATTTTATTAATTAATTAATTAAATTACTTCAAAAAGTTTTGCAACGCGCTTCTGATGAAGACAATGAATTGTTTTTACAGGCATCAGGTTTTCTTTTTCCTGTGCACAAAATTATCGATTTCAGAGCATTAATTATTAACGAATTATTCTTTTTATGTTGGACCAATATTCTACCACTATTAACATACTTTGGTTTTATTAATTAAATAATTTGTAAAAGTTTTGGAACGCGCTTTTGAGGAAGACATGAAATTTTTTTACATACAATAGGCTTTTTTTTTTTCCTATGCACAAAATTATAGATTTCAGAGCATTAATTTTTAATGAAATATTCTTTTTGTGTTGGACAATTTTCTGCCACTATTAAAATATTTCGATTTAATTATTTCATTTTATCTATTTTTAAAAGTTTCCGAACGCGCTTGTCTCAAAAATTTTTTTTCAGACCTATGCACAAAACGATAGATTTCAGAGTATTAATTATTAACGAATTATTCTTTGTGTTGGACCAATATTCTGCCACTATTAGCATATTTCGATTTGATTTATTTATTAATTTATATATTTTTAAAGTTTTGGAATGTGCTTTTGATGAAGACAATAATTGATTTTTATAGACAATAGTTTTTTTTTTTTTCCTGTACACAAAACTATAGTTTTCAGAACATTAATTATTAATGCAATATTCTTTTTTGTACCAATAACTATTAACATAATTCGATTTTATTAATTAATTAATTAATTAATTTTTAAAAGTTTTGGAACGAGCTTCTGATGAATACATTAAAATTTTTTTACAGACAATAGGTCTTTTTTTTTTTCCAGTGCCCAAAATTATAGATTTCAAAGCATTAATTATTAATGAAATATTCTTTTGTGTTGGGCCAATTTTCTGCTACTATTAACATAGTTCGATTTTATTTATTTACTAATTTATTTATTTTTAAAAGTTTTGGAAATCACTTTTAATGAAGACCAATTTACAATTTTTTTTACAATTTTTTTTTTAATAGACAATAGGTTTTTTTTCCCTCTGTGCACAAAATTATAGATTTCAAAGCATTAATTTTTAATGAAATATTTTTTTGTGTTGCACCAATTTTCTGCCACTATTAGGTATATTTCGATTTTATTTATTTACTAATTTGTTTATTTTTAAAAGTTTTGTAACGTGCTTCTAATGAAGACAATAAATTGTTTTTATAGACAAAATTATAGATTTCGGTGTATTAATTATCAATGAAATTTTTTTTTTTTTTCCCTGTACATTTAAAATTATAGATTTCAGTGTATTAATTATCAATGAAATATTATGTTTTTTGCATTGGGCACAAAATTATAAATTTCAGAGCTAAATTTCTACCACTATAACAAATTTTAATTTCCTTTATTTACAAATTTATATATTTTTAAATGTTTTGGGAGGCTTTTCTGAAGAAGACATTAAAATGTTTTTACAGACAATAGGTTTTTTTTTTCCTGTGCATAAAAAAATTATAAATTTCAGAGCATTAATTATTAATGAGATATTTTTTTTGTGTTAGACCAATTTTCAGACCACCAGTAACATATTTCGATTTTATTTATTTACTAAGTTTTTTTTTAGATGAATATTATTATCATTTTAAAAAACTCTTTAAATTCTTTTTACAAATAAAATATATGTCTTCCTGTCAATAAATTTTTTTTTTTTTTTTAGTGTTTAGGTCCTGGACCACTTTCAACATAAAATATATTTTTTTTTTTTTTTTTTTCTTATTGGTTTCTTATTATTTTAAATTTCTTTCAGGGGGCTATTCTTATTAGCTTATTTATTTATTTTTAAATTTCTTATTGATTCTGTTCTTATTGATTTATTTAAATTATTTTCACGTACCCTTTTATTAAATTTCTTTCGTATTTTTTTATAAAATCGTTTTGAAATTCTGTAGTTTTTAATTTTTTTTTTTTTTTGTTATAATCTTTTCACGTGTTTTTTATAAAATCATTTGGCATTCTATAGTTCGTTCTTTTTAGTCACAAATATTTGGGTGTCGTTTTGGATTGAGTAGGCAGTGATGTCCTGGACCACTTTCAACGTTTTTTACTGGTTTATTTATTTATTTCTTTTAAATTTTCTCTATCTATTATTATTGGTTTATTTAAAATACTTTCACGTGCCTTTTATTACACTTCTTTCACGTGTTTTATTTATAAAATCGTTGTAGTTCTATAATTTTTATTTAACCTGTTTTCTTTTTCAATTCCTTCCATTAGCTCACATTCTCCCTATATATATCTTGTTTAAATTTTCAATCGGTCATAAAATACTTTTTATTCATCCACTCGAGTTCAAATACATCTTTTTTTAAACTTGTAGTGGTTGAAACTGGATATTAATACAGTTTTTTCAAATATTAATTCATTCATTAAATTTAATTCATTAATTTTAGTTTTTTTAGATTTAAGTTGCAAGTATCTGCCCATAGATGGCACCAGATAAACTTAAAAAAAAGGAATGAAAATTATTTATAAAGGAATTTCTGCAATAGAGTTAAATAAAAGTAGGAATTGACTTTAAATTTTTTTTTTTTTTTATATTACTTGTTTTAATTTCTTTTTGCATGTTATCAATGCGTTTAAAATTCTATAGTGTTCTATTTTTTTATTTCTTTTTAAATTTCTTTCACGTGTTTTTTCATAAAATTATTATTAATTTTTCGTTAATTAATTTTAATTCGTTTTATTAATTTTTCTAATGAATCTGTTTTCTTTTTTCCTGTTTTGAACGATAATTAATGAGCATAATTTATTGCCTGAATATGATTTAGTAATACGCTTTCTTTCTTTGCTTAAAATTTCTGTGATGCGTTTTGTTCTTACATTAAATTCTAAATTTTATGGGTATGTATTTTATATTGGCCCAGCCAATTAAATTTCTTTTTCTTCTTTTTTTCGTATGTTAGCTTTATTTGCTATGTTATTATTTTTTTCTTTTCATTTTAATTTATTTATTCTTTTTATTATTTTATTTTATTACTTATTTTCTTCTTATTCCTTCTTATGTCCATGTGTGTAATTATGTTCTATGTAAAAATTTTGTTATTGTTACCTAATTTTGTATGCCTCGTGTTATATTTGTGCAGCGCACGAGGAAACTATATGCGGTTAAATATTAAAAGAAAAAAAAAGTGTCTATTAATTAAACATCGTTCGATTTCAATGCACACATTATTAATAGTTTGGGAGTCCAGTTATCTTAATTCTATTCAAATTCAATTCAATCAAAATTCAATTTCAATTTTTCTTTCGTTTTAAATTTAAAAAAAAAATGCTTTTTTAAACTTCAGTGATGGCGTTTAAGTGCCTGAAGCAGAAATGGACTGGAATCAGAAGTGACTGTCCAGGGTGTTAAACCAAAGGATTTCGTGAAGTTTTGCATGTCAGCATGCATCTACCACAATTTAATTATAATTAATTAATGAATATTTTAAATCACATAATATTAAAAGAAAAATCAGATGAAAAAAAAAATTCCATATTAATTGTACATAATTTTTCCTTTCAAAATTGAATTGCATTGTTATAGATTCGTCCGTTTCCTTCTTTAAACCGGTCGTTTATAATTCTACCAGCTATTAGATAGAAATATAAAGGCATTAGAAAGACGAAAGTCTCAGTTTCCATTCGTTGAATCTCCCACAATTCTAAAACTGTAAACATGAAAATATGAGCCTTAATTAATGATTGTGAACCTGGTCATGTAATTTGTAATGAACATTACCAGGTTCACAATCTAATCTAATCAATCTAATATTGACCATCTCCCTGTGAGCAGCCCAAAGTGGACTGCACCGACGAAAGCTGTTACTCATTGAGCACTACCTAGGGAGCAAGTGTAACTTCAAGATAGGCTACGGACGCGAGTAACAGTGAACTCCGAACCACTACAAACATCCATGGTATGGTCGGGACTCGAACCCGAAACCTGTGGGCCCCTAGCGCCAGAGCGCTATTCATTCAACCATCAGGCCCCTTCTCACGTCTATAGTCAGGCTGTCTGGAGGAAGTTTTCCGAGTTTTCTGTCATACGACATGCAAATGCAGGGCAGTTACTCCAAAAGTCACCCCGGAAGCCATTTGCCTTCCCTCATCACCTATCGATCGGTATCAGTTCCATGAGCAGCACACTGACACATCAGGAGAACACGAGACCCTCCGACAATTTTTTATTTTTTTTTATTCCACAAAAAAGAGCTTCAACAGACATTATTAACTACACTACTGGCCATTAAAATTGCTACACCAGGAAGAAATGCAGATAACAAAATGATATTTTTTGAACAAATACTGGAAATAACAAGTGATTAAATTTTCAAGAATTTTGGTTTGCAAGATCCTGCGAAATCAGTACCCAGATCAACCACCTCTGGCAGTAATAACAGCACTTACACGCCTGGGCATTGATTTCGACCGACGCGAGCAGCAATACTACGATACGATAAACCGCAATCCCAATACGCTACAATTCGATCTTTATCAAAGACATAAACGTGCTAGTACGCATTTCTGCTTCCTACACGAGGCATCCCAACAACTTTTCACCAGGTAACAACGCTCAAATGCAATTTCTCACACATGAGAAACCGACTGAACAATTTCAGCATTTAAACACATTGTAGGTGTCGCTACCGGCGCCTGCTTTGTCTGAATGCGCTGAAAAGCTAACCATTTGCATATCACAGCACCTTCTTCCTGTCGTTTAAATTTCCCGTCTGAAGCATGTCGCCTTCTTGGTGTAGCAATTTTAATGACCATTAGTGTATTTACTAGTACAATTCAAAACTCAGAAAACTTTATAAACATCACAGTGTTTTACGATTTTGCATCATTTCCGATCCGTTAACTTTGATTACGCCACTCTCTCTATCTTTTCCTTCTGATATGCAGGTAAAATGTATGTTCTAATGCAGCTGGCAAACACTTAGACCAGGGATGGGCAAAAGTTTTTCGGTCGCATTCCAAAAAATCGAAAAAAAGTTTGGCGGTCCAAGATAAATTTTCTCAAATTTTAAAAACAATATACAAGTATTACAATTTAAATATGTTAATGAGATGAAGGAAATTGCGATTTCATTTTTAAAAGTTCGTTACAGTGAGGTTCGAAGTGAGATGGACTGATTCTAAGGAACGAGGCTAAATGCTCATCTGCCAGTCTACTTCTGAAATAATTCTTTCTAAGGTTCATGGTTGAAAACACTTGTTTACATATACACTCATGTCCATAAAGTAAGCATAATTCAGAATCACACAGAAATTTAACTTTAAAATAAAAATTTCACCTGTAGAATTATCACACACATCTTAAAAAAAAATATGCAAATTACAGGAAACCACCAGATGGCGCGGATAGTACGCCACAATGACGAAAGAGAGGGGTATATAAGGAATGGTGGCAAAGAAGTAAAATTGTTCACAAGAGCTTTAAAAGCCTTTCAGTGCAATAACCGCATAGTTATGGCACAAAGGAAGCATTTGGAGGATTTTTTACGAGGTAGAATTATCGGACCACTGGAATGTGGACGTACCCAGCTGGAAGTATCCGAGGAACTTGGAATCGTCCAGAGTGTCCCTCTCCAGGCTTTGGCAACGATTCCAAGATTATGGTAATGTGAGTAAATGTTACAGCACAGGTCGCTCCCGAGTTACAACGCCGAATGAGGACCGGTATTTAGCAGTTACTGCCAAGTTTCGGGGCGCCATGAGTGCTGAATTTCTGTTTATGGATGACAACGCCCGTCCTCACCGCGCAAACATTGTAGACGAATGCCTTCAATTGGAGGATATCACCCGTATGGATTGGCCAGCATACTCACCGGACTTGAATCCAATAGAGCATGTGTGAGATATGCTTGGCCGACGAATTGTAGCCGTCAACCTCCTCCCACCTGTCAACCGGAACTTCGGAGGGCATTGCTTGATGAGTGGTGTAATATTCCCCAAGATCAGATTGATAATTTGATACTCAGCATGCCTAGGCGTTGTAAGGCCTGTATTGCATCGTCCGGGAGGCATACTCCATATTAACCATCTTACTAACCATGTTATACTGTTTTTGTAAATAGGTTCTTTTCTGAAATTTGCTCCAGGGAGTAAAAGTCGCAATTTTATTAATTATGTCAAACATATAGCATCTTTTTGCTCTTTACCTTTTGTTTAATAAATAGACTTTACAAATAAGTCAAATTTGTTTTGCTTCTGTCTCTTTCTTTGCCTGAACTTCATTATCCTTAATTTATGGACATGCGTGTATAAGATGAAGCAAACGTAGGACTGATTTTCTGGGCGTGAGATATTAAATTTGGGAAGCTTACTTTCGATAAGGATTTGTTAAACTCTAACTTTGGAATATTTAGAAACAGCTGCTAGAGATTATAGCTTAATTCAGATTGCAACTCAATTAATTCAACCTGCAAATCTGATCTCACTGTTTCATAATTTTCGTTGAAAGGCATGGTAAAAATATCCAATTCTGTTTGAATGTCACTGAAATCTTGAAATCTGCGTTCGAACTCAAAATGCAGTTTTTTCAAGCTATTTTCATAATACTTAAGCTTCTCTTCAATTACTGAGGGTATTGAAGTTAACCTCGAGAAATGAAATAAAAATAATAACTTTTTAATAAAAAATATTTTATCAAAGTAGAAAAGGTGATGGATGTATAATATATAAATATATATTTCCTTTAATTTGTATCGGACCGGCAAATTTAAATTCTATCCACGGGGCCGGTTAGAATCTTCCAGTGGGCCGGAGTTTGCCCATCTCTGACTTAAACGATTGTCTTTAAGGCAAGCGCTGCACCTACGTTACTCACTTGGCATTACCCAGGAGGTGCGTGTAGCTTGAAGATAAGTTGCGGACGCGGAGCAACAATACACCTGCAACACTCTACGATCCTGTTAGGCCGGGACCTATGGTTTTAAAGTGGATTACACCACTACAAACATCCATGACACCGCCGGGACTCGAACCCGTAACCTGATGTACCGATCCCTAATCACACGGCCACTCAGGCCCTACATGCAGGTAAACAGACTGGTCGTTCCACGTCTAAGAGGTAAATCATACGAGTTGTTAAGATTTATTCATTTCGCTTTATCACCTGGACATTTTTTTCTGTTGTTGTTGTTTCTCATTAGGCATTCTACTCCCCTGCTCAGAGCGAATCTTTATCGCTGGTGACAAATATCTCCGTGATGTCGTTCTCCCCACGGTTCGGTTCGAACGAGTGGGGAAGGAAAGTGAACCGATTCGCATTCGGGGAGGCCTGCCGAGGAAGACGCCCCATTCGTCACGCGTGATAAGACGATCCCCTGCCCCGGACCACCCGCGGAGAAGCTACCGGCGAGGTTCCGCGATGTTAAGCCGCGTTATGATATACATATGTGAGACATACGAGTCTGGGGCCGTTTGTCAAATGCTTAAGTTCTAAATTGAGAAATATCATGCTCATAAGCCGCGGGACAGTGTAACCCTCAAACGCCAGTTTCGGTCCCAAGCAGTAAAAGACTTCGTATAATCCACGTAGACAAAACCTCACTCCTCAATTACGGAAAGACCTCATATAATCCACAGTACCTTAGAAACTGTAGGCGTCATTTTCAGCCTCAATTAATAAAAGACCTAGTATAATCAGCAACTCCGTATAACCCGCGTGCATCCTGTTTGGCCTCAAACAGTAAAAGACTTCCTATAATCCACGTAAAAAAATTGCATCTCTAATTTTCGTCCCCATTTAATGAAAGATCTCATATAATCCACACCATTCTATAGGTAGAAGACGTCACTTTTAACCCCAATTAATAAAATACCTCCTCGTATAATCAACAACGCAGTATAATTCATACTTGCCCTTTTCGCTCCCAAACAATAAAAAAAACCCTTTTATAATCCATATCATTGTAAACTGCAGACGTCAGTTTTGGCCCTAATTAATTAAAGTTGTGGGGACAGTGTTACTCGCGTCGGTAGCCTGTCTTCAAGCTACACGTAGAGCTCAACGAGTAACAGCGGCGTAACCTTTATGGTATAAAGACTAACTGTATATGTATTGTTAACTACATTATAGCTACAACAACAAGAAATAAGAGCAATTGGAAAGGATTCACTCTATTGTAACGACACTTGCAGCAGCGACAAAATGGCTGATCAACTAATGTGTTCAACCACAAACCGGCACCACGATTTAAAATAGAGTCAAAACTCCTATTGATTTCCCCTACTTAAAATGAATTTCTTCCAGCACAATCTATTTCTATAGTGACCACAAGTGCACTGACAGCGGCTGGAACAGTTCTCGTAGTGGGCGCACAATATTAGGAGGGCACCAATAGCGGATTTTCTCTCTTGCCTCCAACTTACTACTGTGCACAAAAAGAAAAACTAATTTTCAATTTAAATTTTTTTTTTGTTCTCTTTTAGGTTGCTGGCACTGTCCTTGACATCTGTGGGAAATTTCTGTTCTTTAAATTCATTGAGCAAAGAACTCGCATGCAATTTTGTTTGCGGAAACGTATAGAATGTTGGCAGAAGGTATTCGGTGAGCATTCCTATATCGGAAAGAAATATTTAGAACTGGTATAAATAGTTCAAGAAAGGCAGAGAACGCGTTGAAGACGAAGAGCCTTGTGGTCGACCACCCACCTCAACCGACGAAGCTCACGTCCCAAAAATTAAAGATTGGGTGCTTGCAAACCATCTATTTAAAATTAGAGACCTTGCTCATGATGCTGGAAATTTCAAAATGATGATTCCATTCCATTTTGGGCCTCTTACGCGTCAAATCTCGATGGGTACCGAAAAACACTGAATGCGCCAACTCACACTGCATTGATTCCTCGTGACTTTTTCGCTAAAAATGAAACTCATATCGTTTCACAATCACCGTATTCACATTATTTAGCACCGGGCGACTTCTGGCTACTCTTTGAACTGAAGATATCACTCCGGAGACACCGTTTTGAGTCGATTGAAGAGATTCAACGCGAATTGCCATCCCTTCCGATGACTTTTCAGCATGCATTGAGGACTGGAGAAAACGTTTGCATAAGTGCATTGTGTCTGGAGGGGATTACTGTGAAGAGCGATGAAATAAATTTGGAAGAATAAACAAAGAGTTTTTGAAAAAATAAATAATTGGTCTTACTTTTTGGGCACAGTAGTAGATCGCTCAGTCATTGGGAATGCAGGAAAGTGCACCGGAAAAAAATGATTTTCTTTGGTAAGCTCTCTTGCATCACCGGAGCAAAGGGCGATTCGAGTTAAATGCCGTGAAATGGGTATATCTCTGCCCACCCCCTTCTTGCACGTGTTCTTTTGTTGGAGGGGAGAAGCAGAACGCCCTCCCTACCACGTGGGGAGCATTCGAATCACTTTTTGGGAGGAGTTTTTCCTTCTCTCTCATAAAAGAATGAGAATATAATTCTGGATCTGGTGGAAAGGAAATCCAAAATATTTTATTCAAATTTTTTTTTCCTTATGCTAATATCACAGAATATAACAATTTTTATTCAAGCATGTCTGTTGAGCAGAAATAATTTCCAATCCTTTTCTTTCGATTAACTTATATGCCTTTCAAACGAATGCGCTCTTGCGCCATGCGAACCGAACTGAAAGATCCCGCGCCTTGGCCTGAAGTAGGCACGATAAATATTTTTTTCCTAATGCACCTGGCAAATACTTAGACAGATGTTTTCTATGCCATAAGCAAGGGCTGCGCTGACGTTACTCATTTAGCATTATCCGGGGGACGTGTAGCTTGAAGATAGGCTACGAACGCGGAGTAACAATACTCCCGCAACCCTCATGTTAGACCGGAACCTACGGTTTCAAGTGGATTCCGTTCCACTACAAGCATCCATGTCACCGCCGGGACTCGAGGTCGAAACCTATGGTACCGAGCGCCAGAGCGCTAGACATTCGGCAATCAGGCCCCTAAGGCACGATAAACATATAGATTCGAAATTTCTTCCAAAGAACACGAAGACAATGCAGTTCTTCGAGTTGTAGCACCTGCACGGGGTTTTCTTTCCACGTATTGTAGCAACAGGCAATCTCTTACACCCTCACTCTATCACGCTGAAGCTGCTATATATTTGTCAATCTTTTAAGTCATTTTTTTTTTCAGGCGAAAAATATGAAGGAAGGCTAAAACTGTCATGTAACTACCTTCTTTTACCTCATATACCCAGACAAAAAAGAACGAAACATGAGTTAAAGCCATCATATATCAGCATTTAAACACGTTAGAGAGCTAGGTTCATGTTAGCTTGTGACGTCCGTTGCTGTCACTGCTTTCAAAAACGAAGAAACTAATTTTCGAATCTGGCAGCATGTGTAAAATGCTCACATCGACAGCCTGGATGTCTGCTGGGTTTTACCAGGTTTTCTTACATACGAAATGCAAATTCGCGGCAGTTACCCCTAAAAATCCTCTCGCAATGTCCTTTTACTGCATCACCCATGGTGAGCTGTCTACATCAGAGAAACGCGATGTCCACAGATTTTCAACAACAACATTAAATTTTTATTAAAAATATTATAGCTTCAAAAACACATCGAAATAAAACGGTTTAGAAGTGTGAAATTCAGTAAACTCGCAATCTCGCATGCTTCGCAGTGAACTGACAGCGAGTGAAAATGTTGCTGTCGTAGTACAGAGGCCAGGAGTAGGTTGCAGCTGATTCAGGAGCAAATCACTTGACTGAGGAAGAAATATAGATATGCTTTTCAAAAATAGAACGGTAAAATTTTTTCAAATGTTTCTTCAAAAGCCATATCCGTAATTGAATGCATAAGCTGCGAGCTCAGTGTGTCATCGAAATACAAAGCCCCTTGTCCCTAGTCGTCTTTCGAAAGTATTTTAAAACGCGCCCAAAATCTATTCTATCTGGAATGGAAATTTTATTTCGTGAGAGTTCGCCAATGTTCTAGCCTGATTGCGTTTTCTGTCTAGCCTGTTTGTTGAAACAAACTGATCTGGACATTTTTTTGAGAATGATGCTCTCTGATCTAGCTTTTTAAAGTATAGGCGGGGTAAAGAAGGAAAATCAGTGCAGGATATAACGAAAAAATTATTTAAAAAAAGTTCATGGTATGAAACAGAACAATTACGAACGTTTTAACAGCGTCTTGTAGACACGACTATTTTACCAAAATAAACTTTTGTTCAACAGAAAACAATATTTATCTGTGCACATATTGATGTGAGGTCTAATGGCCGAGTAACTGGCGCTCGAAGCCACAGGTTTCAAGTTCGAGTCACAGCGGTACGATGGATGTTTGTGGTGGTTCGGAATCCACTTTAAACCATAGATCCCTGTTTAATATGACTGTTGGGCGTAAGGTAAACAAGCCTACCCCGTATCTGCTAGCTCGAAATCTGCCAGTAGGTAGACTGCCTTGTCCCACCATGGGGCTGTTGCTCCAATGAAGGAAAAGAAGAACATACAGATGAGTTATTATATAATTCTAGTTGTTTTGCTATTATTTAATCGTACCTATTTATGACTCGCACCTGTTTTCAAATATTTAGAATTGATAAATGATGTGCCTGATGTTTAAAAACTACATGGGAATTCAGAAAGAGTTAAGTCAGAAATCGAAGCGTCAATTACTTGTCTACACAATTAGACAGAAAAGGGGTAATGTAAAGCAAAAGTCAATTAACTAAAGAGGGTGTGACTGACAATTATAACAAGAATTAAGAGTTTGAAACGGATTTTTAGAATTTTTTTGTTCTGCATTAAGTTTTTTAAATGCGTTTTCTAAAAAACTATATCTTTCCTTATTTTTGTTTGCTGTAAAAATGATTTCTCAAAACGTTTTTAAAATATTGAAATGAAATTTTGCTAAAATATTTTATTCAATTCTAACTAATTTATGAAAAATCGAATCCCTCTGTATTTGTTTATTAATTCTTATTTCTGACGTAAAGAAAGTGAGTATTTTTTTTTTTTTTTTTAAATTTGAGTTTCTGTGGGAAATGTGGAATATTTTCATATATATTGCACATCTTTTAGTTCATAACACAGCTAGATATGCTACCTACATATCGTTTAAAATTCATGGAAATAAATTCATTAAAATGTGGTACACGAGTTGTGGCTAAATTCAAAAGATTTTCAAAATTTTTTTGTTTTAAGTCAATGAAAATTTTGTTGAAATTGCTTTAAATGCATAATTCTATATTTCATTTCAATTCAAATCGTGAGATGTTTCATTAATATTTTTAATATTTAAAAAATGATTTGCAGGTATGCACATACGAAAAGAATAAAGAATGTGTCCCAGAAAGAATTCTTATAAATGCTTCTTTGAAGTAAGAATGCCTGTTAAATATATTTGATTTGAAGAATGCCTGCTTAAGAATATCTGATTGAAGAATGCCTCTTAAGAATATCTGATTGAAGAATGCCTCTTAAGAATATCGAAGAATGAATTTTTGAAGGAAGAATGTCTATAAAAATGTCTAATTGAAGAATGTTTGATTGATTAATGTCTCTTTGAAGAAAGAATATATCTTAAGAATGTCTCTTTGAAGCCAAAATGCATGCTAAGAATGTCTCATTGAAGAATGACTCTTTGAAGAAAGAATATATCTTAAGAATGTCTCTTTAAAGCCAAAATGCATGCTAAGAATGTCTCATTGAAGAATGACTCTTTGAAGAAAGAATATATCTTAAGAATGTCTCTTTAAAGCCAAAATGCCTGCTAAGAATGTCTCATTGAAGAATGACTCTTTGAAGATAGAATGCTAAGAATATCTCATTGAAGAATGCCTCTGGAGAATATTGAAGAATATCTCTTTGAAGAAAGAATACCTCTTAAGAATATCTGATCGAAGAATGTGTCTTTGAAGAAAGAATGTCTGTAAAAATGTCTGATTGCAGAATACTTGATCGAGTAATGTCTCTTTGAAGAAAGAATGCTTCTTAAGAATACCTCTTTGAAACCAAAATGCATGTTAAAAATGTCTTATTGAAGAATGCCTCTTTGTAGACAGAATGTTAAGAACGTCTGATTGAAGAATGAGTCTTTGAAGACAGAATGTTAAAAATGTCTGTTTGAAGAATGCCTCTTGAGATTATTGAAAAATGTCTCTCTGAAGAAAAAATGCCTCCAAAGAATGTTTTGATTGAGCAATGTCTCTTTGAAGATAGAATCTCACTTAAGTATGTCTGTTTGAAGAAAGAATGTCTGTAATAATGTGAAGTTAACGAATGTAACTTTAAGAAAAAATATCTGTTTAGAATGTCTCATTGAAAAATGGCTCAATTGTTGAGGATCGGTATTCACATACTTTTTTTAAGAGACATAAATAACTTATTGGGGTGTGTATATATATATATAAACAAGGACAGCATGATAAAACGGTAATTCCCAGTATACTGAACTTAAATTAACACTGTACTTTTTTTTTTTTTTTTTTGAAGCTGTCATTAAATGGTAAAAGAAATCCAGCGGAATCAGTAACGCACGGTTGTCACACATGCATCATGGCAGAAAACTTCAAAATTAAAAAGTCCCAAGTATACTGAATTGTTATGCAAATGAGATTCACAAAGAGCATTATTCTTAACGCGTTTGATATTAAAAAGAAAAACCGTAAAAAAAATAAATAAAAGTTAGAAGAAGGGCAATAATCATTCGGAACATGTTGCTTTAGATGAGTTGGGCGACATCAAATCCAATATCTCACTGCTCATGCCGGGGGAGGGGGAATCGTGAAGAATGCAGGGGGTTGACGTTTTTAATATGTTCCCGGTTTACCCCGCTGAGCAGACGAGAGCTATGAATATCGTTTAGGAGGGAGTGACGTGGAAAAGGCCGCCTTTTAATACGCCTCCTGACAATCGCTTTTATTGGATCAACAAGTCGCTCTAGTGGGGGTGGAGGGTGATCAGCGACGTGCGGAATCATTAGGGGAAATCGGGAAGGGGGTCTTTTATGAGGTGTGGGGGGGAAGATCCCCCTGTCGGTGGGTTGTCGGAAATGTCCTCTCCAAACTCTTCCGGTGCAGGAAAAACAGCAGCTCACGACTCCTGGCAACGCAAGGGTTTGGCATTCATCAAAAGGAAGCTCAATTGCATGATGATTGGAAGCAGTGATCGCTAAGAGCTCTTTCGTGCCAATCAACATCTTCTAAGGGTTGCAACAAATTAAATTCTAAGCTTGTTTCCAGCGCAGTTTACTTTTCGAATTTAATTAAAATCCTGATTTGTAATCGACACTCAAGCAAGCAAAGCGAAAGGTGAAAGAGGATGCAATTAGTTAATATTATCGCAGCGATGAATACACAAAGTTCGATGCGCGATAGCAATATCTCAACTCCTTTCATTGACCCACCGCTGTCGACTGGAGAGTTAACTGAATGATGAATATTTTTCCTTCACTATTAGATTGGATAGGGTCGAGGACTTGTGCGCGTAATGCACATATGCTCAGAATTGAAATATAATAAAAAAAGATTATCACAGAATTAGCCGAAATTAAAAATATAAAGCAAACAGTTAATATGAGTGAAAGAAGTTTAAAAAAGTTAAGGGGAGAGGAACTGAATAGGGGGATGACAAATATAAGCAATATAAAATACATAAATGCATAATAGAAACATATGAATACGTAAATGCATAACAGATATATATACGAGTAAATACAGATATAATGGAAATAAATAGAAAATATAGATACACTGAAGTGACAAAAGTCATGGGATAGCAATATGCAAATTTTCAAATGGCAGTAGCATCGCGTAGAACAGGTATAAATGCGCAGTGCTTTCGCAGAACTTTCATTTCTGTTCAAGTTATTCATGTGAAGAGGTTTTGACGTGATGATGACCGCACGACGGGAATTAACAGACTTTGAACGCGGAATGTTAGTTGGAGCTAGACGCATGGGTCATGCCATTTCGGAAATCGTTAGGGAATTCAACATTCCCAGATCCATTGTGTCAAGAGTGTGCCGAGAGTATGACATTTCAGGCATAACATCCCACCATGGACAGCGCAGTGGTCGACCGCCTGCACTTAACGACCGAGACCGGCGACGTCTGTAAAGAGTCATAAATTCTAACAGACAAGCAACACTGCGTCAAATAACCTCAGAAATCAATGGGACGTACAAGGGACTTGTTTGTTAGAACTATGCGGAGAAATTTGGCTTTCTTGGGCTATTCCAGCAGAAGACCGACTCGAGTGCCTTTACTGACAGAACGACATCGCTTGCAGCGACTCGTGGGCACGTGAGCATATCGATTGGTCCCTAGATGAATGGAAAACCGTGGCCTGGTCCGATGAGTCACGATTTCAGTTGGTAAGAGCTGATGGTAGGGTTCGAGTGTGGCGCAGACCCCACGAAGCCATGGACCCAAACTGTCAGCAAGGCACTGTTCAAGCTGGTGGTGGCTCCGTAATAATGTGGGCTGTTTTTTTCATGGCATGGACTTGGTCCTCTGGTGCGACTGGACCGAACATTGACTGGAAATGCTTATGTTCAGGGAGATCACTTGCAGCCATTCATGGACTTCATGTACCCAAACAACGATGGGATTTTTATGGATGACAATGCGCCATGTCACCGGGCCACAACTGTTCGCGATTGGTTTGAAGAACATTCTGGTTAATTCCAACGAATGATCTGGCCACCTAGATCGCCCGACATGAATCCCATCGAGCATTTATGGGACATCATCGAGAGGTCTGTTCGTACCCAAAATCCTGCACCATCAACGCTTTCACAATTATGGACGTCTATCGAGACAGCATGGCTCAATATTCCTGCAGAAGACTTCCAACGACTTGTTGAGTCCATGCCACGTCGAGTTGCTGCACTTCGCCGGGCGAAAGGAGGGCCGACACGATATTAAGAGTTATCCCATGACTTTTGTCACTTCAGTGTATATAAACACAAAAATAAAAAGCTTTAAGGAAACAGAAAACATACGAACAACATTTGAAACTGAAGATCGGAAGTAAATTTTTATAATGCAGGGTAGAGTTTGATATTTTGAGAAATGGGATTTCCCCCCTTCCTTTTTAACATAGTCCGCAGTACTCGCTGCCAAGGCAGAAGAGAGGATGCTGGGAGATTTTCTAGAACTGGAGAGCCATATTGCGGATGGGTCATAGAAGAAATTAAGGGGGCTTGAGGTTATGATTCCATCCTGTAGTGTAATATGGATAATGGTATTTACCTTCGATGTGGACGAAGAATAGTTGAACTTTAATTAACTTATTTTCATGGTTCTTGATATTCAAAAACAACTTTCTTGATAACTTCGCAATAGGATGGTCTATTGATTCTATTTCAAGACCATGATGCAGCATCTCATTTCTAATGAGCCAGGGTACTCTCTGTAATTATTCTAAGGATTTTATTTTGGATAACTTGGATTTTGTTTCTGTTTGTTTTTGCAGCAAGGCCCCAGATGGGTGCTGCATAAGTCAGGATGGGTCTAAGGACTTATTTGTATAAACAGAGTTTGTTTTGTAAAGATAACGTAGAATATTTTCTTATTAACGACAAGCTAAGATGTAATTTGTTCCAGGTGTTTGTCTTTACAGTGTGGAGTTGTTTGTGGAATGTTAATTTGCTGTTGAGAATTAGGCCAAGATATTTGACTTGATCGACCCATTGTATCGGATCGCCAAACAAAATAATTTCTTCATATGGTGGTCTAGCACGACCTTTTCTGAAAATGAGGGCCTTGCTTTTATCTATATTGATGTACATGTACACTTTTTCTCTGTATTGATGACCATTCTCCATAGTGTCAGCCACTCTTCCAAGGAGTCAAGAAAGTTTTGAAGAGTTCTTGTCCTGAATCTGACAGTAATTCCCTGAACCAGGGCTGCTGAATCGTTAGCGAAGTGGCAAGTACTCGCATTTTGAACTTGGGGAAAGTCGAACGTAAAGATGTCATAAAGAATTGGGCAGAGTACGCTACCTTGAGGAGTGCCAGCTTTGATTTGACCAATACGAGAAAAGACCTCGTCGATATTGACTCTGAATGTTCTATTTTAGAGAAAGTTGTAGATTATATGTATAAAGTAATGGGGGAATTTAAGCAGAATCATTTTGTAGACGAGGCCACAGTGCCATAATCGGTCAAAAGCTTTTGAAACATCAATGAAAACACCGCCGGTTAATATTTTGTCATTCATACTTTCCGTAACACTGTTAGTCACTCTTAAAAGTTGATGAACTGTTGAATGATGGGGACGGAACCCAAATTGTTCCGCAGGAAAGATGTTGTTATCAACGCACCAAATCTGCTCTTTCATAATCCAATGCCAAATATTCGCCAAGCCCGTAAAGAACCGCATAAATGAAAATTTTAAAAATTAAAAGTTATTTTTAACAAAAAATTGTGTAAGTTATATTTATTTCCAAGTAATTTTTTAACAACATTAAAATGAATTAGCACTGAAGATTCAAGAATATAGCTGATTTCATACCGAGAATTGAAAAATAAATAACTTGGTCGGAAAAACGAGTTTTTCACAGTTAATACTGAAATCACTTCCGGATTTTAACAGCTTTCGATAATACACTGCAGTCCACCGAAAATAATATTGAATGTGACATTGGTTGACTTTCTTAATTGGTCGACATTAGTCTACATGTGACATTCTTCTCTGCGAATTGAGCTTAGGAACACCAGTTCAACTGGAAAATATATCAGAAAACTCGGGTCAAACCTTTTACGCGCGACTGGTGGCTCAGTGGCAACGCGATCCGCTGGTGAGCATGAGGGGCGGAGGTTCCATCCTCTGGCGGCGTTGTTGTAGAAAAACGAGTACTGTTTCAGAAATGAGTAGACACGAGGACCTTTGGGATGTTCAGCCTCGTGAGTCGGACTACCTGGTGGGAGTTTTCCGGGATTTCACCATACGACATGCAAATTCAGGGTAGTTCGCCCTAAAAGTCCTTCCGGAAGGAACCGTCCTTCTTCAGCGTCACGGAGCAAAGTCAGACTTCTACCGACGGATGCTCCATCACAGCAGAAGCTGTCCTCCTTTCCTCCTTCCATGAGAACACACTGGTTCTAGATGTTCTACCAAGTGGAATAAGGAAAAAAACCCTTACACAATAAGGACCAAACTCTGGCCAACTTGTGCGCAGCTATCTTGCAGAGGAGAGCCGACGTTCGAATCTACTGGCGGGGTCCTTTGCAGCTATTGCTTTCAGAAACGAGGAAAATCAATGGCGATTGTTACTACCAATCGAAAGTCAAGCTGCCTGATGGGAGTTTTTCCAGTTTTCTCCCATATGACACGCAAATCATTCTTCTTGGAAGGCATTGTTCTCCAGACTGTGAGCTGGCATGGATGAGTTCCACCTATGTACCACACTCGGCTTTATAAATTTGCAGAGGACTGCATAACCATTAGTACGAGGGGTGGAGAAGAAAGAAAAATTACTAATACTTTTCCGTTTCAAAGAAATGATTAAAATTTAATTTTTGTACTTAATAAAAGACTTGAATGAAAAGTGAAACTGGAGAAAAATATTTTTTGAGACATGATTTAAAACAACATATGCGAAAATATTGCAAAAATGAAGTATGATTCCTTTACCGATATACGGAAATTTTGAAAGCATTTATTTTTCCACTAGAAGGAAGTGAATGCAATTTCATTTTTGCACTTACAATTCAATTAAAGGACCAAAAGCGAGAAGTAAAAGATGTTTATTTTTACGAGAGATACAAAATGTACAAAACTTTACTTTGGTTATTTTTACGACATACGGAATTTTTAACGCATTCACTTTTCGAGTTGAAGTAGCCAAATTCTTCCCCACTTTAAAGCAATGAATGTAATTTCTTTTTGCACTTACAAGAAACTAATTAAAGTAAAAATGAAAAAAAAATATATATATTTTCGCAAACAGGCGTCTCGTTTTTTGTGTGGATTTAAAACAACATATGCGAGAATGTTTTCGAAACTCTCAAGAAAACATAATTTCAGCTTCAGATAATGTAGCGATTGACAACGTTCCGGAATACGATTGGGGATTCGGTGGTAAAAAAAAAAAAAATAAAGAGGTTTATTTGCGAGATTACGTTGAAAGGCTGGGAACCAGTATTTGCGACTCACACGTTCAAATATGAACTCAATTTCAGAGATAGATGATTCGATTCATTTCAGCGACTCGTTATTTTTAAAAAAGATCCACCCTTTATTTCTTCTTTTGGATAGAAATGGGTGATTCGTAACATTTGGGTATGAATGATTTGCATAAATCCTATCCTATTCATCATCATCAACAGATACCGTGAATCCGATTTCGTTGAATGATTTGTTTATTAATCTTTTAAAATGAACTATATTGACTGATAACATAATTCGTATCGATTGTACGAATTCAATCCATGTCTAGATTGTATCTTTGTGCTGAAAACTGGGTGAAAACGGCTTCTTTTCTCCCACCTGAACCAGTATGGGGGTGAAAGGACCTATGGGGGTGAAAGGACCTATGGGGGTAACCTATGGGGGTGAAAGGAGATGATCGATTCATTTCGGAAAGTGAACCGGTCAAGAGAACGTTGATAAATGACGTCAAATGAGTTACCAAAATAACCTTTCATTTCCGTAGCTTATTGTTTGACGAGGATATTAAAAAAGGAGAAAATATTTACCTTTACGTTTGATTAACTGATAAGAAAACGTAAAGGTTGGCTTTATTAGGACTTTTCATTTTCAGGAACAAACCAATAAAAAGATGGTACCACAGGTTTCGGGTTCGAGTCCCGGTGGTGCCATGGATGTTTGTAGTGGTTCGGAATCCACTTTAAACTGTAGGTCCCGGCCTGTTAAGCCCCTTGTGAGACAGAAGATGATTGTAGAGCGACAAACCAAACCAAACCAAAAACCAATAAAGATATTGTTCAATATTGGTTTATTTGATGTTGGATTGCCAATGGTGTGCATTAGGACGGAGGTTCAATACGTTGGCGGGCTATGTTGTAGACACTTTCAGAAAACGAGGGTATATTAGCGTTTCATCCGTGGATTAAACGCCAAAGAAACATTAAAATGTAGTTCAGTGGAGTAAGAATACTCAGTTTTCTGTGGACTTCGGCATGATTTTCAAAATCACACAACTTTTCACTGGTGACTTGAGAATTTTGATAATAAGATGAATTCAGTGTTCCAAACCATAAGATAAACAATTTACTGTTATATAACATACATAAATTCCGGTTAAAAAAATTCCAGAAATCTGTCTTCTTCAAGTCACCCAAAAAGAACTCTAATTCTAGCACGTCAAGTCGCCAAGCGAATCCCATGGAATCCATAACATAAGAAACCATTACACTGTTCGTGACTTGAACGCAAAAAAATAAAAATAGCAATTAACAGCACGCGATGGCGCAGAAATTAAGAAACTAAAAATTGTACGAAGCAAATAGATTGAAGGACCAGATATGAGATAAAAGTGAAGTTTTTACAACCACAGCCAGTCTTAACTATTTCATCAGAATCTTCAAAGTCAGTGTTCTTTTTCTTTGCTTTCTTCCGAAATAAGCTCATCTCTATCAACATGTTGATTATAAGACCCTGCGTACAGTCTTAGGACATTTTTTCTCTGAACTTTTTAAAAATAAATATTATGAAACAACGCATAATCCCGTATAGAATGTATATTCTATATGTATTATTCGTGGCGTATAATCCCATAGAGCACTTATATACCATACATACAATCCGCGACGTATAATCCAATAGAGTATTTATATATACGTGTAATCCCACAGACAATGTATACCACATGTGTATAATCAGTGACATAATTCCAGAGAATATATATTCCATATGTAAAATTCGCGGCGTATAATCCCATAGAATAATTATGTAGCATATATACATTATGCGACGTATAATCCCATAGACAATGTATACCAAATGTATATAATCCGTGATTTATCCCATACAGAATGTATATTTCATATGTATTATTCGTGGCGAGGTAAGCCCATAGAGTACTTATATACCATATATACAATCCGCGACGTATAATCCCATAGAACAAGAATGACCAAACTTTTGGGGAAGAGTGCCACTATATGAAAAAAAAAAAAAAAAAAAAAAAATATGCATGCCACTTAAAACTTTGCAAACGAACTAAAAATATTAAAAGGTGAAAACTTATTTTTAGACTGATTATGGGATTTTTACTCAAATAGTACAATTTTTTTTTTCTGATTTAAAGAAAAATGTAATAAAAAAAAAAAAAGTATAAACTTTGGTTTTATTATTAATAAACATTTTTAAAGGTCCAGTCACTTAGATTATGTATAAAATACAAATGAATAACTTGAAACATTTCTTTCTAAATAATTATTAATCAGTCAGGACTTAATAAATGTGCCTTTTGAATTTGTATTTTTTTAAGCAAAGTAATATTAGGGTTAGTTCTTGAAGATTAGTTGTTTAAAGTGCATCTCTACGATCCTTTTATACCGGGACCTACAGCTTAAAGTGGATTTCCGAACCACTACAAATATCCACGGCACCGCTGGGACTCGACCACTATGGTACCGAGCGAAGGAGCGCTAGCCACTCGTCCATTCAGGCCCATTTCTTTAATATATAGATTTCTAAAATTTTTCAATAGGCCTTCACGCTCCACTTTTAAAACTCTGCCGTGTCACACTGGAGCACGCATGTCGTGGGTTGACCCTCCATGCCAGGTATATCCCATATGTATAAACCCTCCATGCCAGTATATCCCGTAGAATTCTACTTTCAAAAACGGGGAATACCTTCTGTTGAAGTACGATTTTTGTGAGCAAATGATTTGGAGAGGCCGGCGGACGCAACCCTTCCTTTCAAGTGCCTTCTGGAAGGGCCATAAATCGCGCCCGAGACTCGGCTATCGCCGCTATCGTCTGTCAGCAACATTCCCCGCGTTCCCTCGCCAGATAAGGAGGGACGAGCTCCGCATATTCAAGCAGCCCGACTCGAAAACTGGTGAGAACCGGCTGCTCTCACCGCAAAGTGACGGACGACATGCGACACAATCGAGAACTGGAATCCCTGGCAGCATGCAATCCCTGAATTACCGAAACTGCGAACTTACAATTTAGTATATCGTAATTTCCTTTAAATAATACTACGTGGATTATATGCTCAAAAAACTTCAAATTTTGCGGCTAGCGATTGCTAAGTGCAATCTACAGATAATTTTTCCCTTGACATTTTCATACACATTAACTCTTTAAAAATCAACAATATATGCATATATGTATGGCCAAGTGGCTAGCGTATTGGTCTTTGACATCACAGGCTTCAGGTTCGAATCCTGCTGGGGGGCAACTCTGTTTGCTAGTGGCCCGAAATCCACGCTAAACTGTAGATCCCGGTCTATTTAACCCTCAAGTGCACAAGATAACCTTAGAGAGACAAACCAAACCTTCCTAAATGACTTGACCAATTTGGATGAAATTTTATGTGTGTGTTGACAAAACATGGAGACTGTTTTTATGCTATCTATCCCCTTTGTTGTCAGTCGCCACCGAGAGGGTGCTGCAGTCTAACAACTTCTATACCGTTCAACCCATCGCTTTGAAAATGGGTAATAATTTTTTGTATTCGAGTATGGAAAATAGGTTCGCGCTCTCCACTTTAGTGTGGCTTCCACCAGAGGGTGCTGCAGCATTTCACCTCACATATCGTCCAAACGATATCCATTAAAATGAATTGTGTTTACTGGGATGTGGAGAATATGTTACTAGCAGAACAGCGGGTTCTGCTAGTAACTCTATAAAAACTGAAATTGCTTTTTGGTGTGGATTGTATGGAAAATTGGCAAGCCGCAATGGATGTTTGTGGTGGTCCGGAATCCACTTTAAGCTGTAGGTCCTGGTCTCATATGGCTGTAGAGCGTCACAGTGAGTAGTGACCTTAGCAATCAGCCAGGATCTCGGTCTCATATGACTGCAAGAGAGTCACAGTCTGACTTCTCGCCCACATCATTCCCAAACTGTAAAAGAGACAACTCAACTCTAGGCACAGTGATGTGGTGTGGTGCAGTAGTAATAGACAGAAAGCCTTGGTCCACCATGGGGCTGTCGTGCCATTGAAGAATAATAATAGGATGATTAATTTGCATAAATTGGCAGAGATTCACTCGTTAAGAAGTATTGTCTGTTCCTGAGTATAATTCGCAAAAAGATTACATTGTTCGTTTAGCCTTTGTGGCTGTGACCTCAAACTTCAGAACTTCAAACTTCAGAACCAATTATTAAAAATAATTTTCCATTCAATAATATGGAAATCAAAACAGAAGTAAGCACAGGAGAAAAAGAAAAGAATGTTCCAGATCTATTTCATAACAGTGCAAAGAAAACATAAAATGAGAAGACATTTGAAAATCAAGATTCCATTTGAAGGTGTAAATAATAATAATAATCTTAAAACTTCAGATTTTGAAGCCTCCTTTTTAAAAAATAGAACAAAATAAAAAACATATCAATTTTAAGTCTTTATATTTACTAATCATCATCATTGGCGCAACAGCTCCATGGTGGGCCAAGTCCGTCTGCCTACTGGGCAGATTTCGAGACAGGAGTTTTTCTTTACTCGGGGTAGGTTTGTCAGCCCTACGTCAACGTTCTACAGTTCTATTAGACCGGGACCTACGGCTTATAGTGAATGAACCATTACAAACATTCATGGCACACTACCGGGACTAGAGCCCGACACCTGTGGCATCGGGCTCCAGAGCTCTAATTACTTGCCCATGAGATCCTCTTTATATTTATTAGGAAGTTAAAAATTGTGATTTATATCACAGTTGAACATTAATATAGCCTTGCGTAATTTTATTATTATTATTATTGTTGCTTTTCCAATTTTTTTTCCCACTTGCCTCTTCGGCGTGTAATCTACGTCTTATGTAAATTCGTTTCTTTTTAAGAGATCTGTTTAATTCATTTTCCATCGAAAAGTCAGATAAAGGGCAGCCTGATGGCCAATTGACTAGCGCTCTGGCCTTTAGAATCACAAGCTTCAGGTTTGAATCCTGGCGGTGTACATGGATGTTTGTGAGTGGTTCGGAATCAACGTTAATGTGTAGGTCCAGTCTAAGTAGCCCAAAGTGTGCACAAAATTACCGTAGAGTGACAAACCAAACCGATAAAGGGTATTTTAAGATGACGTTTCCTTTGAATATATTTTGACTCTAGAAATAAAAGAAAAAGAAATCCATTTCCGGCGCAGTAGCTGTTAATCAGCGGGAAAGTCTACCTTTCTTTTAAAGTATGATTGTTGGATTAGAAGGCAGTTCTGAAACAAAGTGGGCCCTCTGGCGAGATGCGATGGGGCCTGTCAAGCACGACAAAAAGACGTCGTGTCTCCTTCTCCCCCGGCGTCCCACAGACTGACACGACAATGGACTGGGATGTCACCTGTTCCAAAGATCTGGTCGGATTGCGAAATTCAGCGGAGGATGTCACATGGAAAGCATAACAACAAGAATCTTTAGTTATTGTATCATTTGCAGTTAAAACGCTACTGCTACCTTTCGGTTAAAGCACTGCTACTATTTTTTTCTCTATAGTGTATCATTTTCAGTTAAAGCACTGCTACTATTTTATTTTCTTCGGATGATTTTTTTGATAGTTATTATATCATTTTCAGTTAAAATGCTATTGCTTATCTTTGCGGATGATTTTCTATGGTTGTATCATTTAAGACGCTACTGATGCCTTTCGGATATTCTCTGTAATGTATCATTTTCAGTTAAAACGATATTCTCACTGTTTATTTTTTTTTTTCGATATTTTTCATTTTGTAGTTATCTTTTACAGTTAAAACTGGCTACTACAATATACTTTGTCCTTTACGAATAATTTTCGATAGTTATCATTTTCTGTTAAAATGCTACCACTACTTATTTTCTTTTGATGATTTTCTATAGTTTGTAGTATCATTTTCAGTTAAAATGCTACGGCTTATCCTTTTTGGATGATTTCCAAAATTGTTGTATCATTTTCAATTACAACGTTACTGCTACTACTTAGCTTTTCGGATATTTTTTATAGTGTATCATTTTCATTTAAAATACTACAGCTAATCCTTTCGGATAATTTTCGATAGTTGTATCATTTTCAGTTAAAACGTTACTGCTTATCCTTTTGGATGATTTTCAAATTTATTGTATCATTTTGGTTGAATTTCTACCGCTTATCCTTTCGAATGATTTTGTGTATCATTTTCAGTTAAAACGCTATTGCTTATCCTTTTGTATGATTTCCAAAATTATTGCATCATTTTAGTTAACTTAATTGGACTTAAACACCACAGGCTTCAGGTTCGAATTCTGGCTGTGGGATAGATGTTTGGGAGAGGTTCGAAATCCATGTTAAACTGTAGGTCCCTGTCTAATTAGCGTAAAGTATGCAAAAAATAACCGTAGAGCTACAAAGAAAACCAAATATACAAGACCGTCCTAAGACTTTTGAATACTAGAAAAAAAAAAAACTTTTAATTGATTGAAATCAAATAGAGACAAGTGCTTTTACGACTTCATGCATTACTACTTCCTGCGTTAGCTCGCAAGTGTAACTGCATGCAGTGAAATGTCTATATGTAATAATACTGTCTGCACGAAATCTGTGCGGACTGATAGCCAAGTGGCTAGAGCTCTGGCTTTTGGTACTACAGGTTTTCAGGTTCGAATAATGGCGGTGGCATGGATGTTTGGGAGTGTTTCGGAATCCACGTTAAACTGTAGGCCCCGGTCTGTTTAACTCAAAAAGTGTGCACAAGATGATCGTAGAGCGACAAACCAAACCAAACCTGACGGTTTCCTGTGTGATTGTTAGTGGTTAGGAAAATTGTAGACTTTAAATTGTAGGCTCTTGGCTAATTAGCCTAAAGTGTGCACAAAATAACCATAGAGCGACAAAACAAACCACGAAATCTGTGCCCAAGTTAAATTGGCGTATTTTATCTTTGAGTGGGGTCAGATGAAGAACTTTCATGACAAACTTACAAGATTAGGTTTGGTAATCCTGTTTTCCAGAATTGCTGAATGATCGATGCGATTAGAAGATAGATTCGAATAGAGCGCCTGTTTCTTCATCTACGTGCTGTCTGGTGATTCGAATGGTTTTGTGGCCGGCTGATCCGTTCAGGTGTCACGCCTGACAAGAGCAAATATTGATTCTTCACCCTAGATCACGCGTCCCGTCAGAAAAAGGCACTCACGAATAGTCGTTTCTTACATAGGGTGGTCCAGAAAATGATCCACCTATAATAATCTGAAAAATTACAAAATGCTTATCTAATGGAAATTATCACAAAAGTACTTGAAAATAAGAGCCATTGTTTTCATCAGTAAAATTACGAGTACAGTATTACCATATATTGCAGCGAAAAGGAAAAGAATTTTTTTATCGATTTATGCACCATTACTACTACACCACACCACACCACATCACTGAGCCTAGATCTGAGTTTCCCCATTACAGTTTGGGAAAGATGTGGGTGAGAAGAAGTCTGATTGGGCTCGTGACGCTGTACGGTCACAGGAGAGCGGGACCTACTGTTTAAAGTGGATTCGAACCACTACAAACATCCATGATACCACTAAAATTCTGAACCCGAAACCTGCGGCACAAGGCCGATTTATACACGGTTTTGCTCATCTCAAAAAACATCATCAGGCAGCACTGTATTTTGGTGATGGATCGCTTCAGCTAGGCGAAAGCGATCCATCATAGTGCTGCCTGATGGCCAATGACTGGCCCTCTGGCGCTCTGGTATCAAGGATTCAGGTTCGACTCCTTGCGGTGGCATGGATGTTTGTGAGGGGTTTGGAATCCACATTAAACTGTAGGTCCTTGTCTAATTAGCGTAGTGTGCACAAAATGACCGTAGAGTGACAAACCAAACCAATACAATGCAACTGTCATGGCATGGTATGCATGGGAATTAATGAATTCATGTATTTTAGCACAAAAAATATACAGCATTCTTTCTGAGGGAATACGTGGGTGAAAAACAGGCTTGGAAAACAGGTGAATATGAAGTGCCGATGCAGCGCCAACTCTAGTATGAAAAGAAACGGAAGCATCAGCATTCATGTTCTTCCAAATCGTGAAGCGCTCGCTATTTTTTATTATTACATCTTAATGAATAATAACAAAGATATAATATCATCTGTGTTATCATCAGTCTTTTATTTCATGATGCTGATTATAAGCCGCTGTGATGATATACAATATGAGAGGTATAGTTTTATAAGTGTTCTATAGTAGTAGGTATATATAGTAATAGTCTATAGTTTTTTTTTATTTAATCTGTTTCCTTTTTCAGTTTTGAACGATCACTGATGAGCCTAGTTTATTGCCTGAATATGATTTTCTTTCTTTGTTTAAGATAGTTGTTATGCATTTTATTCTTACAATAAATTCTAAATTTTATGAGTAAAATGTATGTCAGCCCATTTTTTAAAAAATTTGTTATTAATTTAAAATTTTTGTTAATTAATTAATTAAAAATGTAAAATAATTAAAATTTTTAAATAATAATATTTATTTAACTTTTAAAAAATTTTTTTAAAATTACGTAATTAATGTTTTTTTTTTAATTAACATTTTTTGCCGTAAAAAAAAAAATGAAGAAACTTTATGAAAGGGAAAAATAAACAACAATAAACAAACTTTTAAACGTAAGAAAAGAAACACAACAGTTGTGGATGATAGAAGACAGCGCCTTGAAAAAGAAGGCCTTGATTACATTGCGACTGTTACTGCAGGAAGTGAAATCTGGATTCTAACTCATAGCAGGAGTTCTATTCAGCACTTGGCTAATGGGTCCAGTGTTGAAGACAAGATAGGTTTATCTATTCTCAAAAGCTAAAACATCTTCAGTGGATCCCCTTCCACGTCGACCTTGAGGGGAATGAAATGGCAGATGCATTGCCCAAAGCGGGTGCTAGTGAGGTATTGGTTCCACGTGAGCCCCTTACCTACACAGAGATTCACTCACAAGCCAAGTTAAATGGAAAAACAATTTGGTCTACTCCCCAGTGCACCAGAGGTATCAGGGCCATCGGTACTTTGGCACTTAACTGCGACAGGCAGGACCAACTGCAATCACCCGTTTGTTCAGTGGACACCTCAGAACTGTGACTTTCTCGGACGGTTTGAAAGCTTTCGACACTTGCACCAAGTGCTCCTCTGAGCAGGCTTCATCATCTTACATCTCGGCGTGCCTGGGGCTCAGATGTCAGGATCTCCTTGACAGTCCGTTGATGGTCTTGGACTTTCTTCGGGTGTTTGGATTCATGGACCTAGTCTAGCCCCTCTGGACTTTGGGGATAGGCGAAGAGGAAGAAGAAAGCGCAGCATTAACAAAATCATCCAATGTAAGGAAGAACAACGCCATTAATGAAGTTTTCAATAATTAAAAACAATTTGCAGAATGAAACTAACAATAAAATTCTGATTCTTTAAAACAATCTTTTATGCAAACACCATTAAGTAATTTCAATAATTTTAATTAAGTAACAGGAGGTACGGAGGGAACTTCAGATTCCCAGGCACTCCTTAAAAGAATACTACCTTTGCATTTGTCACATCTGAACTTCTCGTCACAAGTAATACATTTCAGTCAGTACTGCATTTCTTATTTTTCGATTCCCCTACAAGGCATGTGCAATTTGAACCCTCATTGTTTCCTTTTTCATTCCATTTTTTTCCCTAGAGTTTTCAGCTCTACTTTTCTACCGAATTTAAAATTGTATTTTTGATGCTTTTACTTAAAGCATTTTGCTTTTTGATTCCTTTCGTTTAATACGCTCGAGGTTTAGTAGCTTATTTCGCCGCATTAGTACTTCTGAAATAAATGCTCTTTGCCGTTTAAATAATCAAACGTTAGTTTTAATTTAGATAGTCCAAGAAAAATTAATAATTAACCCTTTGCACTCGATTGCTCCGGAGCGGAGCCATTTAAAATTGGTCTTCAAACTCGAGAGCTCCGCTAAGGAGACAATGCAAATAACAATATAAATAATGCGTTTCTTTTTAGGAATCTCCGTAGAGGAGCGGGGCCTGAATGGCCGAGTGGCTAGCGCTCTAGCGTCGGTACCCCAGGTTTCGGGTTCGAGTCCCGGTGGTGCCATGGCTGTTTGTAGTGGTTCGAATCCACTTTAAACTGTAGATCCCGGTCTGTTTAGCCTAAAGTGTGCACAAGATGACCGTAGTGCGACAAACCAAACCATAACGAAGCCCTCGAGCTTGAAGAAAATTTTAAATGGCTCCGCTCCGGAGCCCTCGAGTGCAAAGGGTTAATGAACTGTGATTTTGATCATGACTTTCATCGATGTGTGGCAACTAGAAATATTATAAATCGCAAGGAGAAAATGACGTCGATTTTCTTATCGTCCCAATTCGTTTGTATGTCCGGTTTCCACAATCTTAAATTAATTATAATTTTCTTTTTCATACAATTGTGGGATCCAAAAAATACACTTGTGGCATCCATTCAGTAAAAATTGAAAAAAAAAGCTTTGTTAGATTTGAGCCGTGGTCATTAAAGCAGAACTTGATTGGTGAATGATTTGTCGAAAAGCATATGCGAATTATACGCCGCTACGGATTACACCAGGCCTCTTATTTTTCTGGCTAATAATGATGCCTGTGGATTACTACTATTACTGCTACTGAGCCAAGTTGCTCCATTACAGTTTGCCAGGTTCGAATCCGGGCTTTGGCATGGATGTTTGCTGGTGGTTCGAAATCCACTTTAAACTGTAGGTCCCGGTCTAATGAGCCTAAAGTGGGCACAAGACGACCGTAGAGCACCAAACTAAACTTTTTGCCAGTTAATCGATGACATCGTTTATGTCAGCTTCACTGTTTCGTTGAATACTGAATACAACTAAACCAGGAAATAAGCCACCACTATTCATTCGTTAAACTGTAGGTCCTGGTCAGTTTAGCCTAAAATCTGCACAAGATGACCATAGAGCGACAAACCAAACCAAACCTTACAATTTGGGAATGGTGTGGGTGAGAAGAAGTCTGACATGGCTCCGTGACGCTCTACGGCCATATGAGACCGGAACATACGGATTAAAGTGGATTCGAACCACTACAAACGACACTTGCGGGTTACACGCAGTTGCGGTTAATCTTATTTTTACGGCCGATAATGATGTTTGCGGGTTATATATTTACGGGGCGTTATATATTTATTTTATTGGGCCGATAACGCAGAGTTATACAACACTATAGTTAATATTCTGCGGATCATACGTCGCTGTGCATTATGTGAGCGTTTTTTTTTTTTTTTTTTTTTTAAATTTTTTCGATCCGATAACATCACTTGAGGATCATACACAGCTGTGCATTATACGAGAACTTTATTTTTCGGTCTGATAACATCACCTGCGAGTTATACACCACTGTGCATCATTAGAAGTCTTTTATTCTTTTCGTGTCAAAAATGACACCTGTGGATTACACGCCGCTTCTGATACTCCTATTTTTCCGGCGTATAATGATGCCTGCGGGTTACACTTCTCTGAGCATAATTAAATGTCTTTTAATAGCGGACTAATTAATTATTATTATTGGGCTGACACTACTACAGCCCATCACTGTGCCTAGAGCTGAATTGCCCCTTTACAGTTTGGGAATGATGTGAGTGAGGCAGAAGTCCGATTGGACTCCGTGATTCTCTTACAGTCATAGGAGACTGGGACCTACGGCTTAAAGTGGATTCCGAACCACTACAAACATCCATGGCCCGCCGGGATTTAAACCGAAACCTGTGGTACCGAGAGCCAAAGCGCCAGCTGCTCAGCCATCAGCCCTCCGCAATTAAAAAATAGACCATTAAAAGACACTTTGTATGCATTCAGAGAAAAACTCACGTCACTGAAAAAGGACGGGTGCTCTTCCTCATTAGCCCATAGAAGAATTTTCTGGCGTTCGTATTTATCCGGTCTTGTCGTGACGTGGGCATGGGAAATATCATGCGAGTTTTGATTGTCGGGTTTCGAACCAAGCTTCCCAGATAGTTGCGCGGGCCGATGGCCAATTGGCTGGCGCTCTGGCCTTTGGTACCACAGGCTTCAGGTTCGAATACTGGCGGTGGCATGGATGTTTGTTGGTGGTTCGGAATCCTCGTTAAACTATAAATCTCGGTCTGTTTAGCCATCGTGTGCACAAGATGACTGTAGTGCTACAAACCAAACCAATCGGGTCGTTATGAGACCTGCAGGTTATTCAGCCCTACGGATTATAAGTAGTATAATCCGCAAAGCGGATTACGGTGCTTTATTTTTTACCGATTTAGCGGAACGAAATGTAAAATGATGAGGTGTTTCCTCCACAATTAAGTATAAACCATTAAAAATCACTTTGTATGCATTCAGAGAAAGACTCACGTCAGGGTGGGGCTCTTTCTCAGTGACCAATGTAAGAATTTTCCGGCCTACGTATTTATTCGATCCTGTTGGGACATGGATATGGTTTGGTTCGGTTTGTCGCACTATGGTCATTTTGTGCACACGATGGCTAATTAGAACGGGACCTACAGTTTAACGTGGATTTCGAACCCCTCACAAACATCCATGCCACTTCAAGAGAAGGTATTCCCTGTTTTAAAAAGTTGAATTCAACTGATTATACATGTGGGATACACTTAATCTATGGCATGGAGGGTCAACCTATGGCACGCGTGACACAGTGTGGCACGGTGGAGTTTTTAGCAGTGGCATGCAAAGATTTATTGAAAAACTTAAGAAACCTATATATTAACGAAATTATTAATAAACGGTCATTTTTTTTTTTTTTTGCATACCGTAAGCTAATTAGACCGGAACCTTCAGTTTAGATTCCAAACCCCTCACAAACATCCATGCCTCAACCAAGATTCGAACTTGAAGCCTGAGGTACCAAAGGCCAGAGAACAGCTTTGACTGTCGGGTTTCGAACCGAGTTCCCCCAGTGCAGGCTACTCCAATCTCCACTTCTGGAACGACGATTCTGTACGGGGGGGTGTTCACCGAGAGGTCCACTTTGGCATTCTAAAAATATTGCCAGCGCACCCCCTGCGTCTTTTCAGCCAATCAGACAGCGATTTTTGGAGCGTAGGGGCGCACAGCGAGCCGCTTTGTTTCCGCCCGTGGTGGATCGCTTTGTTTTCCGGGAGCGTTTAAGGAGCTCAAAATAATCTCGCCTGTCTTCATGCCAGGAGATCGGGTAGCGCTCAAGGGAGAGATCTAGATGCGCCATCGCGCATGCGCCTCCTCTCCCGATGCGCGTTCTCGGCAGGGAAACATACTACTGTGTACAAAAAGTGAGACCCATTTTAATTTAAAATTCCCGGGGCTTATGAAATTTGAATTTTTTTTCAATTCCTTCTATTAGCTCACACTCTCCCTATATATATTCTTGTTCAAATTTCCAATCGTTCTTCTCATTCATCCACTCCAGTTCAAATGCATTTTTTTAAACTTGTAGCGGATGACACTGGATGTTAAACAGTTTTTTTCAAATATTAATTCATTCATAAAATTTAATTAATTCATTTTAATTTTTTTTTTAATTTAAGTTGCATATATGTACCAATAGATGGCGACAGATAAACTTAAAAAAAAATGAATGAAAATTATTTATACAGGAATTTCCCTCAAATATAGTGGGAAAAAAAGTAGGAATAGATTTTTTTTTTTTTTTTCTTCGTAGGAATTGATTTTTTTTGTTCTTTTTTAGGTTGCCGGCACTGTCCTTGACATGTGTGAAATGTGACGTCAAAATATTCATGAGTGTTTGAGTTACGCTTGGCTTTTTGTGAGACGCTGAAACTGATTCCGGCGATTTCTGAAATGTCTGATTTCATTGAGCAAAGAACTTGCATTCAGATTTGTTTGCGGAAACGTATAGAATGTTGCAGAAGGCATTCGGTGAGCATGTCTATATCGGAAAGAAATGTTTAGAAGTGATATAAGCAGTTCAAAGAAGGCAGAGAACGCGTTGAAGATGAAGAGCCCGCTGATCGACCACCGACCTCAACCGACGAAGCTCACGTCCAAAAATTTAAAGATTGGGTGCTGGCAAACTGTCTATTTACAATTAGAGACCTTCTTGATGATGTTGGAATTTCAAAAGGATCGGTCCATTCCATTTTGGGCCTCAAACGCGTCAAATATCGATGGGTACCGAAAACACTGAATGCGCCAGCTCACACTGCATTGATTCTTCATGACTTTTTGCCAAAACTGAAACCCCCTATCATTCCACAACCACCGTATTCACACTGTGCGACTTCTGGCTATTCCCTAAATGGAAAAGATCACTCCGGGGACACCGTTTTTGAGTCGATGGAAGAGTTTGAACGTGAATCGCCGGGCCATCCCAGCCGATGACTTTTCAGCATGCATTGAGGACTGGAAAAAAGGTTGGCATAAGTGCATTGTGTCCGGAGGGGATTACATTGAAGGCGATGCAATAAATGTGGAAGAATAAATAAACAGTTTTTGAAAAAAAAAAAAAAAAGTTGGTCTTATTTTTTGGGAAGAGTAGTAACTTATTCTTTTTTAAAAGCTCCTTATCAGTTGTCCAAGCGTTTCCTGCGAAAGAATGACAAAACCACTAAGGTAACAGAGCTAACATTTTTAGATATTGTTTTAGGGAAATTTTTTCATGCTAATTAGTTTAGTTTCAATTAGATTATGATACATTGTAAAATATGAACATTATAATGAACACGAACATTGTTGAAAACTTGGCTAAAAATAGTATTTTTTTGATTTTACATGAACTAAAACTTACCTAACTGAAAAATATGTAAAACATATGTATCACATTGATTTGTTTGCATATTGATATATATATCCATCATATACATTATAAAATATATAAAATGTATACCATATCTCGTTGATTTATTGTACAAATATATAAAACATATCACATTGACTTATTAAACAAATATATAATACATATCATATTGTTTTGTATACATATTGATTATCCATCAAATTCATTATAAAATATCAAATGTATAACATATCACATTGATGTGTATAATGTTGATATATCCCTCAAATACATTCTAAAATATATAAAATGCATACCATATCACATTGATTTATATGCATATTGATATATATATCCATCAAATACATACATTTTAAAATACTAGCAGAACCCGGCCTACGTTGTCCTGCTAAAAAAAAAAAAAATGCATTGTAGAAAATTTCAGGTCTCGAACCTATTCTCCATGTTCCGATATAGGTGCATACTCATTTTCATGGATAGCGTTTGAACGGTCTATAAGGTGAAATGCTGCAGAACCCTCTGGTGGCAAGTCACACAAGTGGATAGCGCGAATCTATTTTCAATACTCGAATGCATACTATTACCCATTTTGATAGCGATGGGTTGAACGGTATAGAAATTAATATACTGCAGCACCCTCTGGTGTCGACTTGCAACAAAGGGGATAGCCTACAAACATTTATCATGTTTTGTCAAACACTCGAAAAATTTCACCCAAATCGGCCCAGTCGTTTAGGAGGAGTTCAATGACAAACACACAGAAGAATTATATATATAAAGATGAAATGTATAACATATCGCATTGATTGATATACACGTTGATTTGTACACACGTATAGATATGTATATATGATGCATGCATTGAACTAAAACAATGATATCATTCTAAAGTATTGGTGAGTGACACTAAATAAAAACATTTAGCACCGAAATACGAGGGAAAAATAGTGCTTTTAATAAAAAAATGCCGATAACTCATCTCTCAATTCATATTTAAAACCTTTTCGTTCAATGCCAGCATAACACCAGTCAAAGCATAGAGTTGAAAAATGCCATTAGATTCTGATACAGAAATAATTATGACTGTAACGCAAAACCTACAAACATTTAATTGAAAATTTTCGATGCGTGGATTCAGTATTCTAATAACTCGCGGGATTAGAAGGTCTACATTTCGACTTTTAACGATTTTGGAAACACACTGAAAACTGTTTTCGAAAACTAAAGGTATCTGATCTTTAAAATAAAACCATAGGAAAAAAAAAAATTTTTTTTTTTTTTTTCACGAAGACTATGATTTGAACGTGTTCTGTTTTCTTAAGGTTAAAAAAAATATTTCGTGCGGCAAATTCACGTGAATTTAGTAAATTTAGAAATATTAAAGCACCTCCATATCTGATACATTTTTTTCCACCTATTATAGCGATCTGATGGTCAACTGGCAAGCGTTCTGGCCTTTGGTACTTCAGGTTCGAATCCTGGTGGTGGCATTGATGTTGGTTAATGGTTCGGAATCCACGTTAAACTATAGGTCTCGGTATAATTAGCCTAGTGCGAAAAATGATCGCCGAGCTACAAACCAAGCCGCCTATTATAACTTTTTTGGACCTGATGGCTGAGTGATTAGTGTTCGATACCACAGGTTTCAGATTCGAATCCCGGAGGTGAGATGGATGTTTGTTATGGTTAGGGATCCACGTTAAACTACAGGTCTTGTCTATTAGGACTGTAGAGCTTTGTGAATAGGTGCTGACCACTTAAAAAGAAATCCGTATTATCCCCGAAACCTATCCCAATAAAAGGAAACATCTTCCTGTCTCGAAATCTGCCAGTAGACAGACGACCTTGGCCCGCAAAAGAGCTGTTGCGCCAACGAGAAAGAAAGGATAACTTTTTAATTTACATTTAAATGTTACTAGGATTTGCTGCAATTTATTAATTTATTTAGCACTGCACCGAAGAACGCTGTTACTCATTCAACACTGCCCAGGGGGCACGTGCAGCTTGAAGATAGGCTACGGACGCGAGTCGCATTAACCCCGCAGCTCTAAGATCCTATTAGACCGGGACCTACGGTTTAATACAGATTCCGGACCACTACAAGCAGCCGGGACTCGAACCCGAAGGTACTAGAAGACTCTAACTAGGGACTCGAACCCGAAGGCCAGAGCACTAGCCACTCGGCCATCAGGCCCCAGAATGGTTGCTTCATTTAGTGTGAGTAAGTAAATAAAAGTATTTTCATTTTACTAGGCACACATGCGGGAGCTGATTTTTCGTCTAGTTTCCAAAAGAACAGCTCCTCTTGGTCGCTTTTCCCTCCGTCTGTTCTCCGAGCATGCGCGGTGGCGCATCAGATACTGCCCGGTGCTTCGTGCGTTCCGCTCACTTGGCTTATGAGTGATTTTAGGGCGCCCGATTCGAGTATTGCCCATGACTCATTAGGCTGGAAATTAATGAGCGAGGATAATGGAGTGGGGAGGTATCCGGTTGCAGCTGTCACTCAAAAACTTTATTTATGACATACACCTGTTCTCTACCTTCGCGTCAGTTCTTGCTGCGTGCACCTTGCTACCTCTGTACAGTGCACTATAACTGATGCAATAGTCGGTTGCTCATCGGCTATCAGTTTTTCCTTCTTCCATCAGTTCAGCCATCTATGTATCGATCAGAGAGGAAGCAACATTAAAGCTCCTTGTTATTTAAGGCAGTGATTACGAGTTTACCATCGCAACAATTACCATCGTACCTCTTCGTTATTTCAGACAGTGAATCTCCGTTTGTCTCAATCGTCACGAAACCTCCTCGTTATTTAAGGCAGTGATTACGAGTTTACCATCGCAACAATTACCATCGTACCTCTTCGTTATTTCAGACAGTGAATCTCCGTTTGTCTCAATCGTCATGAAACCTCCTCGTTATTTAAGGCAGTGATTGCACGATTACCATCGTAATCGAACCTCCTTGTTATTTCAGACAGTGAATCCACGTTTGTCACAATCGCCAAGAAACCTCTTCGTTATTTCAGACAGTGAATCCACGTTTGCCACAATCGCCAAGAAACCTCTTCGTAATTTAAGATCATGACTACACTCTTACTCTCGCCATTGAACTTCCTCGTTAAATCAGACAATGAATCCATATTTGTCGTAACTACCACGAAATTTCCTCTTTACTTAAGGTAGGACTACATGTTTGCCATCTCCATTGAACCTCCTCATTATTTCAGACAGTGAATCCACCTTTATCACAATCGCCAAGAAACCTCTTCGTTATTTCAGATAGTGCATTCACGTTTGTCACAATCGCCATGAAACCTCCTCGTTATTTAAGGCAGTGACTACACTCTTAACATCCCCATCGAACCTCCTCGTTATTTAAGGCAGTGACTACACTCTTAACATCTCCATCGAACCTCCTCGTTATTTAAGGCAGTGAATTTTGTCACAATCGCCATGTAACCTCTTCCTTATTCAAGGCAGTGACTACTCGTTATTTTAGACAGTAAATTCACATTTGTCCCAATCGCATCACATTTCCTCGTTTCTTAAAGCAGTGACTGCAACGGATTCCCATCAAGTCTCCAAAACTGGTTTTTTTTTTTTTTTTATATTAAACACCTATTAATCGCATGCTTTAATTTCGAAATTAAAATTTTAGTCTAATTATTAATAATTGTCATTAACCTATACGAAAATACAACGGTAATTCAATGACTATGTCTTATGAGGGCCGTCTCATGATAATGTGCGTAGCTATCATGCACGTTTCAAAATAGGAGTTCTGGTTCAAATATGCTGATGACCAGAGTTGCATTCACTGTTTTTAAAAATAAGGTGACTGGCGGAGATTAAGATAATGTGTGTAAAAGCCATAATCCGGCAGTATGATGAGACGTATGAACCTATCATCATACATCTACCATCATACTTCAGCATCTTGCCACGCAAGTTTTACCATCTAGTGGAGGTTTTCCAAGTTTTCTCCCACTATCGCAAATGCGGAGTAGTTCCCCTAAAATTCATCCCTGAAGGCACTGTCCTCCTTCATCAGCGACACGGAGTCAAGTGAAACTTCTCCCTACGGGTGCTCCATTACAACAGAAGCTGCCCCCTTCCCTTCCCCCATCCATGAATAGACTACTCACAGGAGGCCCGTTCCGCACTGCAGGACACTGAGGATTAGACACAAAAACAACGACACATTTTACATGAAATAATTTTTTATATGTAAATAACAAATTATCACATAAACAAGTTATTATACAAAAAAAAAAAAGAACCTTGCGTGGGCCTCGAACATTAGAATTACAGGAGAATTGTTAAGGGGTAACTGTACCGCATGATTGTAAAAAAAAAAAAAATAAAGAAAAACGTTCTTAGGTAAGCTGTAATTGGTACGTACATTGCCACTGATTTGTGAGCTGATTATTAACACACACTATTACATGTTTGTGCTTTAAGTAAGTAGATTCATATAATGGATCATATATTAAGGCAGTGAGCCTGAATGACCGAGTGACTAATACTGGATGCCACAGGTTTCGGATTCGAGTCCCGGCGGTGTCATGGATGTTTGTAGTGGTTCGGAATCCACTTTAAACCGTAGGTAACAGTCTCATAGGACTGTAAGAGAGTCACGGAAGCAAGTCAGGCTTCTATCCACGGGTGTTCTATGCCAACAGAAGAGGCCCACTTTCCCTTCAACCATGAGTCCACATGGGTTCGTGGGCTTGGTCTAGATGTCTACTAAGTGGGATAAGAAACAACAACAACATATTATGGTAGTCGATTAATATTATTTCGTGAAAGTGGATTCGTTAATTAATGTTAATAATTCGTTAATGCTAATAAGTATTCGTTAATATTTCGTATAATGACTGTTGTAATGTGAAAATAGTGATTATAAAGTGACGAAAATGATTTAGATTCCAGTTGTTATAATTCTGCAGCTTTCAGAAACGAGATGGTGATTGTGATAATGTATGCAAAGCATTTCGTAACCATAGTCAGGCTGACTGGTAGGAGTCTTCCCCACTATGTCACGTGGGACAGCAAAACTTGAAACAGAAATGAGAGTCAGGAGTCAGTTTAAAAATCCAACAACAGATTATTTTAAAAACAATTTTATTTTACCAGAATTCAGAGAATTCTTATTAAAATCAAATGTTAAGGAGACCGTTCAATTGTATCCTTCCATAATATAACTACTATCAAACATAGTGACTGCTTTAGTAGCGAGACTTTTTCAGAGACTTGTCTCAGCACCAAGGCCGGATTTTCCTATAGGCTAACTAGGCTTCAGCCTAGGGCTATCAAGAGGGGCCTCCTTTCAAATTGTTAGCAAAATTAGAATTACACTATTCTAAAAATAATAAACACTGTGAAAAAGTTTAGAAAGAAATTCTTCTAATCTACTATTTCGTTTTAAATGTATACTTGGATTGAATCAGTTCTTAAATAAAGTAACTATTAACATAAAATTTAATATGGTATACAATTTGATATTTTCTTTTTTTGTGATCTGGATTTTGTTGAATAAAGTTCCATTTTTGGTTTAGTTTAAAACTTAAAATTCGTAATAATTCATACTTAAACTCGAAATGCGAATTATTATGAAATAAATTTATCTGCATTGAATTTGCTTTAATCTTCAATGGATTGAATATATTTAATTTAATTTGATAGAAAATAGGATAATTTTTATTGCATATTTTATTTTCGTGGTCCAAGATTTTTATTACTTGAATTTTGTTTCTTTGTAAATGTTGTGTGTAATATTTGATTAGTTATTGTTACAAGTACTATATATCGTGCTGAGAATAAATGTCCAAATAAGTGTTCTCGACTTTTTTTTATTTATTATCCGTGCCACATTTTTTATAAAGATCTCATCACAACATGTTTCATTTAACATGTTGATATATATCACAGTAATGATGCATTTTATTATCTCTCATGTAATTTACAAACTTAAAAATGGGAGGTAAAAGCCTCATAAGTGGAATAGCCTAGAGCCTTTTTTCATCTAAATCCGGCCCTGGATGTAAGAATACGTTATTGCTTTTATAGCTGTTCGACTCATTATCTATAAACTTTTTTGTTTTTATTTTATGAAGATTTTTTTATTTTTGATGTCTTGACAGCAACCTCTAGACCAGGGGTGGCCAACCCAAATGATCTTGCGGAACACTTCGGAAATGCATAACTCTGCGGGTCGCATATAAAATTATCTATCCCCCTATTAGATTGAGACCCACTCTAGACATTATTTTGGAGTGAAAAATTGAAACATAATGAGTTAGTATTTTTGTCTTTACTATTATTCTTACATGCAAATACAGATAATATAGTAATAAGCGTACTAAACGCACAATGTAAAGAAATATATCACACTAAAATTGAAATATAAAAAAATGTATAAATATAAACAAAATAAAAAAATGCAATCATTAAGAAATATTTATTTTACCAGTGAGATATTATTTTCTCCACTCGTTCACTTATCCTTTGCAAATCGATCTCAATTTTGGGTATTTGCACATCGTAATGGGTGTTGCAAGTTAGTGTCCTTGTGTTTGGGCGTGTTTGGTCAATTTCATTTTCGAAAAATACGATTAACAGGTGTAAGTTGAACCAAAAGCCGTGAATCGGAAATTTTTGGGTCGACCCCTCACAGCTCCTTAAAAATTCTGCGATCTGATGGTCAATTGGCTAGTGCTCTGGCCATTGGTACCAACACGCTTCAGGTTCGAATTCTGGCGATGGAATGGATGTTTGTGAGGGGTTCGGAATCCACGTTAAACTGTAAGTTCCGGTCTAATTATCCCAAAGTGTGCAAATAATTACCTTAGAGAGACAAACCAAACTAAACTGTTATCCGTTATCCATATCAGGTTCACTAATGTTCTTCCCCACCCTCATCTTCCTAAAGAGTGCAGTTCTATATAAGGGGGAAGAAAAGAAGAGAAATTTAAGTTGAGAGAGTTAAATTAATGAAGTGTACCACATAACGATTCTATGATGCATAAAAGAAATTTTGAAGTGGCTAAAACAAGAACTGTTAGAATGATGTTCATTAAAAGTAAACAAATATTTCATTTACTAACTATTTTTCTTTCTAATGCAGCTGGCAAACACTTAGACAGCTTGGTCTTGGATGCCTTAAGGCAAGCGCTGCACAGACGTTACTCACTTTGCATTACCCAGGGGCGCGTGTCACTTGAAGAGAAGCCACGGACGCGGAGTAACAATGCCCCTGTAATGGCTCAACGATCCTATTAGGACCGAGACCTACAGTTTAAAGTGGATTCCGAACCACTATACACATCCATGGCACTGCCGGGACTCGAACCCAAAACCTGTGCTAGCCACTCGGTCATTCAGGCCCCTAATTTACTAACTTTTAAATGCCTCCCCCTCCCCCATAAATGTTGGGAATCTGACAACCTAATCTGGGATTTTGATAAAAAAAAAAAAAAAAATTCTTATTGGCAGCCATAATGTTACAGTCGCCATCAAGTGTTATTGTATTTTTAAGTAGTTCCTCCTGAAAAGTTAATGAGTGTCATTACTGTCACCGCGAGTTGGACGCACATTTGCTGACAACGCAATCCCAATTGAACGAACTGGCGAGAATGTGTGTTGATTCCGACATCCTTGACGGGCTCTGCTAGCATTCGCCCTCCCCTCTCACCAGGCATCCCAGAAATGCCGATCAACCGTCTCCGCCGACCACTGGCGTGCGAGCTCGGTCTTCATGGACACCTCCCATTGGCTGCGAGCGCCGGAGAGGGACGGCACCCCAAGGAATTCCCGCCTATATCGATTAGCCTTTGGGAAAGGACACAGCTCCAGGTTGGCGTCGTGAGTGCTCAGTTTGGCGACATAAAAGTAGTATTTTCTTCTCGCATTTCTATGGATTGCATTGCAAAAACTTGGGATTTTCTTGGCACTGAAAAGACATCTGTAGATTTTTTTTTCAGAACAATCACTACCTAAAATTGCTTATTGGCTTACGCGACTTAATTAAACTTAGTGCGAGAAAAAAAATAAACCAGTCTTTATGCACCTGTGTTATTAAAAAAAAAAAAAAAAACTGGATAGGTAGGAGTCAGCTGGACTGACATTACATTAAAAAAAAAAAGAAACGTTACATGAAAAAAAAAAAAAAAAAAAAAAAAGCATTTGTTTTATGGCGATGTATCTAAGGGAATAAAAAAGAGATCTGAGAGGCAATCATGGATAAGAATTAAAAATCCTTTCAAGATTTATACATTATTATTATTATTTTCCAAATTGTTCAATTTAGAATAGAACAGTTAAAATGTGAAGGATTTTCAAGATTTTTTTAAAAATATCTTTTTGATATAGAATCTTCCATGTTGGGACGAACTTGGTCTAGATGTTGCTGTCCATCAAGTGGAATAAGAAACAACATGTGCTACCGAGAACCAGAGAGTCTTTTGTTGTTCTTGAACATCGGTGGACCTCTCATTCCATAGATGTATCATACGTTAATGAGATTTATGAGTAAATCCAGTAAAACTCCCAACAGCTGCCCGAGTGGCTAGCGCTCAGTACCGCAAGGTTCGATTCCCGGCGATGCCATGGTTGTTTATAATGAATCGGAATCCCCTTTAAATCGTAGGGCCCGGTCTAATAGGAGCTGTGCGGGCGGTATTGTTACTCCGCGTCCGCAGCTTATCTTCAAGCTACACGCACCTCCTGGTTAGTGCTAAGTGAGCAAATTCGGTGCAGCCCTTGCTTATGGCATAAAAGATAATTGTCTAAATATTTGCCAGCTGCATGAGAAAAAAATCTTTTTCTACAATTGTAATAAACCATTTGTGAAAAATATTTCTCAGTAAACGTTTGCAGGTGGCACCCAAGATTTTGTCGGGGGAGGGACTCAACAAAATAAAGAGTTACCTTTTTTGGAAAGCTCAATAAGCCATACTAAACTATAAGTAATGTAAAAGGTATCTGAAGTTAAAATTTAATGCATTCATTATTTCGTTAATACTTTTACAGGGCACTCATTCTGTTCAAATACATTAAAACTACGAAGCAGTGCACGAAAAAATAAAAACAGTTCTTCTTCTTCATAGGTGCAACAGCCCCATGGTGGAGCAAGGCCGTCTGCTTACTGACAGATTTCGAAACATGAGATGTTTCCTTTTTTACAGGGTGGATTGTCATTTCAGTGTTCTACAGTCATATTAGACCGGCACCTACGGTTTAAATGGATGATTCCGAACCACTACAAACATCCGTGACTCCGCCGGAACTCGAACCCGAAACCTGTGGCACCAAGCGCCAGTCACTCGGCCATTAGAGCCCAGTAAAACATTTAATTTTAAAAAAGAATATATATATATATATATATTACATTTACAAATTATAAATTAAAATTTAATCTTTTTTTCTCTTATGCAAGTTCATCGATGCTATCGTTTATGTCAATTTCACTGTTTCGGCGAATATTAAATAAAATTAAACCAGGAAAAATGGCAACTCCCAACTTCAGACACAATAAAATTCACACTGATAAAAAAATACTGATTTATTAAAAATTAATAGTATCATAAAAATAGTAGTAAAAGAAAATAAATATAGAATACAAAATTTCTTATCAAAAAATGGATTAAATGAAACATTAGATTAAAAATATTACTCCCTCATTTTTATATTGAGTGGTCAGATGATTTCTGTATTTTCAATCATTCCGTTACTGCATTTTTAAGCCCTCGGCTGTGAAGCTCTGCTTTCCCCGTATGCGTGAGCTTTAAATGGATTTGGATTTTCTCGTTACATGGATTTTCCTTTCTTCAAAATTCGGAATAGCGTACCTTTGGGAACTTCAATGGCTTGCGTTCTTTTGATCTTATGCTAAATCTATATCTGTATAATAGATATAGATCTAATCTAAATCTATATCTAAATAATCTAAATCTATATGTATATCTTTTATCTATATCTGTATCTTTTGCTAAAAGGTATAAGTATGTCTAAGTGTTTCTCTTCCATAATCTTTGCATTTACGTCCGTAGTTGTCGTTTTTTTCAAAGAATCAATAATAGCATGAGATTCACCTTGACAATTATCTTCTGAAGCACGTTTTCAGGTGATTGATAAGTTCATTCTGTTGCATTTAAATTGTTTTACAACTGGCAACTCGACTCGTTGCAACTCAATTTTGCTACTTTTTACAATGGTTTGATATTCAAATGAAATAAAATAATTGATTTCAATCACAGGATGAAATTAGAAAAATAGTTTTATATGGAGAGCGCCAGGTACCCGTTACCACCCAAGAGATCACCATTGAACGACACCGTTACAGTGGTGCAGGATGGCTCGTTTGGGGAGGAATTATTCGTGGTTCCAGAACTGACCTGCATGTTCAGAGTGTAACGATGACAGGCCCTCTATCGGGATGTCATTCTGGAACAACATGTACGTTTGTTTCGGGGCACCACGGGTGCTGAATTTCTGTTTATGGATGACAACGCCCGTCCTCACTGTGCAAACATTGTAGACGAATGCCTTCAATTGGAGGATATCACCCGTATGGATTGGCCAGCATACTCACCGGACTTGAATCCAATAGAGCATGTGTGGGATAGGCTTGGCCGACGAATTGCAGCCCGTCAACCCTCCCACCTGTCAATCGGAACTTCGGAGGGCATTGCTTGATGAGTGGTGTAATATTCCCCAAGATCAGATTGATAATTTGATACTCAGCATGCCTAGGCGTTGTAAGGCCTGTATTACATCGTCCGGGAGGCATACTCCATATTAACCATCCTACTAACCATGTTATACTGTTTTTTGTAAATAGGTTCTTTTCTGAAATTTGCTCCAGGAGTAAAAGTCGCAATTTTTATTAATTATGTCAAACATATAGCATCTTTTGCTCTTTACCTTTTGCTTAATAAATAGACTTTACAAATAAGTCAAATTTGTTTTGCTTCTGTCTCTTTCTTTTGCCTGAACTTCATTATCCTTAATTTATGGACATGAGTGTATTTCGCTTTTTTTTTTTTTCCATGTCATTTATTTATGTTATGTTATGCGAAAAGTAAAGCAGAATTAATATTTATCTATTTGGAAAGATTTAAAAAATGAATAGAAAAGGAATTTTATTTATTTGTCATCAGAAAATTAACTATTTTGTAACTATGACTACTTTTTGAATTAAACAAAATATACTGTAACTGTATTAATCAGCCAAAAAAAAAAAAAAAAAAAAAATTCGATTCCTGATTCTCGACTCCTGACTCTTTTCCGTAATTTTATGTACTATACTTATGGATTTAAAAGAATATGTGAAATAAAATCAATGGCTTTATTAAACTCATATACCTGTAAAAACAATATTTTTTTTTGCAAGAAATTATTACTTCAAGCTTTAAAACTTTGGCATTGCAATTTATTTTAAAAGATATTCCTGTACTCTGAGTATGTTTGCAATATATATATATCATCCTCGTCATCAATAGCATAATAGCCCAGAGTGGGCCAGGGTTTTCCTTTGAAGACATTTCCATGTATTCCTCTGTGTGACAAGGGTCCTTAACCTTCAGTACAGCAAAATCTTTTTCAACTGTGTCTATCCATCACCACTTGGGTTCGTCCTCTTCCTCTTTGTCCCCGTGGCTTTGTCAAAACGAGCCTTTTACAGGGTTTAAATCAATGAGCAGATATATGAGCAGCCCAATTTCATCTATTGATCTTAATCAATTGTATACTATCTGGACCTTTATAACATTTATAAATTTCTGCGTTGTACCGTCTTCTCTAACAATCACTTACTTTAACACCTATATATATACATATATATATATATGCATAAAAGTAATAGTACCAAAATAACAGGTACCAAAGTAATATAGAATAGATGAAGACAAGTTTTAAGTACAAAAGATGCACTATTTGTAATGCAATAAATCTAATAATGGAATAGGTTGTGTCGGTTTCATGGTGGATCCAAAACAGGATTCGAAGAGCCTCGGTGCCGAGAAAAATCTCTCTAGACTCACTTGGTTCGCTGCTAAAGTAGTGACTGTCATTGTTACTGGTTGTATGATAGAAGGATACAATTGCATTGCATCTTTAACATTTAATTTCAACATTAATACTTACAATTTTAGAAAAACAAAAAAAAATTATAAAAGTGTTGCGAATCGGACTTTAAAACAGACTCTTGGTTTCAAAAAGGCTCGATTCCCGACTCCTTGCTACCGACTCGACCCACGCCTATGTTAAGAAAAATACTGTTCTTTTGGAATTACTGCTGCACTTTTTTGTATCGAACAACTTTTCTAGCTTTTCTCTATCTTTTAGTTTTTGCCATCTAATTTTCACTCATAATTTTAATTGCGTCTTTGCTCCCTCTCATACACTAACAATGCATACATTAATAATGCATTATGAGTATTTTTTCTTTCTAATGCAGCTGGCAAATATTTAGACAGCTTGGTCTTGGATGCCTTAAGTAGAGGATGCCTTAAGGAGTAACGTCTGTGCCACCTCATTTTGCATTACCCAGGGGGGGTGTCACTTTGAAGACAAGCCACCGACGCGGAGTAACAATGCCCCCCGCAATGCTCTGCAATCCTATTAGATCGGGACCTACGGTTTAAAATGGATTTAGAACCACTACAAACATCCATGGCACCGCCGGGACTCGGACCCGAAACCTGGGGTACCGAGCGCCAGAGCACTAGCCACTCGGCCATTCAGGCCCTGCGTTATGAGTATTGTGAGGCTAAAGCTACACTACAACCTTAATTACAAACTATACAAGCCACTAAGAATAAGTAAATGCGTTCATATTTGACAACATTGATCTGCTGTATTGCATAAAACTAGAATCGATGCATCTCCATTGCCCTCTGTCTTACGTCCACCCTACAGGACAATTTGACGGCTTTCCGACAATTTCCGGTTCCGACAAGTTCTGCACCTCATTCAATTCCAGTCTGTCTCAGTCGATTCGATTCTTCTATCGCTATCGTGTGTATGTGTCGTGAATATGTATGTTGTAATTTGAGTGTTAATTGCAATTCACCGCAGTGAATAGTCACTGCAGCATTTTCATACAAAATCAGGGGATACATTTTTAAGTGGCGAGCATTAGACGCTAGTGAAGCATCAACAAGTGTACAGACGCGCGTAGTTCCTACAGCAGACAGCACAGACAGACAGACAGTCAGTACATAGTAGTACAGACAGCATGAAACCTAATAAACTTATATGACAATTGGAAACGCTTCATAGTGAGTCTTTAATAAATTCCAAAAATTCTATGAATTACAATTAAAATCACATGAAAAACAAAAATCATTATTTATTTATTTATTTTTTTTTGTCTGTAAATGAAACATTTTTTATTTTCCACTTACAAATTTTAGTAAAATGGCTCTCACGATTGGTGAAAATCGTGTTTTACCAGTTGCAATTGAGATTGTAGAAACTATGCTTGGAGGTAAATTTGACTAACATTTGCAGTCCATGCCTTTATCAAATGATACTGTTGCCTGTATTGACGATGCAATAAATAGCAATAGAGATGCTCATTTCATTGACGCTCAATTTTGTGATGGTATGTTAACAGTGGAAGAGCTACTTTCTACAGACCGATAGAATTCAAAGCAAACAGCACTCGCATTATTTGCTAACTTAAATGATTTCATACGCAGAGTGGAAAAATTGCTTTGGAATATGCAACGATGGGGCTCGTTAAATGTCTGTAATATTTCAAAGTATGCAAGCACTTGTGAAACAAACATTTCCATTCTTTACCTGGACACGTTGCACGATCCACAGAGAATCTCTGGCTTCCAAAGAAATAAATCCGTTGCTGGTCTGAGTTTCTTCGCAAACGACAGTTGCAACATAATAAATAATAAATTATAATAATTAATAATATATAAAATAATAAAAATATATAAAATAATATAAGAATGAGACCTATAAAATCAAGGATCGTTTCTGTACTTGTAAAGACATAAGTGACATTCATACATTCAGCATTATTTTTTTATTGTAAGTCAAGATTAATGAACGGCACGTGGAAAATTTTTGCAACGTGTTTATGAAATAAGAAATGAAACTGCCATTTTTTTACAAAACGGAAGCGGAGAAGTTTCGAGAAGGTTAATTTGTGATGAAATTCAGATACTTGGTCGAGGAATTCCAGAAGTTCCTTGAATCTTCAACTCAAGGAGTAAATACAGCTATGTTAGGTTTGTCGTTCTACAGTCATCTTGTGCACACTTTAGGCTAAACAGACCGGAACATACAGTTTAAAGGGAATTCGAACCACTACAAACATCCATGGCACCGCCGGGACTCGAACCCTATAGTACCGAGCGCCAGAGCGCTAGCCACTCGGCCATTCAGGCCCTACAGCTATGTTAGATACGAGTGGTAAAATTAATTTTTATAGAAAATTGGATTTGTGGAGCAAAAATTTAAAGAAGAAAGAAAATCTACAACTATTTGCAAATATGGGGCATACAAGACTGAAATCAAAGTTGTTGAAAGTTGTTTTTGTAAACATTGAAAATCTTTTTAGCCATGATGTAAAATTTTTTAAGAACTATTTTCTCGCTGACAACAACATGCTAGCAAGTTATGAGTGAGTTAGGAATCCTTTTCAAAACACACTGGAAAATGTCTAAACTGCCGAGCAAAGAATCTTCATAGACTTCACGGCAAGTAGAGACATTTTAGGAATAAATCACTCTGAAATTTAGGCAGGGATGGAGGATGGCATTGAAAACAAGAGCGTTTCGTATACATTTTCAACATCCTACCTTTGCGAAACCGTATTTTCTGAGGTGACTGCTTTGAAGATAAAACACAGATCTAATATGAGAGTGCCTATTTCTAATACGAAACTTTTCGTCGAAAAATTTTGCTCTTCAAGACACGTCCAAGGAGGTCACTAATAATTATTATTATTTTTTTTTTTTTTAAATTTAGTATTTTTTTCCTAACGCAGCTGGCGCACTTAGTTGTCTTTAATGCCTTAAGGCAAGCGCCGCACCGACGTTACTCACTTGCACTACCCAGGAGGTGCGTATAGAGATACAAGATAAGCAACGCTCTACGATCCTGGGACCTATGGTTTTAAAGTGGATTTCGAACCACTACAAACATTCATGGCACCGCCGGGGCTCAAACCCGTGCCACCGAGTGCCAGAGCGCTAGCCACTCGGCCATCAGGCGCCTTTTAATTTAGTATTGATAAGTTAATTATTAAATACATCTTACAGTGCTGATACGATTCTAGTTTAAGTGTAAATGTGTATTTTATTTTTTGTTTTGTCACGATGTATTTTGTTTAACTTCCCTTTTAGTAAATTAATCTTTTTTTTTTTTTTTTTTTTTTTTTTTTTATATTTTCTTTTCGATATGCTCGCGATCGATATCTCATTTTGTGTTATAGCCCCCCCGTTATTGAATATCGTTAACAAGCATATTGGTTTTATTTTATAGTGTTTATAAAAATATTGGTGTTTATTTTATATTGTTTATAAGCATATTGGTTTATAATAGTATTTTACAGCCATATTAATTCATAAACAATGGTCACTATCTCATCTTTATCGCGGTTATGAATAATCCTACTTATAAACACATTTTCGTTTTAATTATGTTTATAAGTATACAATCCTCTATAATAATAAAATTCTGGTGTCGTCTAACTTTAAAAAACATATTTCTGAACATTTAAAAAAATAATGTTCATGAATAATGGATAAACAAATAAATATAAATATTAACCAAATAATAAATAATAATAACCAAATAATAAATATTAATAAAATATAAATAATAATAGCCAAATGAAAAAAACAATTTGTTTGTATATAATAGCTTCTTCCCTTCTTAATTTTCACTTCATAGCTCGGGTTATCTTTCGCCTTTTTTCTCTCTCCCGCCTTGTCGCCAAGGTTTATCGCCAAGTAGGCGCGGGAGGGCGGCCGCGGGCGAAGCGGCATTGGTTCCGAATCGGCGCGCCGCGCCGCACCATGAGCTGCGCGGATGTCATGTACCAGCCGTACTCGCCTTATTTCCCGTACCACCAGCGGTCGCAGGCCGCCCAGCACCCGCCGACCCTCACCGCACAGGGGGACCGCAGACTACAGGGTGAGTAGCCCCTTCTCATTATGAAATCGAATTCTGTCCAGATTATGACTAAGCCCAAATGTTCTATTACATTTCAGTTTTTATCAATATCAATTTATTTAATATAAAAAACCTCATTTTTTTATTGCAAATGAGGGACAAAATGCATATATTTAGGTGATTCGTATATTGCATTTAATATTTCAGGATTTGATTTTTATTCATTAATTTTTTCATATTTTAGTAGTGTGTATTCATTTTTTTCAATTGTTTCTTTACAATTTCAGTTGGATTTTTAGATTCATATTTTCGCAATACACTGCTTTCAATTATTTGTTAGATTTATATAAAATGAACAACTCTGAATAGTTTAATATTTTCTTCTATTTCTAACATTATTGTGCTATTTATTCAAATCGGTTTATTAGTATACACCAGAAGTGGCAATCCGCGGCCTGAAAATTTTTCCGGCCCGTGAGATGTATCACACTTTCACAAAATATATTTATTTTATAATGGCCAAAGTAGGGAAAACTAATGTATTAAAAAATACATTATGTGTGCATCCATCTATTCAAAAATGAACTGTCGAAATGATGAGAAAAAATGAACTTTGATTTTAAAATAATATCCTTGCGCAAACAAATATCACACGAGAAAAATTGTATTTTTTAATGATTTCATTTTTTTTTATATTTATATATTTCATTTTGAGTGTTCTATATTTCTTTACATTGTGCGCTTAATATTATTATTATATTATATATGTTTACATGTAAGAATAATAGTAAACACAAAAATGATAACTCATTGCGTTTAAATTTTCATTTAAAAAAAAAAAAAGAAATGTCTGTAGAGGGTCTAAATCTAACAGGGTGATATATAATTTTATATGCGGCCCGCGGAGTTATGCCTTTCCAAAGTAGCCCGCAAGATCATTTGGGTTGGCCACCCCTCATCTATATCTTCTTGGGTATATAAACCTGTTTGATAAATTGATAGGCCCAAGTTTATTATTTTTACTTATTTTGTGAAAATATCATTTAGGAGTATTAAAATGAAGCAAAACATTTACTGATTTTCATCATTTTTTAAATGCAGTTATTTCGGCTCTTTATAATGCTGTTTTTTAAAACTGTTTGATAAGTACAGTAATCAATCAACCCCCCTTTTCACCCCCCAAAAATGTGAAATCGTTTGCTTTCATGCATACTTTGCATGAAAATAAGTGCAGTGATTTAAATGTTAAATAAATTAAATTTTGTGCTTAAAAACCTAAAAATAAATACATTTTTTTTGTCTTATTTATGGGTATTTAAATGAAATAAGGACTACATTAGTTTCATCATTTTTAAGTGCATAAAACTATTTCATAAGTTAACAGTTCCAGTTTTATTCTTTTACGTATTGCGTGAAAAAATCATTTTCATCATTTAAAAAAGAAACAATGACTAGTCTTATCAGTCTTTAATTAAATGAGTGTGGGGGGGATTAAATTAAATAAAAACTTCCTTGGTTTCATCATTTTTAAATAAATTAGTTTTTTAAAGCTGCTTTTTAATAAATGAAAACATCATTTTCATCATTTAAGGGTATTAAAATGAAAGAATGACTAATTTCATCATTTTTTGAGAAATTAAATGCGGGATTATTTAAACGAAACAAAAACTTGGTTGGTTTCATCATTTTTAAGTAATTAGTTTTTTTTTTAAGTGCATAAAGCTGACTGTTATTGGTGTTTGATAAGTTGATAGGTGCAGTTTTAATATTTTACGCATATCTTAAAAACGTCATTCAGGAGTATTAAAATGAAGCAATGATTGGTCTTATAATTTTTAGGTAATTAAGTGGGGGCTATTTAAATGAAACAAAAACTCGTTGGCTTTATCATTTTTTACGTTATTTAATTGGGGGGTATTTAAATGAAATAAAGACTTCATTGGTTTCATTCATTCATACTTTTTAGATAATTAGTTTTTTAAAGCTGTTTCTTAATATTGTTTGATAAGTTGATATGTCAGTTTTATTCTTTTATGTATTGCATGTAAACATCATATCATTTAGAGTGTAAAAAATGAAGCAGTGATTAACTTCATCATTTTTAAGAAATTAAATGCGGGATTATTTAAGCGAAACAAAAACTTCGTTGGTTTTATCATTTTTTAGGTAATTTAAATTTGGGGGTATTTAAATGAAATAAAGACTTCATTGAATTCATCCTTTTTTAAACAGTTAGTTTTTAAAGCTGTTTGATAAATTGATAGGTCCAGTTTTTATTCTTTTAAGTATTCCGCGAAAACATTCTTTTCATCATTTAGGAATAATAAAAATGAAACAACGACTGGTTTCATCATTGTTTAAGAAAGAAATTAAATGTGGGGCTATTTGACCAAAACTAAAACGTTGGTTTCATCATTTTTAGGTCATTAAATTTGGGGGTATTTAAATGAAATAAAGATTTCATTGGTTCCATCCCTTTTAAGTAATAAGTTTGTTTGTTTTTTTAATTGTATAAAACTGTTTCTTAATATTGTTTGATAAGTCCAGCTTTATAATTACGTATTAGCTTTATATTTACATATTTCATGAAAACATTTTCATCATTTAGGGGCATTCAAAGGGAAACAATGACTGGTTTCATCATAAGAAATTAAAGGTGGGGTTATTTAAACGAAACAAAAACTTCGTTAGTTTCATCACTTTTTAAGTAATTAAATTTAAAGGTATTTAAATGATTTAAAAGATATCATTGGTTCCATCGTTTTTTTTTTTTAATTATATAAAACTGCTTCTTCATATTGTTCGATAGGTCCAGTTTTATACTTTTACGTATTTCGTGAAAACATCATTTTCATCATTTAGGAGTATTAAAATGAAATAATGATTGGTTTCATCATTTTTTTAAGTAATTAATTTTTAAGTGCAATTTTTTGGTACATAAAACTGTTTGATAGGTTGATAAATACAGTTTTATTATTTTAAGTATTGCGTAATTAACCATCCCCCCCCTCCAAAAAAAAAATTGTTAATCTGCTTTCCTGAATCGTCTTATTTTTAACACTTCGCATGAAAAATAAAAAAGTAAAATAATTTAAATGTTAAATAAAACTTCTTGTGTAATCCTTAAAAATTTTAAATTAAATAAAAATTTTACGTCTATTAGAAAATGTTTTTCTGGGAATGAAAGGAAACCTTTTTTTCTAACCTGCTACTTTATCGAAAATCATGAAAAAAAATCAATTTTTTTATTAAAAAAAAAAATTAAGTAGTTTTTGATATCAAATATATCCTATGAGAGCAACAATCTTTAACTTAATGTATAAATACCTTCGCTGACAAATTAAAACAACTTAATTGATAAAAAATAAATTAGGTTTATAATTATATTACAAAGAAATTATAATTATTTTGATTTAAATCAGGATTACTTAATTTACCACTCCACATAAAAACATATATTTATTTACATAATTTACTTTTAAATGGCTTTATTTAGTTTACAAATAACTTTTTTTTTAGTTCATTGTATTTATTTATTTAAAAAATAATTAATTACTTAAAAGTGGAAAAAAAACTAATGAAGTTTTTGTTTCATTTAAATACATCTTTTCATTCATTCCTTTTTTATTTCCTTATTTTTTATTTCCTTATTATTGTTTATTTCCTTATTTCTTCATTTTCTCAATAATTCAAGTAATCTCTGCATAGAAAGAGATCAAAGATAATTATGCTGTGATATTTTTTTTTTTATCGTGGGGCATATCTTCAACTGCACGTATTTGTTTAAATTAAAATATAATAAATTAAATAATTTAAAATAAAATAAATTAAATTATACATATATATATAAATATCGATTTGCAAGAAAAAAAAATTTATCATGCTGAAAAATCGGATATATCTTATTTAAATAACGGATTTTAATTTAAATAAAAATAGTTTCTCGATTATTTTATTTTATTTGTTATAAACTACATTATTAAACTATTAAGCACATTTTTTAAAAATAAAAAAATAAATGTCTTTTTAATGGAAACATGAATTTTTAAAGTATGACATTCATAAATAATTGAATAAACAGAATGAATATTATTTATTTATTTTGTGATGTAAAATGATTCTAGCTTTAATTTCTATACCTATTGTGATAAAATTTAGATTTGGAATTTAACAATTTCATTTCTGTTTGTTTCAAATTTTACACTCTTATAGAAATTCCTACTTATTTTATTATCAGGAGAATTATATACGAATTCAAATTTCTATACAAAAAATAAATAAATATGCTGTTTTTATGAGTTATGCTGTTTTTACATAAAAAGTTCAATTTTATTTGCGCGAAGAATCTTTTTACTTATAAATTTACTCTTCAAAAGAAATTCAGTCAAGAAGTGCAGATACTTCTCAGCTTTATTTACTAATAACAATTTCCAAGTCAGTGAGCTAAGCGAAACCCATCCGCTTGAAAGTGTGCGATTGGTACGGAGTGAACGTCACTTAGAATGAAATTTTGATGACATAAAATCTAGCTATTTTTTATTTATGTAAAATTTTCGGATCTGTTTTTCAGCAAATGTTATATTGTCCTATTTTTGGAAGATTAGTTTCCTATATTTTTTTCGACAAATGGTATATCATCTTAATTTAGGAAAAAAAAATTTTGGAACAAATATTTCATCGTTTTATTTTTTGCAAAGTTATTAATCGATCTTTTTGATAAATGTTATATCGTCTGATTTTTTTCGATAAATGTTATATCGTCCTATTTTTGTTTATAAATGTTATATTATTTTATATTTATTTTATTTATTATTATAATTATTATTATTTTTTTGTAAATGTTATGTCGTCCTATTTTTTTCGATCAATGGTATGTCGTCCTGCTTTTTCTATAAATGTTATATCGTCCTATTTTTTCGATGAATGTTCTATCGTACTATTTCTTTCTATAAATGCTATATCGTTCTTATTTTTTTCGATAAATGCTATATCTTTCTATTTTTGCAAGGTTATTGCCAGATTTTGTTGTGCAAATGTTAAATCGTCCTATGTTTACAATATTAGCATCTGATTTTTTTCGACAAGTGTAAATCCGATTTTTGCTGTGACAGGATGACCTACAATTTCCTAAGCATATAAAATGTTCTTTATTTACTGTTGCAATTAAAATTATATTTCTTTTAATACCGTTAATGCATAAAGGTAAATATTTACACTTAAATTCGTCTTGTGGCATAATATTTTTATCTAAAATATATAAAATATATTTTAAAGATATATCGTTTATACTAATATTTTTAAGATACTACGTAATAAACTAAAAGATATAAAACTTCTAAAAAGTAGCAGGGTCTTTTAAGTCTCTGCGCCACTGAATATTTTCTTATTCCAATTCATTCTTTTCGCTTTATTTATTCTTTAAGTTTTAAAATCTAGAAAAAGTGAATACTTTTTTTTTATTCTCCTTATTATTAGCATATTTCTTTATTATTAAAAAAATAATTTTCTCAATTTATACTAATATTTAAAAACTATAATAATATTTAAACTAATGAAGTAGGATTAACTAATAACAGAAATTTAACTTAGATTTAAAAATATAATAAAGTTTATACTATTATAATGAAGTTTTAACTATTAAAGTAAGTTTTTAACTATTGAAATAGGATTAACTAATAATAGTAATATTTCAACCGATTTTTAAAAATATAATAAATATATATAATAAAATTTATGCTATAGTAAAGTTTTAACTAATAAAATAATTTTTAGCTAATAATAATAAAATTTTACTTAATATTTGAAAAATATAATAAAGTTATTTAATAAACTTTAATAAAATGTTAACATACATAAAGTGTAAATTAATAAAGTAAGTTTTAACTGATATTAAATAAAGTTTTAACTAATGTATTAATTTTTTTTTTTTTTTTTGTTCTCTTTATTATGAGACTTTATTCTAAAGTCTAAAAATTCCTAAAGTTCCTTACTCTAATAGACTAATATGCATTAATACTTTTTTAATACTTTATGATGACGCGCAAAAGTCCTAGCCACATTTAATATTTTCTTTTTTTCCAAATCTTCTTGATATCCTTTAAATTAGAATCTGAGAAATTTTTTTTTTTTATTACTCATAATTAAATAACTGCAGGAAACACTATCCAATTATTAGTTGTTGATAGATAATCAAAATCGCCGGATAACAGACTATCAATGCCGTTTGTAATGACAAGGTTGTAAATAAAGATTTAGATTTTACGTTATAAGTTATTAATAATCAATGAAGTTGTAAGTAAAAACACCCAAATAAATTACTATTATCATTAGTAAAGTATTTAAAATGAAATAAATAAATAATTTAAGTAAAATATTATTACTAAAAATGAACGAGGTAAGTAGGTAGATGTGGTTTAATGCAAATTTGTCCAAGCTGCGCCAAAAAAGTTTCGCCAAACAAAGTAAATTTCAATTAATTTTTACCTATAAAATTATAGGAATTGTTTTCGGGTGCGAGTCTGTTCGTGTCCTTGCTCATTTATAATTTTCATGTTCTACAGAATTTCAGTTTTGGATATTTTTAAAATTTCTTTCACGATCTAATAATGTAATTAAATAATGTAAAATTGTTCTAAAAGGTTGTCTAGTGAAAACAAAGACAATTTTATGTTGTTATTGTTCTAATGCAGCTGGCAATACAGTGACAGTAAAAGCTGCACCGCTGCTACTCATTTAGCACTACCCAGGGGGCACGTGTAGTTTGAAGATAGGCTACGGACGCCAGTCACACTACCCCCACTAGGCTCTACGATCCTATTAGACAGGGACCTACCGTTTTAAAGTGGATTTCGGAACCACTACAAACATCCATGGCATCGCCGGGACTCGAACTCGAGATCTGTGGTACCGAGTGCTAGCTACTCGGCCATCTGGCCCCTAGACACGACTTTCTTTCAAAGTGAAAATGAGATTTCTCAAGAAAAAAAAATCGTTTGAAATTCTCTCTCTTTGCTGTCATACGTTTTGTTCTTACATGAAATTCTAAATTTTATGAATCAGTATATTATCCCATTTGATTATCTTTTTTGGATATGATAAAATCTACATATCTATCTCTCTATTATCACAGAGGGGGAAAAAAAGGCAAACATTTTCTGGGAAAAATTCTTCAATAACTCTGTTTTTCCCCGAATGGCTAACAAGCTGCAGTGCCTCTGACTTGAGAAAAACGGTTTGGGCATTTAAATGAAATTAAAAGAAAAGTTTTCGAATACGAAAGTTTCTTATTCTTAAACTTCATCTCCTGATCGGGATAAGATTGGAGAGGAATCCTTCGAATTCGGCCATAAAGATTAGGCTATCTCTCTCTATTACGAAAGCAACAAATTTTGCCATTGACTCTCTTCATGCCGCCCATAGGCCGGCCCATTTAAATGCTAATCCTTATCGGAAAAGAATTTTCCGTACTGAAGATCTGTTTGAAGATAAAGAGCAGGTTGGCAGGAATTTAAAATGAGGAGATCTTCTCTTTTTACGTACTCTACTCTTTTTCTCTCTTCAATATTTCTTTAATTTGATGGAATTGTTTTTTTTTTTTTTTTATCAAGGATATTTATCAAAAATGGATGAATGTCAAATACGAAAGGATTTTAAATGGGCGTGATAATAGTGAAACAAACGTTTTTGTATTTAAAGCAGAAAAAGGAGGGAGTGATTATTATTTCGTTGTTATTGGTTTGGTTTGTCGCTCTACCCTTCATTTTGTGCACACTTTGGCTAATTTAGACCGGGACCTATAGTTTAACGTGGAGTTCAAACCATAAGCAAACGTCCATTCCACACCCAGGATTCGAACCTGAAGCGTTTTGATGTTAATGAGAGAGCCGTCTGAATATCAATGAGAAATTAAAGGATGAAGTTGAAATGTTTTGTATTTGTTGATGCAATGGTTGATACGGAAAGAGTGAAAAATGACGCAATTTTAATATCGTCTTAAAGTTGTAAAATAGATTTCTACTCTTTGTCTCCATTGTTTATCGGAGTAGTATAAAAACCTATTAAAGAATTACTTGACTAATTTATCATTAATTTTTGAATTTTCAGTTGAACTCTTCTTCTTTCTAATCTTCTAACTTTTGATTAATTTAATATTAACTTTTGACTTTCTAATCAAACTTTTCTTCTTTCTAATCTTTTTACCTTTTGACTGCTATTCATTAATTTTTGACTTTCTAGTTAAACTTTTCTTCTTCTTTCTAATCTTCTAACTTTTGACTGAATGTCTTTAAGGATAAGACGAGCTAAACGAGGGCTTCCAATGGACAACAAACAAGAACCCTTCATAAACAAAACAGACAAGTGCTCTTTATAAATTGAATTCCTGCATGAATTGAATTCCTGAATAAATTGAATTCTAAATAAATCGAATTCCTACAAAAGATGGATTTTTACGAATCGTCTAGCTTTTTCAGAATTCTTACAATAGATTAGATTTTGGAATTTTGAATTTATTTTGTTCCTGGTGTGTAAAACAAAAGAAAAATTTTAAAGCGATGGACTTGGCACTTAGGGTTTCAGGTAAATGTTTAAAACTTGGGCGCATTCATTTGTAGCAACAATGTCTACCAGGAAGAAAGGAATTCCGTAATTTTGGTACTGGCTGTTTATATCATAACCCTTATTAGACCTATTCTGCTCTATAGCTCTGAAACTTGGACTTGGCAAGGTCTGATGAGGCCCCTTCGGGTCTATTTGAGCGGAAGATTTTAAGGGTTCTTCTTGGAGGTGTTAAGGAAAGTGATTGCCGGAGAAGACGGTACAATGCAGAAATATATAAAAGCTATAAAGACCCAGATATTATAAAATTTATTACGATCCATAGATTAAACTCGGCTGCTCATGTATTTAGAATGACTGATTTAAACCCTGTAAACAGGCTCGTTTTGGCAAAGCCACAGGGTCAAAGAGGAAGAGGACGACCCAAGTTGCGATGGATAGACGCACTTGAAAAAGATTTTTGCTATTCTGAAGGTTAAGAACTGGAGGATCCTTGTTACCCAGAGGAATGCATGGGAATCTCTTCAAAGGAAAGCATGGACCCTCTCTGGGTTGTAGAGCTATTGATGATGATTATTTTTATATCATATCACAAACGGCACAGAACTTGAAAATTAGTCAGCAGTCCTGAAGGTGTTTGCGAATATGAATTTCGCCTGCATTTAAAAGTAAAGGGAAGCTTTGTTCGCATTTCTAGATTCGCTATGTGCACTAACTTATTATCTGCTATTCAGATAACGACTTAGTGGACATTTTTTTTTTTTTTCAGGAATTTAAAAGAAAACTTACTTTTATTGCCTTGTTATTGTTCTGTGTCCAGATCCTCCACCATTTAAGTGTGTTTATTGAAAGTTTTATGAGCCAGAAAAGTCTGTCTTGATATAATCTTTAGAAACCCTGAACCGGTGAAAAAAAAAAAAAAAAAAAAACTCGTCTATACTCAGAGTTAAAAAAAAAAAAAAAAAAATTAAAATAAACGTTGAGTATTTCATTTAGTTCTTTTGTAATCCTGAGTTTTCAGCTGGGGTTCTGTTTGACTTGAGTAGCATTATAAATATTTTACTTTTGTTTTCTTTAAAAAACGGCTAGAAAAAGGATTGTACAGGAACTGCTTTGTAATACTTTTCATCTTTCTTAAAATAACAAGTAATATATAAAAAAAAATTAAAGTCAATTCCTACTTTTTTTCACTCTATTGCACAAAGTACTTTCTAAATAAATTTCATTCATTTTTTTAAGTTTATCTGGCGCCATCTATATGTAGATACATGCAACTTAAATCTAAAAAAAAAACTAAAATTAATGAATTAAATTTAATTACTGAATTAATAACTGAAAAAACTGTATTCACATCCAGTGTCATCCACTGCAAGTTCAAAAAAAAAAATGTATCTCAACTTGAGTAGAGGAATAAAGAGTATTTAATGAACGATTGAAAATTGGAACAAGATATATATAGGGAGCGTGTGAGCTAATAGAAGGAATTGAAAAAAAAAAACCATCATGTGTGACACAGCTCAGTTTTTTCCTTTTTCCACACAGCCTTTACTGCCTCATTATGAATGCCATCACCTACTTATAGATATCTCTTAATATTAATAGGACCTTCGTTTTAACATACTGGCACTTTCCTCAACACAACAGCAATGACTATTTATTTTCATTGAGTTATCTTTCAGTTATGGTTATAGCCAAGTTATGAATACAACAAATCCAGGAGTGCGTTGCCAATGCGGTTTTTATCAAAACACAAAATTAGACTGGTGAAATTCTTGTGATCTAAACAAAAAAAAAAAAAAAAAAGAAAAAATAAATATATATATATATATATATATATATATATATTATATATATATATACATATTTAAAAACTATTGAATTAAATTATTACTTATTTTTAATAAATATTATTTTAACTATTCTCATTTTTTTTAACAACCGCAAAATTTCTCCTGCATCATTGTTTCCTTATGTTTTGATAACGGTTAACGTTATTGCATTTCTGAAATTGGCTTTACAATGTTCACAATAATTGGAATCATTGTTGTTGTTTTTGTGCTGTTCTTTCTCTTCATCTTAATCACTACAACATGTTACCGGCTATATCTATAAGTTTCCACCAATGAACCTATTCGGCGCAATAGCCTCCGTCTGTTTACCGTAATTAAATTTAGTTCCTTTTTTCAATTCCTTCTATTAGCTCACACTCTCCCTCTATATATCTTGCTCCAATTTTCAATCGTTCATAAAACACTTTTAATTCATCCATTCAAGTTCAAGTACATTTTTCTTTTGATCTTGTAGTGGATGACACTTGACGTTAATACAGTTTTTCGAATATTCATTCATTAATTAAATGTAATTAATTTTTAACACTTTACATAGAGTTTTAGCAGTTTGTAATGAAAACTGATTTCGATAGGCAGTAGCTCAATCGGTAAAATGCAAAGGATTTCAGTTTTTTTTTCAAGTGAAGGTGAAGAATACGAGTTCAATTCTTGCGAAAATCAATAATTTTTTGATAAATTTGAGAAAATTTTTGCTTTAAGTAGACGTTTTTCGCTTTCTATTTTGCCACTTAATAGTGTGATTCTGTCATATGTATATATATATATATATATATATATATTTATATTAATTGTAATTATTTAATAAAAAGTAACTAAAATTAAATTTTTCTTTGGTGACCCTAAGTAGGAATTGACTTTTATTACTTGAAAATGAAAATTTTTATATTACTTGTTTTTGTGTTGTGCAACCATTAAATCCTGTCGCCGTAAAAACAATTAACAATTTAGAACACTGAGCATATCATTCACGTTTTTTCGTCGGTGTGTTTTGTTTACCCGTCTTCAATTAAAATGCATCCATCCGCTATAGCCAGCAGGTGTAAAATATATCAACGGAATTAAGAGAGCACGAAGCAGCAAAAATAAATGCAAGAAAACTGAAACAGTAGTTTTCAGGTTATTGATTTTATTGAAAGCAAAATTTAAGCTAGCAACATTACAGAACAAGTCACCGTAACTTCAGAGGAAGTCTGTTCAAACTATTTTGTTTCTGCAATAGCGCATCAATATAGTTTTTCACATGATAATATATATATATATATATCGCAAGAAATCGAGCATCATCTTGATGTGGTGACTAATATCAATAGCACTACAGGCCAGAGTGGGCCAAGGCTTTCCTTAGAAGAGATTTCCATACATTCCTCTGGGGACAAGGGTCCTCCCATTCTTAACCTTCAGTACAGCAAAATCTTTTTCAACTGCGTCTATCCATCGCAACTTGGGTCGTCCTCTTTCTTTTTTGCCCCTGTGGCTTTGCCGAAACGAGCCTGTTTACAGGATTTAAATCACACGTTCTAAATACATGAGCAGCCGAGTTTTTGTATATCCTAATAAATTTTCATTCTAAATAGATGAGTAGCTCAGTTTCATCTATGGATCTTGATACATTTTATAGCGTCTGTGTCTTTATGGCATTTATAAATTTCTGCGCTGCACCGTCTTCTCCAACAATCACTTTCCTTAACACCTCCAAGAATAGCCCTTCAAATCTTCCGCTCAAATAGACCCAAATGGACTTCATCAGATCTTGTCAAAGTCCAAGTTTGAGAGCCATAGATCAAAATAGGTCTAATAACGGTTTTATTTAACAAGAAGATGTGACGACTAATGGTGTCCCTAAAGTGATGTATTGAATTAAATTAAATTTAATGAGTTAAATATATATATAGCATTATTTTTATAGCATTATTATTTTATAGCATTATTATTTTTATAGCATTATTTATATTATAGCATTATTATTTTCTTATATGCCTTTTCTTGTGTCTTTGTAATAAATTGTTGAAATTGTAAATAGACTTTATAGACACTCTGTATTACTACTACACCACACCACATCACTGTGCCTAGAGCTGTGTTGCGCTTATACAGTTTGGGAATGATGTGGGTGAAATGAATGGACGCAAGATGGAGGCGGAAAAACTTTGCATAATTCACTTTTGGAGGTACAGAAACTGAACAATGAGGAAAATTCTTACAAAAACAGAACAGAATAACAAAACTTTTAAACACTCTGCATTAAGGTTTAAAATATCTAATATTAAAAAATTTTTTTTTTTTTTTTTTTTTAAAGCATCATGTCTGACACAGCTTAGTTTTTTTTCTTCCCACGCAAACTTTACTACTTCATTATCAGTGCCATCACCTACTTATAGATATCTTAATAGAGCTTTTAAAATGAATGTCCTCCGAAGTTGTCTGTGAACGGAAACAGGTTCTAAGACAGCGCTTCATTTACCACCGTCATCCATCATTCATCTTTTCAATATTTGGCGCCATTCGCTGGAACATTAGATTAAAATGAAGGGGTTGGCGACCATTGGGCAGGGCCTTCTGGTTACGTAACAAATAATCTTGATTTGTGTCGTTGCATTAGTTTAAGAATTGTTTTAACATTGTCCTTTATTATTATTTTTAGTAATAGCTAAATGACAAAACTGATTTTAAATTTTCATGAGAACCGGCATTTTTACAAGTTAAACCGGCATAACAAACAAGTTAAATAAAAGGTGTTCATCTAAAGAATATTTCAGCGCATCATCTAACAACAGTTTTTAGAAATAGAATAGATGTTCATCATAATATTTTTATTTTTAAGCAAATAGAGCACAGCTAATGGAATCTATCTTGTTATGTATTCATTGAGTATTCTCTTCACTATTTTATCTATCTTGTTATGTATTCATTTTCCACTCAATTTTTTTACAGTCATCCCCGATTGTCTCCCATACTTTTCCTTTGGTTTTATATAATAATTCACTAATATACTATGATTAATATTGTCTCGTATAGTTCTCCTAAAAGAGTCAAGAGGGATAGGACACTGTCCACTCTCTTCACTACTTAATCTGTCTTGTTATGCATTCATTTTCAAGAACTCTCACCACTACCTCATGTATTTATTTTCAAGAACTGTCTTTGCTACTTCATGTATTTATGCCTTGTTATGTATTCATTATCAAGGATTCTCTTCACTACTTTCTCTATCATGTTATCTAATCCATTAAGATTTTTCATCACTATTTCATCTGTTATTATTCATATTCAAGAACTCTCTTCACTGCTTCATCTATTTTGTTATGAATTCGTTTTCAAGAATTCTCTTCATCTATTTGTAGCTTTTTTTATATTATCTGGTTATGTATACTGGTATATATATATATATATATATATATATATATATATATATATATATGAACTCTCTTCTATTTCTTTGTATTCAAGAACTTTTATAATTACTTCACCTAAATTTGCACTTATTATGTTTCGTGTCTTGTTGTGATGCTTTTTTTTATAATTTTTATTCTTTAATAAATAAAGCAGACTGTTACGTTACGGTTCTCGTTCGATTCATCTCCTCTGCCCCTGTTTTCGTGGTGCTATGATTGTATAAAGCATCATCACGGGAAAGACAAAACAGCGGAACTTAAAATCGGCGAGAGGAGTGAGTCGGAAGGAAGAAGCGACAATCTTCCGCGATGCTCTTCTGTAAGTGCCCCTTGTTGCCTGAGCGAAACGCGAGAGAGACACTCCGTTTGTTTATGGAGAGGAGCTGGCTGTAAATAAGCGAAACAGGTTATTCTTTTTCGCAGGGCTGCTGCTTTTTTTTTTTTTTTTTTATCTCTATCTCTCTTTCTCTCTTTTCCCCCTGTTCCGACGTGCTTTCATAGCCCTCCGAAGCCTCTATTTTTAAAAGCCTCATCGTTACACTTTGTCAAGTAATTATTCCTCGTTTGAGAATGCGATTCAAATAGGCGACTCACTCACGGGAAAGTCCTGCACTTTTCTGTTCATTTACGCCACTGGATTTCTTTTAGTAGGGAATTTTTAAACAACCTTGTTCACAGAATGCATATTTTTCTGTTCAAATACGCCATTGATTTCTGTTACTGGGGAATTTATAAAGCCCTGGTCCACATAATGGTCAGTTACGCCATTGGTTCATTTTAAAGTAGCATGTCCACAGAATGCGTATTTTTCTGTTCAGTTATGTCATTGGATTTCTGTTGGTAGGGAAATTTTAAAGCACCTTGTTCACAGAACACCGACTTTTCTGTTCAATTATGTCATTGGATTTTTGTTTGCAGGGAATTTTTAAAGCGGCTTGTTCACATGCAGGCTTTTTTTTTTGTTCATTTACGACATTGGATTTCTGTTCGGAGGGAATTTACTAAAGTTCCTTGTAAATAGAAAGCAGATTTTTTCTGTTCGTAAGAAATTTTTAAAACAGCTTGTTCACATAATCGGATTGCTAAGCAATCTTTAAGCCTTAGGTTGCGAATATTTGCTTTTGAAAATCTGAAAAATTAACCGCCAGTAATGATCTCAAATGATCACTCTGTTTGGTAAAACAGCGTTATTTTGTTATTGGTAACCGACCTGGTGGTGAGTTATTTTTAAACAATGTTTTACGGAAATTGTTTTGGATGCCAGCGTTCAATTATGTTATGAAACATTGACAAACATGAACTTTAAAATATAGATAATAGTTTTTGTTCAAATTTGGCAAACATCGAAAAAAAATTTTTTTTTTTCACTTTACGTGAACATTCTAAATAAAAAGATATGTAAAACATATCATATTGATTTGCTTACATGTAAAAAGACACCATGACGCATGCATTGATTTAAAAGAACGACACTCTTCTAAAGTATAGCTGATTGACTACCATCGAGTCATTGTGAGCAAAAATACAAGGGAAAAAACAGTTGTTTCTAAAGAAATGCCAACTATCATTAAATGAATCTATTTAAAACCTTTTCATTCAATGCCTACACACACACACACACACACACACACACACACACACACACACACACACACACACACACACACACACATATATATATATATATATATATATATATTTATATATATAATGTCTGATCAAAGTATCAGTTTACAAAGAAATGTTTGACTTGACTTGTGAATGGTGAGAAAAAAAAAAATTACCGAAATAAAATCAACAGCTCCACAAACATACGTATAATAGCATAAGGAATCAAAGATTTTGTTTTAGTTTTAGATTTTAAATTGTTAATTATAAATCATTTTACAAATTGATTACAATTAAAATTTTTACCATTCAAAAATCATTTTCATTTTTTGTTCAGTCCATGCAGTGATTACGTTTTTTTTTTTTTTTTTTTTTTTGTTCAGTCTGTGCAATGATTTCATTTTTGTTCCTTTTTTTTTTTTTTTTTTTTTTTTTTTATTCTTTAATTTTTATTAATTTAATGAAAAAAAAAAGATGGGTGAGTTATTTTTTTTTTTTTTACAGTAGTTTAATTTTTATATGTAGAAAATATGCTGTGCCTTAAAGGGCTGGCCCTTCAAAACTTGAGAACCATGATAGAAATTTTGAGTCATTTTTCACTTACAAGAAGTTCTACCTTGTCGATGAACCCATAAATTGCGGCTCTAGACTAAAAATACCTTAAACTTACTTCAGACATCAAAGTCACCCATAGAAACCATGCTAAATATATCAACCTCCATTCCAACTCATTGAATCATGTTGATCATTATACTTTTCTACCAAAATCCTTCTCTATAAGCAAGTATTTCATCTTATTTTAATGGTATACTATCAAGGTCAGCCAAAAAGTTTCCGACTCCTGAATCGATATTTGTCATATCGATTTCCAATTCCTAACTGTTTCACGAAAATTTATGAATTATCTTTAACGGATTTAGAAAATGCGTAAAATAAATGTAACGACTTTTATTTATCTTATTTGTAAAACATTTTTTTGCATTAATTAGCAAAAGATTTTTTTTTTTTTAATTATTTTTGCAATTTTAAATGCATAATATTTGCATTGAATTAAAAGATTTCTCATCTGAATTCGATTAGAATATACACTTGCCAGAAAAAGTCTGCGTACAAGCACATAGCAAATATTCAAGAACGAAAAAAAATTATATTTTGAAAATGATAATAATTTCATATTGTATTTATTTTATTCCTTACACAATTCATTAACTTTTCATAATAATTTATGAAATATAACGCACGTTGTGTTTAAGAAATAACAATTGAAATAAAAAATAACACAAATTGCTACCAGTAAAAGTTTGCGTACAAAAATAAATATAATGAAATGTGCAAATCAAACTTCAATTAATTTTAACCACTTGCTCAGTTTTATTAGATAGTAGTTAAAATATTATGTTTTCAAGATTTGTGGCAAGTAAATCACAATGGATTTAAAAGGAAAGGAGATTACTCCTGAAGAAAGAAAGATCATCATAAAACTTAGGAATGAAGGCAAAACTCTTCGGGAAATTGGCAAGATTGTTGGAAGAACTCATTCCTCTATCCAAAGAGTGATCAATAATTACACTTCATCGAAATCTATAATCTCAAAGCCACGTTCTGGATGTCCATCTAAGCTGACTGCCCGTGAAAAGAGATACGTTTTCAAGTCCGCACGTTTAAATCCACGTATAAGTGCCTTACAGATTGCAAATGACGTTAGAGAGAGATTTAAAAAAACACTCCATGAAGACACCATAAGAAAAATTTTGAAAAAAAGCTGGGTATCATGGCCGTGTTGCTCGCAGGAAACCACACATATCAGCTGTGAATAGGCAAAAGCGTTTACATTTTGCAAATGAGTATGTAAATAAGTCACCGCAATTTTGGGAAAAAGTACTATTCTCTGATGAGAGCAAGTTTTGCATATTTGGCATAAAAGGACGTAAGCTGGTGTGGAGAAAACAAGGTCCGGCTTTTGAGAAGCAGAATCTTGTGCCTACAGTTAAGCATGGTGGAGGTGGTATAATGCTCTGGGGGTGCATGGCTGCCAACGGCGTAGGGCATCTAACCTTTATAGAGTCGACATTAAACCATACGGGATATACCAACATTTTAAAAGAAAATTTGAAACAGAGCGCACAGGACTTGAACCTAGGAGATGACTTTTGGTTTCAACAGGACAATGATCCGAAGCACACTGCCCATAATGTTAAGCTCTGTCTTCTGTACAATATCAAAAATCAATTGCATTTTCCTCCACAATCGCCGGACTTAAACCCTATTGAGCATTTATGGGACTTGTTGGAGCGAAAAATTCGACAGCACAAGATTACCTCAAAAGAAATGTTAAAGAGAGTGATAATCACAGAATGGAATAACATTTCTTCTGAGGAGGCCTCCAAACTCGTCCATTCTATGCCCAAACGATTAACAGAGGTTCTCAGACGTAAGGGTTATCCAACCACCTATTAAAGTTTAGTTAGCCAATGGAAAGTATTTTTAATGCTTTTTTTTTTCATCTGTACGCAGACTTTTTCTGGCAGCTATTTCTAATATTCCTTATTTTAATTGTTATTTTTTCAAACACAAATTGTGTTGTATTTCTTTAATTGTTATTAAATGCTAATGAATTGTGTAAAGAATAAATTAAATACAATATAAAATTAATATCATTATTAAAACATGATTTTTTTTTTTTTTTTCAATTTTGAATATGTGCTATGTGCTTGTACGCAGACTTTTTCTGGCAAGTGTATGCAGTAAGAGTCCTCCATCCACAAGAACTACATAGTGGACCGCCGGTGGAGAGAAAAGATAAATATTTAAATAATCTGGATCCATCCTGAATTGGCACGAGAACTATATAGCTGACCGCGTACGGAGAAAAAAAGAGAAAAATGTTTAAATAAACTTTATTCGAGATGTATGGCAACCACAGAGTGTTCCATCGTTTCAAAAAAGTTCTTAGTTGTAGTTGAGGGTTTGCTTTGTCGTCATTACTTTGCGTTGTAGAAAATAAATGACGTGTTTGTATCAACGTCTCCTTTCAATTCTAACATTTCGATAATCATATTCATCTTATGTTCATCATTTTTGGGATGCTAAAAATTCTGTCTTCTGGAAAGTTTCAAAAGAATAAGCAAAATTTAATTAATGCCGTTACGTCTTGAACGGCGAATAAACCCATATTCGGCCATAACCTGTACTTATATATACATACCTTATAAAAATAACAATACCAAATTTTTAAAGTGTAGCTTAAGACAAGTAAAAGGAAAATTGTCGATTTGAACATAACAAGTAATATAAAAAATTTTTTTTTTTAATCAATTCCTACTTTTTTTTTCACTCTATTGCAGAAAGTCCTTTTATAAATAATTTTCATTCAATTTTTTCAAGTTTATCTGGCGCCATCTATATGTAACTGAAATCTAAAAAAAAAAAAACTAAAATTAATTAATTAAGTTTAATGAATGAATTAATATTTGAAAAACTGTATTCACTTCCAGTGTCATCTACTACAAGTTAAAAAAAAATACATTTGAACTCGAGTGGATGACTAAAGAGTATTTTATTATCGATTGAAAATGTGAACACGATATATATATATAGGGAGAGTGTGAGCTAATAGAAGGAATTGAAAAAACGTTTTATATCTTTTTTTCTTAATAAAAGAATAGTTCCTATAACATATTTCATTCTGGATCCCACACAGCTTTTGATAAGCCTCAGTGCTGCGATATGTCTCTCAACTCTTACTTGGTTTGCGGGTTAATCAGTAGCTGTCTTTCCTATTGGTTATTAAAAGGGTACAACTGAGATGCCTCCCAAACATTTAACATTAATTCTCAGAATTTTAGAGAAATATACATTATTTTTACAAAAGAGTTGGTTTTTAAATCGCCATTTATTCAACTCTTTTAAAAATGCCAGACGCCAACCCAGACTACCTTCTTCTGCATACAAACCGTATTCGAGGTATAGCAGTGCAACGATAACTATAAGTTAAATACAAGACCTTCAAAATAAAGTTTTAAAAATTACCATACATGCTGCTGCTTAGTACACCAGGAATGCTCAAGTATCTCACACTGGGATATCTAGCAATTTATGCAACAATATAATTCGTCCAAATATCCTATCATCGAAAAAATATATATATATAAGTAATAAATAAATTCAAATGTTTTTATATTCAAATTGACAAAGCACAAAACATCTTTCTGCATAATAATGGAAGGCATGATTACTCAACGAGTTCCATCTCATTTTTTCCCACTAACTTGTCTTATGACATCGTCAACAATCTTCAACAACAATCTACAAAATTCTGTTTCAGTTGTCTCAGCAATTGCTCAATCATATATACATACAAAGTTTCTTTATCATTTCCATTATTATTTTTTTTTTCCTTTTAAATTCTTGTTGTGCCTCATCGAGTAAATTCTAGAATACCCTTTATGGAACTGTTCTGGCACGGACAGTGGTGGAATAGCATCCATCCGGACGACAGGCAGGTGATGGCCGCTAGAGATGCTCCTTTCGACGGGAGGAAAAAGCCGTTCCATCCAGGATCGCTCCCAGTGAGCAACGCAAAAGCACTTGTCAAACTAGCTTTTGGTTTTATTTTTACTCACGTACGCGGCCAGAAGAGATTAGATTCGAATCCTCTGATGGCGTCCGTTGCAGTTGCAGCTTTCAAAAATGCTGGACTTGATGATGACGGGAAAGCGTCTCGTAACGACATTCTACCACGGACATTCTCTTGTATGACATGCAAATGCGGGGCAATTGCCCTTAAAAGTTCTGGTAGAAAGCATTGTTCTACTTCATTGCCAGATATTTTCAGTATGCATAGAGGACATGTGAGGCATACCAATGAACATTAAAAAAAAATTAAATTTACATAAAATAAGTAAGTGTTTCATGTTTATTTCTATAAAACTCCTGCGGCCCGATGATCAATTGGCTGGCAGCACTCTGGCCTTTGGTGCCACAAGCTTCAGATTCGAATTCGGTGAATTCTATTCAGTGATGTTCTTTGTTTATATTTCAAGTGGATAGGATCACCTGTGTGCAATGGTATCAATTGAACTTGACATGGGAGGGATATTATGTTCGTCTATTAGGTTGTTCGGGAAGTAATTTTGTTTCTTCCCAACAGAGGACTTCGTGTATTTTGCCACAGCCAACTTCACATTTAAGCAGCATTTTCATTATATATTTTGGCAGTTCATATAATAAAACTTGTTTGTAAAAAAAAAATGTGTTTTTATTTTTGCGCAATAGTTTTGTATGGGACTCCTATCAAGTATTTAAAATCGAAAGCAGCATTTTTGGCATATTTTCCTTTTACTATCAAAAATGTAAAAATAATGCTATTTAAGCAAGAAGAAAAAAATATATTCGTTATTTATAAAGAATATATATATTGAGAGAAGGCCAGTGCCAAAACTGGTTTGCAAATATTCTTTGCGGCAATTTTAATGTTGAAGATGCATCACGTACTGGAGGACCAGTTGAAGCTAATGAAGACAAAATGAAGACATTGATGGATGCAAACCGTCGAATACAACTCGTAAGATCACTGAGAGATTGCATTTATTGAATTCGATCCTTTCATGGTCGCATAAAACGTTGTGGTTTAATTTCAAAATTCGACAAATAGGTTTTCTTCATGTTCTTACAGAAAGAAATTTGCTAAGTCTGTGAATTTTTAACTATTTCATGGCATGAAAATCTTAAAATGGCACCAAACCTGTTCCCCATTCGTCTTATAAACATCTTGATTAATCGTTCCAAATTATTCTTTTCTAATATGGGATCCAGAATCTATTTTTTATTTTTTTTTTTTGTATATATTAGAAAAAGCAATCTTTATTGAAAATGAAAGCTTAGTTATTAATTCCCTAATGGTTTTTTCACAAGAGCTATCAATAAAAAATATGATGCTATAAGTTATGCATTTAAATAAGTTTTTATTTAATAATTAATATACTTTCACTGTTCGTTAATAGATCATTTTTATCCATAATTGTCACTGAGAATAAAACAAACTTAATTAAGTTTGATGTTAAGAAAGACAATTTTTTTTTTACAACTCAAGACAAAGTTATAATGCGCATAAATATTACAAAGTTATGAACAGTTTTTTTTTTTTTTTTTTACATCTTTGTGTTTGTATATAAATTACGGCCTAAGGCACTTTTCTCCTTATATTTTGATCAGAAAATACCCTTTTGAAAATCTCTAGTTTACTATTTAGTTCAAGGCTGGTAAAAATGATATTGCGCGCCACTTTGGAAAGGCATCCTAACTCCACGGGAAGCATGTAAAATTAAATATCCCTATTTTATATAAAAATATCTATAGTGGATTTACATCCACTAAAGAAAAATTAGCGTTTAGCGCTAAAGAAAAACTAGTGACTAGCGTTCGTAGCTTGTTTTCAAGCTACACGTGCCCCTGACAATCAGTGCTCAATGAGTAACGTTGGTGCAGTTCTTGCTTATGGCATAAAGATGAACTATCTCTGTATTGCCAGCTGCATTAGGGAAAAAAAAAACCGAAATTAGACAAAATGCAACGCCTATATTAGTATGGTGTGTGCAAAAAGAAAGAAAAGGGCAACGAATTAAATTGCAGATAAGAAATAAAATATTCTAAATGCTAAATTAAATGCTATTTGTGATAGTGGTCATGATTGTAGCATATGTTAAAATTACAAATTGCCGCAGAAAATGGAAAATGGAGTTTTGCTTCATCATACAGTATACGTCAAAAAACAGGCATGATTGTTCAGAGGATTGTACAACGTTGCAGATAATGTGAGTTCATTTAATTTGTGGGGCCGAATATTGCGTGTTATACGCCATTGCAGTATCTGCGAAAAAGATTAAGCCCACATGTTTCATCACAAGCCTACACAGGAGCATTTTTCAGTGCACTTCAAGTCAACAAAGCGACAAATCCCATACTAATCAATGGCAGATTAACCAGGTAGCTTACAAAAGTATCTAATAGTCATATTGACTTTAATGTGGCAATCCCGTTCCATTTGTACTCCATGGGTGCGATGCCAGTTTCATTTAACCGCACTCCAATGAAAGTTGCGAGCGAATCCGGTTTTTTTTTTTTGAAACAGCATTCCGGTTCGGTGTCTTTGCAGAGGGATGGTGGAACTATCGGGCAAGAAAGTCACCTTAGTAGAAAGGGAGGGGGGGAACAGTATCGACAACAAGGGCTGTCACGGCTCATCACCCTCCTCTCGGGGGTGGGCAACGGAGTCGTTTGAAGAGCCGTGACGGCGGAGATGCAGCCCAGAGATAAGATCCTGCCGACAAACGGAACCTCTTGACAATCCTCGGGCGAGATGGAGCGATAGACGTGCAAAAGAGGAGCACGGAGAACCGGTGGACGTTGTGTAACCTGCGCAGTTTGGCGCTAAATGGCATGAGTCCTCTTGCTCAGAAAGCTAAATCACCTTCAGGTAACGGATCACGTTCAAATCGAGATTTTCATGAAAAAAAAAGTCGAAAATATTTTTACGTATAAAGATGTATGGGTATTGTTTTGAGGAGAGTGGGTCAACGAAGTCCTGGATCACTTTCAAGTTTCTTACAGGTTTATTATTTATTTACTTATTTTATTTTTATGTTACTTATTTCTTTCATGAGCTAATTTTATTGGTTCATTAAAATTTTTTTTCTCGTGCATTTTTTTTTTTTTAAATTCTATTGTGAATTTTTATAAAATCGTTTGGAATTCTGTAGTTTAAAAAAATTTATTTCTTCCACTTTTTTCTCATAAAATCGTTTGGAATTTAGAAGTTTTTCTAAAAATTTTTCACGTTTTTTTTTTTTTTTTTTTTTAATTTTTTTATTTAAAAAAATATTTTTTTTTATTAAAATCGTTTTATATAAAATCGTCTGTAGTTTAAAAAAAAAATTATTTCTTCCGCGTTTTTTTTTATATATAAATAAAAACGTCCGTAGTTAAAAAAATTTAATTTCTTCCCCTTTTTTTTTTATACATAAAATCGTCAGTAGTTTAAAATAATTTTAAATTTCTTCCACTTTTTTTTTTTTTTTTTCATAAAATCGTTTGGAATTCTGTAGTATTTCTAAAATTTCTTTCACGGATTTTTTTATATATAAAATCGTTTGGAATTCTGTAGTTTTTCTAAAATTTCTTTCACGATTTTTTTTTTATATATAATCGTTTGGAATTCTGTAGTTTAAAAATTTTAATTTCTTCCACGTTTTCACATAAGAATTTTTAAAAAAATTTCTTTGACATGTTTTTTTATAAAATCGTTCGGAATTCTATAGTTCTTTTTTTTTTTTTATTACCCATGAAATATATGGATATTGTTTTGAGGAGAGTGGGTCAACGATGTCTTGGACCATTTTCAATGTTTCTTATTGGTTATTTGTTTATTTTTTTAAAAATTTCTTTCACAAGTTATTCTTATTGGTTAATTTAAATTACTTTTACGTGCCTTTTTATTAAATTTCTTTCACTTGTTTTTTTTTTTATAAAATTGTTTGAAATTCTATATTTGGAAATTTTTTTTTATTTCTTTCACGTGTTTTTATAAAATCGCTTGGCATTTTATAATTCTTTATTTTTTATTACTCATAAAATATATGGATATTGTTTTGGGAAAACGATATCCTGTACCACTTTCAATGTTTCTTATTGGTTTATTTATTTATTTTTTAAAAATTTTATCCCTATTCTTATGGATTTATTTAAATTACTTTCGCGTGCCTTTTTTATTAAATTGTTTCACGTGTTTTTTATAAAATTGTTTGGCATTTTATTATTTCTTTATTTCTCTGTTATCCATATAATATATGGGTATTGTTTTGGGAAAGAGCGATTTCCTGTACCACTTTCAACGTTTCTTATTGATTGGTTTTTAAAAATTGTTTTCACATGCTATTATTATTGATTTATTTAAATTACTTTGGCGTGATTTTTTCAATTCCTTCTATTAGCTCACGAAATACTTTTTTTTATTCCTCCACTCACGTTCAAATACATTTTTTTTGAGCTTGTAGTGGATGACACTGATGTGAATACAGTTTTTCAAATATTCATTCAGTAATTAAATTTAATTCATTAATTTTAGTTTTTTTTTTAGATTTAAGTTGGCTATATCTACCAATAGATGGCGCCAGATAAACTTCAAAAATTGAAAAATTATTTATAAAGGACTTTTCTGCAATATTTAGAAAAAAAGTTGGAATTGATTTAAATTTTTTTTTTTTATATTACTTGTTTATTAAATTTCTTTTCAGTGTTTCTTATAAAATCGTTTGACAAATAAGAAAATTTTTTTTTTCTTATATTATTTTCTTTAGTATTATTTATTTAAAAAAATTCTATATTTCTTTATTTTTTATTGTTCATAAAATATATTGTCCCGCGCGTGTGCATGAAAGGAAGTGTCCATCTTTTGCATTATGCATCCGATACTTCGCATTCATTTTCAATTTCCATTAACATTTGCTAAATTACCAAGAATTCTTTTTCAAATGTGGATTTCTTTCTTTGCAGAAGTTCGCCCCGGCTGTGAAGGTCCCCGAGGGGAGAGCAGCCCCTCCCCCTCCGCGGCGGAGGGCGGCGAGAAGGCGGAGGCGCAGTACCTCTCCGCCAACTGCGTCCCTCTTCACCTACTACAGCGGGAGACATCTCCTCCGTAGTGGACGAGCACTTCGCGCGCGCCCTCAGCCAGGCCGCCGCACAGCCCGACCCCAAGGGCGCACCAGCGCCGCCCCACCCGCCCAAAGGTGAGCTGTCTCTCTTCCTTCTTCTCTCTTCAAAGCTGCCGGGTTTGAATTCTTAGTCATTTTAACCATTTACCATTGCTATACACAGCAGACTCATCGTTTCCCACGGGGCTGTTGGCCGAGTGGCTAGTGCTCGGTAACACAGGCTTCGGGTTCGAATCCCGGCGGTGCCATGGATGTCTGTTAGTGGTTCGGAATCCACTTTAAACTGTAGATCTTGGGCTGTTTAGCCTAAAGTGTGCACAAGATGACCGTAGAGTGACAAACCAAACCATCGTTTTCCAGGAAAGCATCAGCATTGCTTGCTTTCACATTGTTTGCAACATTGTTCTTCCTTTATTCCTTATCTATTAATGGCAGGGCACTACAAACATGTATTTACAGTTAATAAGCAAGTAAAATAAAAAAAAATTAAGTCAATTCCTACTTTTTTTACTATATTGCAGAAAAGTCCTTTACAAATAAAGTTGAAATTCTCCTCTTACATCTGGCGCCATCTATTGATAGATACATTCAACTTAAATCTAAAAGAAACTAAAATTAATGAATTAAATTTAGTGAATTAATGAATATTTGAAAAACTGTACTAACATCCAGTGTCATCCCCTACAAGTTCAAAAAAGATGCATTTGAACTCGAGTGGACGTATAAAAAAGTATCTTATGAACGACTGAAAATTTGAACAAGATATATATAGGGAGAGTGGGAGCTAATAGAAGGAATTGAATAAGCGGCTGTCTCAATTAAAGAAAGAATTTCGAAAAGACATACTAAAAAGAAAGTCGCTGTTAAATTGAAAACCAAACGGATGTGTCCTTTCCAAAGGCGTGTTAAACAATGAAATTATTTTAGTTCTTTTGCAGTCGTGATTAAGCAGCATGGTGTCAAGAAACTATGTGGAACGTTTGCTTGGCATCAAACGATCTCAAGAATGTCTTCCGACCGCCGTGGCTGGGATATCTTTTTCTACAAATAAATCACCCACTAGACTAATTTGCATTCTTCCAGAGTGAATGGCATACAACATGTTAATTGATAGGGACCCAATTTCGAATTACTAAAGGAAAAATAACAAACAACTGCAGTGTATGGTTATAACAATGGTATAATATGATTTTTCTTCTTTACTGGCATTACAGCCTTGTACAGGTTTGAGTCTCACTCCATCTGTCTCAAAAGTCAATCTCTTCCAGTTAATAATTTTCAGTTGTCCAAGATCCTCTGCGACACTATCCATCCACCTTTCCTTTGGTCTTCCTATTGTTGAACAATTTACGTAGCATAATCCTTTTGATGCTGTTTCCCTCATCTCTGCGATGTACATGTCCGAGCCAGCGGATTCTTTGTGATTTGTGCTTTATCTATTTAAATTAAGAAATGTTCCCCAAAAAATAAAAATTTAATTTCTTAATAAATTAATTAAACAAATTATAAATTAATTAAACAATTCAATATTTTTATCTCTTTCGCCAGCTCATTGTTGATATCGTTTATGTCAATTTCACCATTTCGATGAATATCGAATAAGAAGACTAAACCAGGAAAAACGCTAGCTCAACAAACACATACAGATGCGATCGTAAAATAGACACTAATAAAAAAAAAAAAAAAAAAAAAGCGATGCATTGAAATACTAAATATTTAACAAAAGTAATTGGGCCTAGGTGGTAAGTGGCCATACGTTTGAATACGTGCGCATATTTCACTTATGGGATTTGGGAAGCCCGCCAGTCAGTTTCTGAGTGCACGCCTGATCGTAAGGCGGCCAAAACATAAACTTTCCCCTCTCCTCAGTCTTTGGCAGCCTCTTGGCTGATTGGTTAGAACTTTAGTTTGGTACCACATGTTTCAGGTTCGAATCCTGGCGTTGGCATGGATGTTTGTGAGGGGTTCGAAATCCACGTAGAACTTTAGGTCCCGGTCTAATGAGCCTAAAGAGTGTACAAAATGACTGTAGAGTGACAAACCAAACCAAACGTGATCGTAAAAATGAAACTAAAAACTAGTCTTTGTGACCGTAAGTTTGAGCCCATTCACGTACGGGCTTGGGATGGGGCACAAATAGGCCAGACACTCGCTGCTTGCGTAGCTGTCATATAACAAAATATAAACTTCATGCAATGTTGTTTTCATATTTCTTTGCACATCACCGGTAATAGGAATCTTTGGAAATTTTTAAGAGGATTCCAAAACAAAAAGTTTTGAAAACTCCACTGTAAAATAAAGACTGAGGGTTGAGTTAGGTTGGTTTGCGCTCTACGATCATTTTGTGCACTCTTTAGGCTAATTAGACCGGGACCTACAGTTCTATGTGGATTTCAAACCACCAAAAAAACATCCATGCCACTGCCAGGAATCGAAGCTGAAGCCTGTGGAATCAAAGATCAGAGCGCTAGACATTTGGCTATCTCGGAGAAAAGGGAAGGAGAACCCCAAACGATTTCGATCTCTCCCTGTTTGTATCCAAAATACGAACAATTTATCTCAATCTCTAATAGAGCGGCAATACTACTGAAATGGTTCTCCATTCAGAATTTCGGCCTCACTGTTTGAAGTTCGGGATGGAGAAAATGAACGGGAAAAAAAAAAAACTCCTTGATTATAAATTCAATAAATAATTAATTAAAAAAATCTGCATACAGTCTGCAATCTCATTTCCTTTAAGTTTCATGGAACTTCGCAGTAAGACTCATACCCAGCAGCCATTTTCCCTCAACCTATGTTAAAAATGAGCTGTAATCCAGAAACGAGAAACTTGGAAGTCGAGAGGACTTAAGTGCAAAAAAGAAAACGATTTTTTTCTCTCTTTACATCCTGCAGATGAGAAAAAGTCACGAGTCTAGGATTTCGCTTCTGTCACAACACCCCGCAAACGATTTCTGCACGTAATCCCTCCTTCATTCCAAGCGAGCGAAAAATGAACACACAAGTGCGAATATTTTAAATGTCGGGGGAAGAGGAAGGGAGGATGAATTCGAATAATCCCAGGGAATCCTGTTCTGGCGCGTGCCTTTCATTCTCCAGGAGAGGGCGCTGCGGGCCGGCTCATCCCTTTTGGCGCTGAGCTAGCAGAGGAGTTTTCTCGAAACCTGCACCTGAAGGAAGAGGTTTACCTGGCAATGATTTTCAAACTTTCAACCACCCCTCCTCACAAACGAAACGATTCCGTTCCAATTATATCTTTTGGCAATTCATTATTTCAGCATTATTCTGTTTACAAATTAACGATGAAACTGAAATGACGTCATGCTTTATATTTTCCAATTGGTCATGCATATCTTTATTTGTTTGATTTTACTTTATTTAATTTTTTGTTATACTTGGATGCAAAGAATGTATTCAAAGTACCATGAAATAACCATCAGGTTGGATTTATTTTTTATTACAAATCAGTGGATAATTTGTTTCGTCACTGATTACAAATCAGCGATGAAACGGAAATGACGTCATGCTTTATATTTAACGTCATGCTCACTTAAAAGATATCCTTGTGTTCTAAATTTGCTTACAAAAAATGTATATTGTATAAAAATAATTGCTAAATTAGCATGTACTAAAATATTATAGAATAGCTGAAAATAATTGTGCATTTTAATCAAAAGATGCTATATTTGTAAATAAATTAAATCTTATTCGTTATTAACAGTAGAAGAGCTACAACAACATCTTTTTCCATTGTGGATCCCAGACAGCTTTTATATATCTCGAAAAGTCTCACAACTCTTACTTCTTTCCGACATTGGCACCATTTAAAAATAAAACAGTTGCCAGATGAATTTGGCATTGTATTTAAAAATCAATGCAAAAATCAATCTCAAAATTTTTTCTAAGATGTTAAACCTTCTATTTTGCACTTCAACGATATTCCTGCGGCCTAATGGCCAATTGGCTAGCGCTCTGATCTTTGGTACCGCAGGCTTTATCTTCTAATCCAGTGAGTGGTTCGGAATCCACGTTAAACTACAGGTGGAGGTCTAATTAGCCTAAAGTGTGCAATAAATAACCGTAGAGCGACAAACCAAACTTGTTTCCGACTCCTCAAAAAAATTCTCGAATCTTTTCTCCAGTAATATATTTTTAACTGTAACTCCTTTTGAAATTGAAAAGAAGCTTTATAGTCAACCACACATTCACATTTTGAAAAAGGTTTACTATATCATTTTTAGCTTGATAAGGGTTCGCGAATCAATAAGCTCAAGAACCAGTGCATTGCAATTTATTGCGAAGAATGTTTACTGCCGTGTAATAATGTTCTTCTGAACATTGCCTACAAAATTAACTCCTAGAATTTCGGGGAAATAAAAATGATTCTGATATAAGAGCCAGAGTCGGACTTTAAAACCAACTCCTGTTTCTATCTCCCAACTTTTCAAAAATGCTCGACTCCCATAACATATTCCTAAAATTGCAAAGAGACTTTATGGTCAACCTGTATATAGATTCACAGTTTGGAATTTGAAAAGGGGACACTATAACATTTTTTAATTTGATAGGGGTCCGCTGAAATATTTTAATTCGATAAGGGATGGCGAACCAATAAACCTAAGAACCACTGCAAAGAATGTTTACTGTCTTGCAATAATGCTCTTGTGCATATTGCCGACAAAATTAACTCCTAAAATTTTGGATAAATAAAAATGATACTTATATAAAAAGCCCTGAGTCGGACTTTAAAACTAACTTCTGTTTCCGACTCCCGACTTCTTCAAAAATGCACGATTCTCGACTCCAGTAATACATTTTAAACTAGAACACATTTCTGAAAATGCAAAGAGGCTTTATGATCAACCTGTATATAGACTTCACATTTTGAAACTTGAAAGGGAGTTACTGTAACATTTTTAATTTGATAAGAGCCCGCTGAATTTGTTATTTATTTTTTTATTTTATTCAAAAGGTGTTCGCCAACCAGTTCAAGAACCACTGCATTGCAATTTATTGCGAAGAATGTTTATTGCCTTGCAATAATGTTCTTCTGCACATTGCCGACAAAATTAAGTCCTAGAATTTTGAAGAAATAAAAAAATTTATACAAGAGTCGGATTTTAAAATCAACTTCTGTTTTCTACTCCCGCTTTTTTAAAAATGCTCCATTCTCGACTCCAGTAATACATTTTTAACTGCAACAAGTTTTTGAAATTGCAAGGAGGCGTTATGATCAACTGGTGTATAGATTTAAATTTTGAAATTGCAAAGAGACTTCAGGGTCAAACTGTATAGACTTCACATTTTTGAAATTGCAAAGAGACTTTGTGGGCAACCTGTATATAGAATTCACATTTTTTGAAATTGCAAAGAGACTTTATGATTAACCTGTATGTAGAATTCACATTTTTGAAATTGCAAAGAGACTTTAATGTCAACCTGTACAACTTTATGGTCGACATCTTCAAATTTGAAAAGGGGTTGCTATAGCATTTTAATTTGATAAGGTTCCGCTGAATTTTTATATATTTTTTTAATTCGAAAGGGGTTAACGAACAAATAAGTTCAAGACCCAGTGCATTGCAATTTATTGCGAAGAATGTTTACTGCCTTGCAGTAACGCTCTTCCGCACATGCGTCCTTGGTGACGTTTCGTTTAATAATGACGCAAGGCAGGGGGGAGGCGCGGCTGGCTTATTATAGAGACGAGAATGCGCGTGGAGAACAATGGGCTGGCGGATTTATGGTCGCCATCTTCCACGATCCGGCTAAGATTAGCCGGATCCGTGCCTGACGACCGGATTCCGACCATTGTCTGCGAACATTCATCATCCCAATAGGAATCGTTACCACCGAAATAGAACGATTTCGAACGGTTGCGAGAGCTATTTTCTGAACCCCACCCCCTATCCACTGTTTAGCGCTTTATTGCCGATTCTTTGCTCTTCATAATTCTTAAACGAATCATTTGAAAACACATCGATTACAATATTTGAAATAATAATAATAGAGTTTTTATAATATATGTATTTAAGAATCTTGTTTTTTTATATTTATATATTATATATTTATATTAAGAATCTTTTTTTTATCAACTTAATCTCTGTGATTTTTCACACATCACAAGTTTCACGCACCTGTTGGAACATGTCTTTTGGAGCTGAGTCATTCTTTCTTGTTAGAACTTCTACTCTTTTCCATCCCCTATGTTGTTCTAATGCAACTGGCATTATTACAGTTCATCTTTATGCAATTAGCAAGGGCTGCACCGCTGTTACTCATTTAACACTACCCAGGGGGCACGTGCAACTTGAAGACAGGCTACGGAGGCGAGTCACACTACCACCATGAAGCTCTACGATCCTCTTAGACCGGGACCTACGGTTTAAAGTGAATTCCGAACCATTACAAAATTCATGGCACCGCAGTTAATCGAACCCGAAACCTGCGGTACCGAGCGCCAGAGCGATAGCGTCATCAGAGCCCCCATGCAAGTTCCTATTTTGACTTTCGGTGCATTGTGTATTTCTTTATTGTTATCGTACATTGATTTTAATTCAAATTCAGATGATGTACCCCATGTAGTGCATATTTTTCTATTGACCCCCTGCAGTCTGACAAGTGTCCGGCCCCAAAGAGTTCACATTTTCTTCACTATTCCACCTGCTATTCTTCCGTTCACAATTACTGTATTCTTATGGTTGTCATTTGCTCCTATCAAAAATAGTTGAGTCTCTGCTCTCGTGCATTGAAGTTGGCGTGTTTACCTCTAAGTTTTTATTAGCAAATGGACTAAGCATCTTTTTCATTATATTCTTTTTTTTTTTTTTAGCAAAGTCCTGTTTTTACAAGAAAGTTTTTTTTTATTTTTTATTTTAACCAAACCCTTTTTTTTTACAAGAAAAGTTTTTTTTTTATTTTAACTAAGCCCTTTTTTTTTTTATTTTAACCAAGCCCTTTTTTTACAAGAAAGAGTTTTTTTATTTTAACCAAACCCTTTTTTACAAGAAAGAGTTTTTTTATTTTAACCAAGCCCTTTTTTTTATTTTAATCAATCCCTGCTTTTTACAGGAAGATTTTTATTTTTATCAATCCCTTTTATAAGAACGATTTTTTTTTTTTTTTTTTTTTTTAATCAGGCTCAGTTTTTGCAAAAAATTTTTATTTTATTTTAATCAAGTCTGTTTTTACAAAAAAAATTTTTTTTTTTCATCTTTTTCTTTGCTTATACAGATAAGTGGTATGAGTCCGGATTAGGACACTTTTAAATTCTTCTCTGAACAGGTGCAGTAAGGGGAAAGGTAAAAAAAAAAAGTATGGATGAAAAAATCTGGTTTGTAACGATACTTTTAAAACCGATAAGGATTTTTTTCCCCTTTCTAAAGGAATTGGAGTAAAACTGCTCTTTCATAAAAATAATTAAAAATACCAGGCATTCATGTTACAATTAAATGCTAAGGAAGTAATTCAATTATATCCTTCCGTAATACAGCCACCAACAAACACAGTGACTGTTTTAGCAGCAAACCCAATAAGTGTTGAGAGAGTTTTCTCATCTCTGAGACTTACTACTGTGTCCAAAAAGTAAGACCAGTTTCAATTTAAATTTCCCGGGCAAATGGTATTTCATTTTTTTTTTTTTTTTTTTTCCTTTTAGGTTATTGTCAGTCTTTGACATCTACGTAAAATTGTACGTCAAAATATTCCTTAGTGTTTCAATTACGCTTGGTTTTGTAAGATACTAAAATTGATTCCGGCGATTTTTGAAAGTAGTTTCGGTTAGTCGAGTTTAGGGAATAGCCAGAAGTAGCACGGTGCTAACTCACATGAATACGGGGGTTGTGGAACGATATGGGTTTCATTTTTGGCGAAAAAGTCACGAAGAATCATGCAGTGTGAGCTGGCGCATTCAGTGTTATCGGTACTAATCGAGATTGGACGCGTTTGAGGCCCAAAACACCTTTAAAATATAATTTTGTACTTCCAACATCAGCAGCAAGGTCTCTAATTGTAAATCGACGATTTGAAAGCACAAATTCTTCAATTTTTTAAACATGAGCTAAAGGTCGACCAGAGGACTCTTCGTCTTCAACGCGTTCTCTGCCTTCTTTCAACTGTTTATACCACTTGTAAACATTTCTTTCCGATATAAGAATGCTCACCGAATGCCTTCTGCAACATTCTATACGTTTCCGAAAACTTGCTCAATGAATGCAGACATTTCAAAATCGCCGGAATCAGTTTTAGCATCTCACAAACCAACCGTAACTCAAACAGTAATGAATATTTTGACATGAAATTTCCTACAGATGTCAAGAACAGAGCCAACAACCAAAAAAAGAAAAAAATTGAAACACCATATGCCCGGGTCTTACTTTTTGGAAAAAGAATCTTACTTTTCCTACACAGTAGTATATGAAAAAGCTACCTTGGATTTAGTTCTTGGTTTCATGTCTTCAACTATTCAATACTTGAGTACCTGCTCAATGGGTATTGTTATTTTAGGATATATATATGTATATATTAATAAGCATAGAATACAAGGATATATTTTAAGTAAGTACAAATATTACACTTTTAAAGTCAAAAAATGCTTCGCGAATGTAAAAAAAAACTGCGTTTCTGTATATATATAAAATTTTTGTTCATTTTGTTTTGTTGTTTTGTTTGTTTTTTAATAAAAAATAATCTATTTAATATTTTTAAAAATAATATATAATAACATTAATTAATATTAAAATAATATATACTGACATCTGTAAAACTAACTCAAAACTAAGGGAAAAAATTGTTAAAAAATTAATTACAAAATTTTCATAGAGACCTGATAATATTGTCTATTTTTCCCCGTTCATGAAGGAATCTTCCACTATTCTAAGCAATAAAAAGAAATTTGAAAAATGTTATTACAGAAATTAAGAAGAAACAAAAAAATTGTGTATGTATTGTTGCTTTTTTTGGAACGTCGGTCTTAAACGGGTTAAATCTGGATTCCTCTTTTTATTTTCTTTAACCCAATAAGGACCAAACTCTGCTGCACTTGAAAGAAATTAATAAAATCAAAATTTTACACTTATTAGTCTAATAAAAGGAACTGAAGTGAAAGAGAGGTGAAAAGCAGTTGAATGCACTTATTTTAGTTTGCCGCTCTACGGGTATTTTGTGCAGAATTTAGTATAATTAGATCGGGACCTACAGTTTAACATGGATTCGAAACCACTCACCAACATCCATGCCACCGCCACAATTCGAACTATTTATTTTTAAGCGAGTTAAAAAATGTCGCGATAATTCAAATCCGTCTGAAACGGTGATTTTTCCAGCACACGAATTTTTTTAAACGTATGCTATCTAAAGTCGATTTACATTATTTTTCATGTAGTTATAATTTGATGAAATACTAAAATAGCTTCTTAAAAAAGTTTTATTAGTATTTATAAGAACTTATTAGTATTTATATTACTTTATCTTAAAACTAAAGGGAAAAAAACACAACTGAAAATGTTTAGAAAATTAATTTAACATGTTTATATGAGATCTGATAACTTATATACTCTCCCCGTCAACAAGGAAATTTTCGCTAATCTATGCCGTAAAAAAAAAAAAAAAAAAAAAAAAAAAATGTATTACATAAAATAGAAGGGGAAAAAAAAATTAGTTTATGTAATATTGCGTTTTTGCAATGTCAGTTTTAAATATCTTAAATCTGGACTCGCGGTCGAGCTGTAGAGATGCGTGCTGCCTGCATCTGTTAATGAATAAATTCAAATGTGATACTCGCGACTGCTTCGCAACCCTCAGGCAGCAGACACCCCCGGTATTGTAGAAATTGAATTCCTCAGGCGTGGAACAATGCACAGAGGGACGGAGAAGGGGGAGGGCGGTGCTCGATGACATCTCCCCATTTGTCAAAACTCGGGCTAAACTTAGCGAGCACGCTTTCCGCAGCGTTATAATTAGACGGTTTGGCGTATTCCTCGCCTCGTGCCTCTCTGTATCGATCTCTGTTCGCTCCTGTCTCATACGTGTCGCACATTCAGCGTTAACCAAGTGGCCCTGCTTCACATCATACTTGCAGACAAATATCCCCTGACTTTCTAATCAAGCCCAATCCTAGGAATTCACTGCCTGAGCATGTATGGAGTCTGCATTTGTCATATTACGAACTCTCATTTTCGAAATTCAATGTGTTGTTCTTTAGGGAAGTGGTTATCAGATTTTTTTGGTTTGCGAATTACTTTCATTTTCAAAAATTTCTAATGATTGCCTTTCAAATTTAAAAATTTCCACCGACTTTCTTTCAAATTTAAAAATTTTCCCCAACTTCCTTTCAATTTCAAAAATTTCCAACAACTTCTTTCAAATTTAAAAATGTCCAACGATTAAATATATATATATATATATATAAAGGACGCAATACAAAATCCAAAGGAGAATTGACAATGAGTGAACTAGAAACACGACCACTTTGCACAATAAACTCTACAACCGGTATTTGCTACACACAGCTTGTATGATTGTATAACAAAATCATCATAGCCTGTCTTCTGTGGCCGTGACTCTCTCCAGCTCTAATTATGTCGATTTAAACGAATTTCCCAATGCACGCCATACACACACGGACACAACACAAAAACCAAAAAGCAACTGATAAGCTGACAAGTAGTGGACTCGACACACGACCATTTGCACAATAAACGCTACTATTGGTATTTGTTACACGCAACTTGTATAACAAAATTCTGAAGTGCCTTACATTCCGACACCTCTTGGAAAAAATCCTCAAGATCCGTTGAAGTCCACAAAAGCTGCTGCCACGAAACTATTTATATATATATCAAAGGGGTGAATGCCTAAAACTGCATGGGGAGATTAAAAAAAAAAGTAAACAAATAATTATACAAACTATAGAATCATATATATATACATCCAATTATTTTCCTTAGGCATTGGAGGGCTATTGCTACCGAGATATAAAAAGATGCAGTCGTTCTTGAATCCCTTTGTGTCACTTAGGTGGGCCCCGTGCATTTCGCCTGCGATAACATTCCAGGGGACATTCATTAAAAAGGGACGTGCATCTGGCTTCTCACCAAGCTACGAAAAGAGAGATGTTTCCTTCGAGACAATGCGAGGGGAAGATAATTAATAAGAGTAAAAAGAAATTAAAACATTTCCAGCGCGAGACGTTCTCTGGATTATCTGGGGAGTGCGGCAGGTAGCATCGAGATCGTCAGTCGATAAACTATGCCATATGGGAGATGTATAATATGCGAATAAAACGGTACACATTTTGCGGCTAATTATTTTTTTGTAGCATCAATTGCAATAAGTTAAGTTTGGTTTGTCGCTCTACTATCATTTTTGCACACTCTGGGCTAATTAGATCGGAACCTCTACCTTTGTCGCACTACGGTCATTTTGCGTACAATTTGGGCTAATTAGATCGGGACTTACAGTTTGACGTAGTCGTTGAACTATAGGTCTTGACTAGTTGATTCCGATTAGTTGATTGTAGGTTGATTCCGAACCATTTGCAAAGGTTACCGAGGTTTGGTTTGGTTTGTCCCACTATGGCCATTTTGTGCGTACTTTGGTCTAATAAGACCGGAACCTACAATTTAAGGTGGGTTCCAAACTACTCACAAACATCCATGCTGCAGCCGGGATTCGAACCAAGTGCAACAGGGAAGGAAGTAGTCGCTAACTGTAGTGTTGGTCGTTATAGCGAGCATTCGAACTTTTAGGAAAATTACACAAACAGGAATTCAATGCTTTTGTTTAGAGTGGCAACATAAAAAAAAAAAAAAAAAAGTACAACTTGTAACGGTCCTGGATTTGTGATTTTACCCATCTAAATTCTATCTAAGTCCTCTTTTTCCCAAATCCCAATCAGCCTTGTTCCTGAATTGAACAAACGTCGAATTACTGTCCCTGCCATCCGATATTTCAATTTACCAGTGCCGTGAATTGCAATTACAGTGCTTTTTTTTTTTTATTAAAAGACGAAAAAATGTCATAAAAGCGTTTTTTTTTTTTTTTTTTTTTTTTTTTAAATGCATAAAAAATATTTTTTAACAAAACATGTCCCTATAAAGGTTTCCAAAACATTAAAAATAAATAAATAAAAATATGTGCAAGAATAAATATGTTACATGCTGCTAATGACTTGACTGAGTGCTTTGAGATGCATGCTAGCTGACGCTGCTTTATCTCCATTTATTCAAATGATTTTTAAAAATACAACAGACTAAACAATTTGGCAACAATTGGAAAAGAAACTACTCTAAAACTCGAAATTCAAAAAATCATTGCCCATGTGCTGTTGTTGGTGCGTGTTTACAAACATTGTAAACATCCACAAAATAGATATAAAGATTAAAATCTAGAATACTGTACCATGAGGAAGTCGCCAATCTAGCAACCTGGAATATTTCATCAATTTCTTTAGGATTACAATACTGTAATTATAGGAATTCATAACTTCTTTTTCCGAACAATATAAGGACTATTTTATTGCTACTTTGATAGTTATTTGCTGAATTTTTATTTATAGTAAATAAGAACAGTAATGTAAATTCTTTTAAATAATTATTCCGATAAATTATTGATTATGGGATTGTTCTTATAACGTATTTCGGCCACTGATACAGAATATAAACTTTTATGTAGTTGCCATTCCGAAAATACGAAACAAACACCGAAAACGATTTTTTACTTTAATAATAAATTATATTCGATTATCATATAATTATTTTCTTTTAATGCTGTTAACATAGTTAAGATTTTGTAAAAACAGTTATTTGAATTAGCGCGAAAAAAAGGTTCCTTTTATTTTAAAAACGTTCCTTAACGTTTAAACGTTAGCGCCTCTCAAATGCATTAAATTTTTCTAACAATTATATGATGTTTCTTTTTGTTGCTGTTGATATAGCTCAGAATTTGTGGCAATCGTTATTTGAATTCGCGCGTAACCTTTTATATACAGATTAAAAAAAGAATTTTTAGAACGTTTGCTTACGGAAGAAAAGGAAGCTAAAACATATTAATTTTTGTGTGGTTTTGTGTTGTTCTTGTTTTTTCATTCATTTGATATGTCTATGTAAGGACAAGTTTTACTGAGGCAATAAAAAGATAATTTTAGCTTCAAATAAAGGATGTATCAGATTAAAATGTAAGTTATTCTCTGATTTCTTTTTTTTTTTTTGTTTTTTTTTTCTTCTTCTTCTTTTTTTTTTTTTTTTATTAATATTGTTTTATCATTCGACTTCAGCTTTGTAAACATAAAATATTTTTTTGACTTAATAGAATAATAATAATAATAATAATAAAAATAGCGTGTTAGTGAATAACTTTGGTGTAATGTTATCGTAATAGTGATAATTATCGTTGTTAAAATGATACATTTTTATAAGTTAACAAAACAAATTCCACATAATAATCTGGCTTCAAAACGATAAAATTTGCAATTTAGGATTAAAATTTTGGCAAAATAGTAATATATTTTGTCGTTAAAGCTATAACATTTGGCGTAAAAGCAAATCATTAAAATTCTCCCTTAATAGTGGTAAAATTTTTTGCGATAAAGCGATATAATTTGGCATAAAGGATATAATAGTGCTAAAATTTGGCTTTGAAGTGATAATATTTGACGAAAAAGCATTTTAGGAATAAAATTTCGGTTGGTGATAAAATTTGGCGATAAAGCAATACTTTTTGGCGTAAAAGCAATTTAAAAATAAAAGTTAGCTTATTGAAAAACTTCGGCGATAAAGCGATAAATTTTGTTGTAAATGTATTTATGGAATAAAATTTTCGCAGGATAGTGATAATATTTGGTGTAAAAGCAATTTAAGGAATAAAATTTTACATAATTGCTATTTGGCTACTAATGTTGGCGTAATAATGATTTTTGGCTATGAATTTTGGCAAAATAATATTTTTTTTGTTTACTTGGCAGTGACTCCAGTCAAGGATTTTTGAGTAATATTATTTTACCGCGAAAAATACCTGGTGTATTTATTATTATGCTTATTTGGCTATTTGGCATCCTGGCGACGTATTTAGCACAAAGGGTACAGAATTCTAGATTTTTACCAAAATAAAAAAATTTGATACTTAATCTTTCTGGAATAACAAAAAATGTACGTTCATATTTCTATTTTTAAAAAAATTCTTTTTTTAATGTTGCTTTTTTTTTTTCACTGGGCGACCAAAGTTCCCATACCAAGATTTTCTGCTATTGTCATTAGAATTAATAATCATTCACCTGCAAGACCTTTTCAGGCCAAAAAGTTGGTCAATGTATATATTTTGCCAATATAGTGCAAGGAAATAACTCAACAATAACTTCGTCGTTTGCCCCTATCATTAATAATAATTTAACTAATGACCCTTTTAGTCAAATTCTTTTTGTGATCGGTCAAATTATCTGTTTAATTCAATGGGAGGATTAAAAAATATTTCAAATCAATCCAAATGCGAAAACGGCGTTTAGATAAATTTCAAGTATTTACAACATGTTTCGAAAACAATGCTACTAAATTAATTAATACTGGTTACAGGACTTAAAATTTATTATTGTTTATTTATAATTTTAATTTCTTGAATAGCATAAATTTATTTTAAATATTTTTGTCTAGACCAGAATCCAAATGATCTTGCGGGCTATTTTGAAATGCATCATAATTCCGTGGGTTGCATATAAAACTATATATCTCCCTGTTAGATTTAGATCCACTATAGACATTTTTTGGGAGTGAAACATTGAAACATAATGCGCTGTTATGTTTGTGTTTACTATTATTCTTGCATGTAAACATAGATACTATGATAATAAGGATACTAAACGCACATTCTAAAGAAATACATAACACTAAAATTGAAATATAAAAAATATATAAATGTAAACGAAATAAAAAAAAATGAAATCATTCAAAAATATTTATTTCACTAGTGCGGTATGTGTTTCTCCACTCTTTCGCTTAGTTTTTGCAAATCGATCTAAATTTGGGTATTTGCACATCGTAATGGGCGTTGCAAGTGAGAGTCCGTTATTTTGTGTTGAGTCCATTTCATTTTCGAAAAAAACTATTCGCAGATGCCAGTTGAACCAAAAGCGTTAACAACTTCAGCTAAGAGTCTGGTTTGCTCTGCTATCAACAATCAACTGTGCATATCTAGGGATGGTCACTTAAAGTGAAACATAGAACCTCTTGTATTAGATGTTGCAAGATGCGCACCTTATGAGTTCGCAGAATATAATTTAATTTTACTGCGAACTCTTAACTGTAAACTCATAAATAAAACAGGCCCTATCTGTCCTATATTGGCAAGCATATTATTTTATTATTTGGTTTTCACTACTTTGGCCATTATAAAATGAATATATTTTGTAAAAGTGTGATACATCTCACGGGCCGGAAAAATATTCAAGGCCATTCCTGGTCTAGACTATGTGCATTCTACCTCAGTTGTGTCATGTTTCCTGCAGCTCCACCTGTCTCCATCATGTTTCTATCTCCCTCGTGTTTATTACTCTATTTAGATAAGAGTTTAAGGCCTGGCGGGCCAATGTACTCTGTAAAAAGAAAAACGATGAAGACAAAGGGAAAAAAAAGGAAACATTGCTCACCCTCATTGCCAATTATTAATTTGATCTTTTGGAAAGTATTTTTAATTATTTGTTACCGGTCCTTACTCACCTTGTATACTATTCTAGTTGCCTCTGCCAATCATTATGCTGTGTTCCTCGCCAACATTTTTTTAACAAAATTTATTTACTCCAATTGCTCAATTAAATTCAATCTATTTATCTGAAGCATCTTTAAATAAATAAAAAAAAATTAGCTCCATTTGTCTGTATTTCTTTTAGCATACTAAATGGATTTCTTCGATCTTGTCGTAACTTATAACTTAAATTACTAATGATACCAGAAAAAAATATTATAATAGATACTGAAATCCATTAATGAGTTTCAATTTATCTTGGATGAGCATATGATGCTGGGCAAATACACATGGGAGTAAACCAATGTTCAATAATTGAAGAAATTTACGAAGCATTGGAGGAGAATACTGCAAGAAGTACTATAAAATTCAAGAGCTAAGGAAATATACCAATGTTGTATAAGCCTAGAATTTCATCAAGAACCTATTGTACAAAACACTATATGAAGTATTAATAAATGACGTCAATAAATGCAATATATACGTCATAAATTAATAATGCAGAGGCGTCATATAATGACGTCATAAATTAATAATGAAGTATTAATAAATGAAGTCAATAAATGCAGAAATATACTAAACTTACACTGTTGTTATTCAGCTATATACTGTTTCTATTTAGATATATACTGTTCAGCTAATAATGTTGCTATTCGATTATATTATTATACTGTTGTTATTCGATTATACTGTTACTATTCGGTTATATTATTATAATGTTACTATTCGGTTATATTATTATAATGTTAATATTCGGTTATATTATTATACTGTTACTATTCGGCTATTATACTGTTGTTATTCAGCTATATACTGTTCAGCTAATAGTCTTGCTATTCGGTTATATTATTATATTGTTGCTATTCGGTTATACTATTATACTGTTTCCGCTGTTGTTATATTACTGCTATTCGGTTATACTATTATATTGTTTCCGCTGTTGTTATACTGCTGCTATTCGGTTATAGTATTATACTGTTGCTGCTGTTGTTATTCGGTTATATTGTTATACTGGTTCCTGCTGTTGTTTTTACTGTTGCTATTCGACTATTTTTTGTTTGCGTACGAGATGAAATTTTATTTTCTCCCATGCAATTTTTTTAAGATGTCACAGACACCTAAACAGGACATCATGTTTATCCATGGTAAACAATTTACATGGGAATTTTTCAGAGGAATTAACTTTTATCGACACTTTTGGAGAAAAAAAAAACCACAATGAGATGCATTGAATCAGTGAATACATTGAAACAAGAAAGACAAAGAACCAAGACTTATGATCACATTGAAATAACGAGATCTCTGCATCAGTAGAACCGTTGCATAACCTATAAAAATTATTTCTTCCTGCCTCCCCAATAATAGAAGTAGGGAGAGGGGCGTTTCGCGGGTGGCATGCAAATGGCATTTCCCCTCCCCCCATCCCTCCGTGGAATGTGCGTTCGAATGCAGCAGTCCTGTCTAATTGGTCCATTAATCAGCGAATTCCTGCGCGCTTCGTGGGCGATGATGCCTGCGCCATAAAGCATCCTTCTGCAGCCTCGACAAGGGGGGTTTGTGCCCGCAGGAAAAGCTACCCACCTGGAAAGCAAAATCGGGCCCTGAATTAGAAAGGCCCCGGAGTGGAAGCCCCTGTTTATTTACGGCAGCAAAGACAAGGGAGTCCTTCAGAGTCTTGCTTGTGGGGACGCGGTTCATCCGAGGGTTGGTTGAGCAGAGAGTTGTCATTCATCGAAAGAGAGAGTCTTGTCGAGAGTTGTGCGACAATGAGCTTCGTTTTTCTGCGGACAAAGATGACTCTGGTTGAATCGTTTTCGACGTTCTGTCCCTTCTCATTCCAGGATGTCGTTGATTTCTTGTCCATCCTGAATCTATTCATTAGCGTATTTGATTTCTTGGCCAACCTGAATATATTCATTAGTGTCTGTGTTTCTTTTTCATCCTGAATCTATTCATTAGTGTGTGTATGCTAATTCAAGGATTTCTATTGATTGCCCCATGTTTTGTGTGGCTTACGAGTATGGATGCTGCCTCCCGCCCATCTAAATGTCTGCAGCTTGTTGGCTAGCGCTCTGGAGTTTGGTACCATTGGCTTCAGGTTCGAATCATGGCGGTAGCATGGTTCGATGGATGGTTCATGGATGTTTGTAATGGTTCGGAATCCACCTTAAATTGTAGGTGCCGGTCTAACGGGCCCAAAGGGTGCACAAAATGACCGTAGAGCGATAAACAAAATCTTTTTATTATTATTTTTTTGTGATGTTGTGATTACTAACACTTCATATAATATTGTTTGCATTTTTTTTTTTTTCTTCTACATCGATGAGTTGTTGGATTCAGGGGACCGTGAACCAAACATGTTTTAAGATCACAGTACTAGAGCAATTTTCTTGTTAGTCTAATTCTCAAAACTTTTCCTTTTCGATGACAATTTCGTTACATATCGCTTAAATCTGAGTAAAGCGGCCTGATGGCCAATTGGCTAGCGCTTTGGTCTTTGGTACCACAGGGTTTATGTTTGAAATCTGGCCGTGGTATAGTTGTTTGTTAGTGGTTAGGAATCCACTTTAAACTGTAGGTTCAGGTCTGTTTAATCCTCGTGTGCACAAGATGACCGTACAGCGAGAAACCAATTTAGAGTAAAGAATTTGATTAAAACGTCAAAATTACAATTATTTTAGGGAAAAAAAGCATTGTCATAAAATACGTCATATACTATTTTTGTAACATGTGACTTTTGAAGGGAGATATCAAGAGGTTAAAAATGTACGAACATCTTTTATAAACAAACCAATTCATCATCATTTTTTTTAAATCGAATGAACTAATTTATCCAGGGACTACCTGAAAGAACTCCATAGACCGACGATGATGCTGACGCAATGGAAAATCTAGCAGACGATTTTTTTTTTTTATTTTAAACATCCAAAAAAAGAATATCAAAAGCATTTTTCTTTTAAAAAGCAAATGAATAAAAAAAAATCGTCTGCTATTGGAAGATTCATCATTTTTTTTTATCGAAAAAGAAGATCTTCGAGCCCGCTCACCTGAGAGGAGAACGATTTTCTTGGGTGCTGACGCAGGCAATAGGGTGGCAGACGAGATGACGAAGGGGGCGGTGGCGCGGTCTAATAAATCGGCGGTGTTGTGTCTCGGAAACAATAGGAGCGGAGAGCGCCAAGTTGGCCGCTCGCCAGGGGGCGCCTCGGGTGAATTTTATCGCCAATTAAACGTCACCACCTCGGTGACAAAGTGCGCTGTCTGCAAAAAAGACGCTGCGCTGCACGGAATTTTTGCAGCAGAAACACTTTTAATTGCTGTTTGCGCTGACTCACGCTGCGCTTTCAACTGATCACCCCTACTGCAGCCCGCGGGCCCTACCGTCATTTCATGTCACACCGTCTTTTAAATCTACTTGCAAATTTTTGTGCATTGCACAAATTCCTTTTATTTATAATTGCGTCGAGGACTGGGTCGTATTGACCATGTCCCTGTGAGCAGCCCAAAGTAGGCTGAACCGACGAACGCTTGTTACCATTGAGCACTACCCAGGAGGGCACGTATAGCTTGGAGATAGGCTACGAACGTAAGTCACACTACCCCCACAACATTCTACGATCCTATTAGACCGCGATCTACTGGTTAAAGTGGATTCCGAACCACTACAAACATCCATACCAACGCCGTGACTGAAACCCGAAACCTGTGGCACTGAGCGCCAGAGAGCTAGCCACTCGGCCATCAAGCCCCAATTTAATTTATAAGGTCACCATTAGCTTGCACATCAAGATACTTTCTCGCCATGTTCTCTGTAGCACGCCATCAAGCCCCATTGTACAAATTCTCAATTTCCCACCTGAAGCGTGGCTCGTACGGCCTACGTAAGTTACTTTAAAATTTGGAGATTCTCCCTCTTTCCCCTGATTTTCACCCCTTAATTCTTCAATTTAATGGTTTGGTTTAGTTCGTCGCTCTACGGTCATTTTGTGCACACTTTGGGCTCATTAGACCGGGACCTACAGTTTAAGTAGATTCCGAGCCACTCACAAACATCCAGTGCACCGCCTGAAGCCTATGGTGCCAAAAGGCAGAGTGCTAGCCAATTGGCCACCAGGCCGTTTTCAATTGAATGACAGGGTTAGGATTCGCTTTTATGAGCGTTTTTTATAAATCTCAATGCCCTGAGTCCAACGATATTTTTAATTTTCTTCTACGATCCGTTTTTAAAGAGCAGTTATTAATCCCAGTATACCATATGTTTTACAATAGTTATGGTACCTACAATACGCGCACAACAACATTATACATTATACAACCATTATACAATGCGCACAACAACTACATTATACAATCCACAATACGCACATTTTGAGCTTAATGCCTTTTCTAATTTTTAAACTTTGTAATATCTTGTCGTGTCAATATGAGTAATATCTATTTGTAAATATTTTTTTTGTATTAAGGTAAAATTTTCTATAATTATTGTATAATTCATATGTTATATTTATGCTATATTCTATGTGCGTCCCTTGAACCCCTCCAAGGGACGCACATAGAATATAGTTGGTGGTCACTAGTCCTGACCGGATGGGAACTGATGTGTTCAACGGGATGTCCAGTTTCCGGTGGGTGCAGGTCTTTTGCGACAACTTCGACAGAAATGAATATCTCTGGGAAGTGTTTTAATTGGTGGGGGCAACGAAACTTTGTGCCAGATGGTCAAGAGCAACAGTTTACCAAGACTTTTTTTTTTTTTTTTTGCGTATTCTTTTGGAGCTATTTAGCCTTTGGGAGCTATTTAGCCTTTTTATACAATCATAACAAAAAAAAATAATAAATACAAAATTAAAATTAAACTAAAATTTTGCTCAGACGTTTTAAATCAGAATTGGGAACGTAAGAGTCCATCTCCTGGATGGCAGTATTTTCATGATGTGTCAAAAAATTTCACATAGATGTATTTAAGAAAATCTTTTAAAGAAGGAAAGAGCATGAATCCTTTAGCAGAGGTCATTTGGCGGATAGTGATAGTTTGTAAAGTTTCAAGTGTTTTTAAATTAGATTTAGCTGCATGGGACCAGACCGGGCAAGCGTACGTAAGAATGGGGCGAAGCATAGCCGTATAAAGAAGAATTTTGGTATCTCTGGTCATGGTAGATTTTATATTCATAAGTGGGTAGAGTTTTCTGAAGGCAATACGAAATTTAGTTTTGGTGTGCAGAAAATGTTGTTTCCAAGTGAAATGCTGATCCAAATGATAACTCCTAAATATTTAGTTTGACTCTTCCAAGGGATAATAGTATTATTGATCTTAATCATGGGTTTTTTTCCAATAGAGAATAAAACAACTTCAGTCTTATCTACGTTCCAATAAAGTGGATGTTAGAAATGGAAGGCCTAGATTTGGTTTGATTTGTCGCTCTAAGGTCCTAGTTGTCGACACTTTGGGCTTATTAGACCGGGACCTACAGTTTAGCGTGCATTCCGAAGCACTAACAGACATCCCATCTACCGTCAGGGATTCGAACCTGAAACCTATGGTATCAAAGGTCAGAACTCTAACCACTTGGCCACCAGATCGTTTTAGGGCCTAGAAAATGAAAGATAGCTTGAGGCGGACTCGAATTTCAAAGATTATAGATCAAGATAATATTCTTATTGTATCACTTGACGAACCTGGAAAATATTGGCCAATCTATATATATAATAGAAATTCGCTTTTTGTTTGTTTAGTCCTTTATACAAATTCACAGTTTTCAGCCGGAAGTTTTCAAATTTTCATGTGCATATGACCTACATAAGATTGTAAGTTACTATAAAATTTCGTGTTTCTCCCTCTTTCCCCTGATTCCCATCCTTAATACCTTCAATTTAATGAGAAGATTCGGATTCGCTTTTATGAATGATTTTTAGAGATCTTGATTCCCCGAGTACAATGGGTATTTTAATTTTTTTTTTTTTTTCTGTGCCTGTATAAAAGTTTTAATAGAGCAGTCAAAATTTGGGAACGAGATTCCAGTATACTATGTTCAACATTATTTATTCTAAACCTTCAATACACATCCTATTTTTTCTAATTTTTAAACTTTGACTGGTTTGGTGTGTCGCTTCACGGTCATTTTCTGCACACTTTGGGCTAATTATACCGGAACTTACAGCTTAATGTGGATTCCGAACCACTAACAAACATTTATGCTATCGCCAAGGAAAATAAGCTTTCTACGTTTAGAAACGTAGTACGTGCAAGAAGCTACGTTTCTTGAGATTAAATTTTGTGTTTTATTGTGTCACTCTTATTGTGCCTCATCTTTTCAGAAGAACCTTTGGAAATATCCGACAAATTATCTTATCTATATATAATATAAATTTTTTATTTATTGTTTGTCCTTTATACAAATTCACAGTTATCAGCTTGAACTTTCAAATTTGATACATACATAGACAATGTGACTATATAAGTTCGTAAGTTACTTTAAAATTTGGAGATTCTTTCTGTTTTCCCTGATTTCCACCCCTTAATTCCTTCAATTTAATGAGAAGATAATCCGCTTTTATGAGCAATTATTATAGATCTTGACTTCTGAGTTCAATGGTATTTTCAATTTAGTGTTAAAAAAATTTCCAGAAGCAGATGAAAAAAAAAAAAAAAAAAAAGGAAGAAGAAAAAATTCAAGTACAGAGTAAAAAAATCCTTGAATCGCTTTACACTAACTTTTTTTCACATGTAAATTATTTTATTTGACACTGGTGGTCACTGTTACTAATAGTGTAGTAGTGGCATCGAGTGTTATCCGTTGTTGTTAGACGAGTTGCCGAAAGATGTCTTCGGACTAAACCAGGAGTGGCCAACTCGCGGGCTGCCTTGAACTTTTTTTGCGACACGTGAGCTTTATCACACTTTTGCGAAATATATTTATTCTATAACGGCCAAAGTAGTGAAAACCAATGCATTAAAAACACATTATTTGCGCATCCATCTATTCAAAAATGAACTGTCGAAATGATGAGAAAAAAATGAACTTTGATTTTAAAATAATAGTCTTTCGAATATAGAACGCATGGTATTGCCTGTTTTATGGATGAGTTTACAGTTATGAGTTCGCAGAACAATTAAATTTTAATCACCTATTACGATGTGCAAATACTCAAATTGAGATCGATTTACAAAAGCTAAGTAAAAGAATGGAGAAACAAATGTCGCACTAGCAAATTAAATAATTTTTAATGATTTCCTTTTTTTTTTCATTTCGTTTATATATTTTTTTGTATTTCATTTTTAGTGGTCTATATTTCTTTACAATGTGCGATTAGTATCATTATTCTATTCTCTAAGTTCAATATAATAATGATACTAATCACACATTGTAAAAGAAATATAACTGAAAAAGGAAAAATGTATGCAAGAATAATAGTCAACACAAAAATAATAACTCATTGTGTTTCAGTTTTCACCCCCAAACAATGTCTATAGTGGGTCTAAAAACTAATAGGAGGATATATAAGTTTATATGCTGCCCGCGGAATTAGGATGCATTTCCAACTTGGCCCGCAAGATCTCTTGGGTTGGCCACCCCTGCTCTAAACTGCTGTTGGATCTGCCACCAGCTCCAGCAGTCGCTCGGAATAGCGAAAAAGAAGTTTTCTTTTGCAATCGGAATTTGGCAACAAGGTGTCACGGAACTATGCGGAATGTTTGCCTGACTACAGCTCTGTCGTCAAGCCATCCCAGGAACGTCGCCGGGATGCCTTTTCGTTCGAATGAATCATTCGCGAGTCGAATTAGCATACCTCGCGAGTGATTGGCATTCCGCCGGCATTGGGAGACGAATTCGAATTCTTTGATCCGACACTGCTTTGACTCGGCTAATCAACTCGGCGTGTGCTTGGCGGCGTTGTGGTGCACTGCTCTCGGTAATCAAGAAATTCGGTTTGGGAGTCGGGGTTATGAGTCGGTTTAAAAATCCGACTTCCAACTCTGTTCTAAAAATTTTTATTTTTCCGAAGTTCTTGGAATAATGTTAGAATTAAATGTTAAAGGGCTAATTCATTTTATTCTTTAATAATGCAACCTGGCGGTGGCTTGATGGTTGTCAGTGGTTCGGAATCCACGTTAAATAGTAGGTACTGCCCAATGAGTCTAAAGTATGAAAAAAATGACCGTAGAGCGAAAAACTAAGCCAAACCTTTAATAATACTACCAGTAGCAAATACAGTGACTATCTTGGATTAAGAAAAATATCTTATAAAAGCTATTCTATTTTTAAGAACAAAACAGGTTTGGTTTGTCGCTCTACGGTCATTTTTTACTCACTTTAAGCTAAGACCTACAATTTAACGTGGATTCTGAACCACTCACAAATATCCATGCTACTATCAGTCTTCGAATCTGAAGCCTGTGGTACGAAAGGTCAGAGCACTAGCCAATTGGCCATCAGGTCATGAACAAGACAGGAGTTAAAGGATTACAAATAGAGTATCTTTATTCTTAAAATGTAGGATTATCTTTTGATTGTCTTCAGCTATTCTATAAAACTTTTCTACCTTTTAATTTAGTATTGTTATATTTATGCATGTATATATCTTATGCTGAAAGACGTCTTTAACCTAAACTGCTGTTGGAACTGTAACTAACTTCGACAGTAGCTGGAAAGTTGTATAAAACACAAAAATTTCTTTTGCAATCATAATTTGACAACAAGGTGACACGGAATATAGTATAAATGCACTTTTATAACTTATTTTAGAGTTCAAGAATATCTTTTTAATAGCGTGCAAATACTGCATCTTTAGAGTTGTAAAAATACTTTGTTAGAGCAAAAAATTGTTTTTATAGAAGAGTTCATTAAAAGTTATTGAATTTATTTCCTACATTCTTCTAAATTCACTGGTAAAATTATGGTAAGAAGTTGGAAATCGGTATAAAAAATTCTATTCAGGAGTTGGAAATTGTTTGTCAATCTGTCTACTTTGCTGTCATAATTGCCTTCAAGTCTCATCGTTGCTGAAAGCAGCGGTTGCAACAAACTCTTTCTAGCGAATTCGAGCATATGCTCTTTCACACGTTAGCTGCTCTCATAACCTTGCTTTTAATGAAATCCGGAATCTTTAGTACAGAATTCTTTGCATTCTTCTTTGATTCTAATGGCACGATTTTTATCTTCATCTAATATTCATTAAATGTCATTTTGTTCAGTGATATGACAATATAAAAATAATTTTAATTAATTTTTTAATTGTTTTATGTGGATTCAAATACAAGAAAGCCTTTTTTTTTTCAAAATCGAAATTGAACGCAATAACAAACAAATCTTTTTGAAACAAATTGTTTCTCACCCAAGTAGCAGCGAAAAAACAGGGTGCTTGTTTTAGGGTTTCAAGAATAACTCAGTTTTTTTTATAAATGAATTTCTTTATGATTATGGGTTTCTTTTATTAATGTTTTCTTATGAATACATTTTTACAGTACACATATGGGAGACTAAAGAGTGCATTTGTTAAATTTATTTGTCGGTTGAGTAAAGGAATCGGAAAATACCAGTGCTGGGTTGACAGACGACATGCCAATCTCTTTGAAATTCAATTGGGCGTTGATTCATTTGGCGTGAAGAGACATTCCGGACATTGTGGCTGAGACACATTCTTCAGATCGTCTTACTGAGTCCCCGTTTTAGTCGGGCAAACATTCCACATAGTTCTGTGACAACGTGCCGCCAAATTCTGATTACAAAAGAATTAAAACCACTCTATTGTTTTACACTATTTTTATGGAGTGCATTCCAGATTCACTGCAAGATTAGGGAATTTCTGTTACAAACTCCACAAGCGAAAACTATTTATTTGCTATTAATAAATATATATTACTATCATTGTATGCATTGAGATACGATTTTACTCTGCCGGAAAATGCTAAACGCCCCAGGCGGTTCTTTACAATTTACAAAGTTCCTAGTCGAACTCTCGTCCTTTCGTCATCATTTCTAGCAGCGGTTACCCTATCCTCCTGTGGAATCCTTTTATTTTAGTTTTATATTATTCATTTTCTTCTTAACATTTTTAATTTGGGGACATTTTCCTTAACTACTTATTTCCTGTTTTTTGTATAACCAGGTTTCGTCTACTTATCGCCATGTACTCATTTTCAGCAGATAGGAGTTTAAGGTCCCCTGGGCACAAGGTACTCGATAAATTGTAAAGACTGACTGACATTCTATGCATTCAGATGCAATTCACTATACAGGATCCATGAATTATTTCTTATCTCACTACAGGATATACCTTTTTCAATTTTTTTTGAAAATGGTATTTAAAACACGAGGTTCATTAATTCATGTCAAATTTTCTGCCATGCCATTAAGTCTCACCGTATTACAAATTTATTTAAAACAGAAATCTTTATGTATCTAATTAACTACTCCACTTCCGTAATGTCTTGTCTATAAGACGCTAAAAATCTTAGAAAAGTAAACAATTTTATTAAGATTAATAAGAGAGAATTTTTAAAAATGGAGTTAAATTCGTTTGCTTGTCAGATTTCCTACCATGCCATTAAGTCTCACTCTTTTATAAATTTCATTAAAACTGTAACTTTTATGCATTTAGTTTACTTATCCATTGCCTATAACACGCTAAATGAGAAAATAAACAAAAGTCTCATCATAAAAGAAATATAACTGTCGTGGATATTAAAAAGATAAACAAAGTACTGCTAATATCTCACATCGGCGTGTGCTTATGGATGAAAAATGCATGGAGTGAAATTATAGAAAGAATTAAAAACACTTTACGGAAGGTGAAATGAATAATTATATACAAATTATGTATTTTCAACCAAATATGAAACATCTGAATTGTCGCTTTTCTTGTTTCCAATGTAGTTCCTAACACATATATTTCTTCCGATTTCCTCTGTCAACTGAAAAACATTTATTCAATTTTATTGGTTTACTGTATATCAAACAACAGTTGCGAATCTGCCCCGCGGATTCTATGCTGTTCCTGATTATACGAATTCTTTGTCAAGAATTACAACCTGTGGTTATATGCCGCTTCGGATAATAGGAGGTCCTTTATAAATTCGTGTCCAAATTATAATTTGTGGATTATACATCACTTTGAGTAGTAGAAGATCTTTTATTTTTTGGGGTCAAAAATTATAGCGCCGCGGATTATGCGCCTCTTTTGATAATACGAGATCCTTTATTTTTTATTTTTCGGATAAAAAAATTGCTGTCTGTGGATTGCATATCTCTACGGATAATACGAGATTCTTTTTATTTTTTGGGGTGAAAATTACAATCTGCGTTTTTATATGCCACTTCGGATAATATGAGAATCATTTATATTTTCGGGTCAAAAATTTCAATCCGTGGATTGCAGGGCCCTGGGATTATACGAGATCTTTTCCTTTTTTTCGGGAAAATCACACCCTTTTTATTTAAGAACTTATCAACTTTTCTTATTTTGTTTACTAGAGTCATTCAAATGGATCCTTCCCGTATTAGTGATAATGACTTTTTAAAGGAGTCTTTGATTTAAAAATTTTTTTTGCTAGAAGAGGCAATTAAAGATTACTATACTATGACTTTTCCACTCATTTGTTATTGTACATATTTTGGATATCACATAATATACTAGCCTTTCAACAGTTTCCAATAGTTGTTAGATTAGTATACAGTAGTACATCGGTATATGTCTTTTACTCTATCCAGATCCTAGAACTTATACCAAGCTAATTTTTCCCAAAAGAAATAAAAGGGGAACTGATTATGAAATAAATTCCCCATGAAAATAATTCCCATTATAAAACTGACTCCATCAGTATTATTGGAATATAATATTGATGAAGCAATATAAAATAATTTAACCAGTTTCTAATACTACGACTCAGAAATACAAAAGCAGTTAGATGAAATGCACATAAAAGGAAATTCAATTTTATCTTTTCTGGCTCTTTCTGCTATTTGGAAATGAATAAGAATCACCCAAATCCGTCCCAAAGAACATTGCTTCTATCTTCTCCTCAGAATATTTTCGAAATGTGATATTAGAGTTTTTGCATACCGTATTTCGGACATCCGTTATTTTTTTCGCTAGCGCGCAGGCTCATAGGAAACATTATTACAGATACGCATGCGCAATTTCCTATGAGCATGCGCGCTAGGGAGAAAAGCTAACTGACGTCCAAAATACGGTATGCAAAAACTCTCTATTGTCAAGTCATTCCAGACAGTGCTAGAACGGACTAATTGAGCTTTGTTGAGTGATACTTCTTAAAAAGTCTTTGATGTTCATTCATTTGGCAAAGACTTTGACGCACTCGAGTTGTATTCAAAGAGAAGTCGTAAATCAAACAAATGTTTTTACATCCGAACAATGCATGATATTGGACTTATTCCAAAGAGGATGTATATCGAATTCTATTCGTATCAATTCAATCAGTTAAAGTACGATTCTTTTGATTCGTGTCATGCATATGCATGAAATGATTCGTATCATATGTGCGAATCATAAAGTATCTGATTTATATGTTATAAGTCCTTTATAAGTCATTTTCCCCTGTCATTTTGTCCTGAGACATTTAATTTTTCTTCAAATATGGCTCAATGAAGGCGAAATGTTACATGTTCTTAAGAATTGGATCTTTGATTTAAAAGATTGTCAGCTCTTTTCGTTAACTTGGCAGATCCAAAACAATAAAGCGGCTCTCGGCTTGACAATATATTTTGCTATCGACAAACTGATGGAATGGATATGTGCTCGTTTTTCTTTTTGCTTCATTATGTTCATTAATGCAACCGAACGTGTTCAAATCACGATTTTTGTGAGGAAAAAAAATCGAATCTTTTTTATTGTTTTATTTGAAAGTTGAGACCTTTAGCTTTCGAAAACAGCTTTGAACGGCCTTAGTCATTAGAAGTCGAGATACAGCTGTTTCAGCCAGAGCTATTAGGATTTCACGCATTCAAAATTTTCAATTGCATTTCTGTATTTCTTGCTATACAGTCATACCAAAACAGCCATAACTGTTTTAATCATTTTCAGAATATAATGGTCGTTAAACTCTAAGCTTTGAATAATATTATTTATAGTGGCATTGAATTAAAAAGTTTAGATGATTTATTCGCATTTTTGTTAAAAACATTACCTTAGTATTTTTGCTCCCATTAAAAACATTAGTATTTTTGCTCCCATTAAAAACATTAGTATTTTTGCTCTGAGTGACACGATGGGCTGTCACTCAGCTATACTTTAGAAATATTATCATTCTTTTAGATCAGTGCATACATTATTGATCTATGCAAGTCAATGAGGCATGTTTTAATATTTTTTAATGAGATTTACGTAACGTCTAAAAACACTTTTGTTTCAAATTTTTTGCCTAATTTTATCAAAAAAATGTTCATATTTCTCAATGTTTTACAACCGAATTGGACAATGACATCCAAAAATCCATCCATAAAAAAACATTATTCACTAATTCCTTATTTTACAAGTTAACTTACATTATTATCCTGTTTTGAGGTTGAGCACTAGGCTGACAACTCAACCTCGTAATAAAAACATTGTTACAAACCAACGCCACAGTTTGAGAAACGTGGGCATTAAATGCTGAGAATTCCGTCTTTGAGAGGAAAATTTTGAGAAAATGTTTGGACAAATAGTTGACAATAACATGTGGATTAATAGACCACACAAAGAAATTGAACACTTAATTAAAAATAGAGACATTGGGAGAGAGATCAAATCACAAAGAATCCGCTGGCTCGGATATGTACACAGCAGAGATGAGAGAAGCATCATTAAAAGGATTGTGCTATGTAAATTGTTCAACAATAGAGAAGACCAAGGGAGAGGTGGATGGATAGCGTCGAAGAGGATCTTAGACAACTGAAAATTATTAACTGGAAGAGATTGGCAATGCAGCGAGACAGATGGAGAGATGCTGTGTTGGAAGCTCAAGCCTGTACAAGGCTGTGATGCCAGTAAAGAAGAAGAACTTCCATTGTTGTAGTTGTTTGTTATTAATTGCTGCTTATAACCATACACTGCAGTTGTTTGTTATTTTTCCATTAGGAATTCGAAATTGGGTCCCTATCCAATTAACATGTTGTATGCCATTCACTCTGGAAGAATGCAAATTAGTCTCGTGGGTGATTTATTTGTAGAAAAAAGATATCCCAGCCACGGCGGTCGGAAGACATTCTTGACATCGTTTGATGCCAAGCATACGTTCCACATAGTTTCGTGACACCATGCTGTTTAATCATGATTGCAAAAGAACTAAAATAATTTCATTGTTTAACACGCCTTTGGAAAGGACTCATCCGTTTGGTTTTCAATTTAACAGTGGCTTACTTTTATGTCTTTTCGAAATCCTTTCTCTAATAGTGACTGTCGCTTATTTATTAATTAAAAGTACATGTTTGTAGTGCCCTACCATTTCGTTGATCTCATATACCATACTGAAATTATTGCTGAACCCATTTTAATGTCAAGTGACAAAAAAATTCTATAGTAGATACGACAAAAGAATTGCTTTATCAACAAAATGCAATTCCGGGGATTCATAGATGTGCAAGAGATTTCTCTTTGTGGCTCATCTGAATGCAATTTTATTATCCTCAGTGGCATAACAACAGGGTGACAAGACGGGCAAATTGCGACGCACCCTGCCCCGAGCAGAGGTTATGAGTACAGGAAAGGCTTTTGACATTTATTATTAAAAATAAAGTAAAATTTATTAATTATATACTTAACAATCTTTAAGTGACAATTTAAAAAAAATGTGTATCAAGATTTTTAACGTATTTGTTCTATGAAAAATGTATCATATCTGATAGTAATAGCAATAGAAACAGTTACGCACGAGTAATCCCGATGCTAGGGACTTCCTCGATTTCTGGTTCATGAATAGGTACTTGCAAAATTAAAAGTGGGTATTCTCTCTGTAAGTCGGAGACTTCCAGAGAGAAGGAAGTCTCAGGTTTCAGTGGATTCTCCATGCGTCATTATCATCTTACTTTTTGTTTCATCGGATCCGTGATCAATCGTGAAGGTAATTAGCTGATTGGGAAAATTAAACAATAACATGCCTAGTAATTGAAAGTAATTTAGTGGGACTGAAAAGCGAAAAAGCAAACATGGAGTTTGAAGGAAAAAATAAGAAGTTACCTAAAATAAATCAATATTTTAACAGTGAAGACAAAACAAACGAACATTGAAGAAATTAGCTGGACCGAAAGTGATAGTATTACAGTCCACGACAGAGCCACCACAGCCCTGTACTATCAACCCACATAATCAAAACCAAAGTGAAGTGATTGAAAAATTGAATCTTCGTCATACATTACTGATAAGTGTCATTTTAAAGTATTAAATGATCAAACGAAACAACGGTTTGTGATCGAAAATGGAATTTTACTTTGAATTTGCTTACAAAAGTATATATGCCCTATAAAGTTAATAGTACCCAATGAACAGGTAACAAATTATTATGAAATAGATGAAAACAAGCATAAGGAAATGGCACATTTGAAGCACATATTCATAATACATTAAATCTTACTTGTGTTTAATAACAGAATAGTTTCTATAAAATCCCTTCCTGTTCATCCACTATAATATTTTATAGCTTCAGTGCTGAGTGAATCTCAACACTCAGTTGGTTTGCTGCTAAAGCAGGAACTGTCTTTGTAAGTGCTTTTATTATTAAAGGAAATAATTGAATTGTCTCCTTAATATTTAATCTTAACACGAACTTTTCAGAATTTTGAGAAAATAAGAATTATTTTTATAAAAGAGTCAGATTGTGGTCAGATTTCTGACTTCTACTCAAAATATGCTCGCCTCCCGACTCCATTATCTTGGTCTCCATCTATGGTTATAACCCTAGTTTACACATGCATCTTGATATTTGTACACATTTTATCATACATTTTTTTCTATGCAATGAGATAATACACCAACAGCGATATTTTCGGACTAGCTCCTGAAAATCCTAAATTCCTATCTCTAAAATCCTTCCACTAACTGTTTGAGCCCATTTAATTGTCAGTAAAAATGGAAGTTGTTAGACGAAATTTCTCTCTACTTGTATAGTATTAGAAAAATTGGAGCAAAATTTAAGAGGTGGTATTATATACCGAATTGATCAACTTTCATCGTAAAATGTATGATTCGAAATGGAACACCGTGAGTTATCGAAATAGAAGAATATCCATGTATTGCAGGCGTCATTCATGAAAGATTTGATTTGGTTTGTCGCTCTACGGTCATTTTGTGCACACTTTGGGGTAATTATACCGGGATCTACAATTTAATGTGGATTCCGAGAGCCACTCACAAACATCCCTGCCCCGCCAAGATTCTAACCTGAAGTCTGCGGTACCAAAGACCAGAGCGCTAGCCAATTGGCCATCAGATCGCCATTCGTGGAAAAATAGAATCGATGTTTAAATATGCGTCGCTTTGAATAAAAATGCCATTATTTGGGACTTAATGCAGAGAGCATCGATATGCATTTCCTCTGCTTAACTACAAATGGCAATAGCAGAGACTGTATGGGGAGTGTTCTATGCACAGTTCGGTTCTAAAATGTTTACGACTCACGCCACAGCGAACGGATTCTTGCTGACATCTCTGTCATCTGGATTCCTCTCATTAAAACTGTGTCGAAAGTACGACATTAAGAATAAAACATTTTTCATTTGACTTTGGAACGCCAAATGAATTGGGCAGATTTAATGGAACAGGAAGAATATTGAATAGAATGGAACATTTTGGGACCCTTTCGGAGAATGTTCCATCTGACTTTTAACAGATTGTTTGGCGAGGAGAAATGAGGTAACCGTTTTCTTGCGACAGGCAGTGATGGGCTGTCACGAGGGTGCACGGAAGGGACAGTGACGTGCAAGAACGCGGGAATTTGACGGGAATTGTTTGAACGAGGCGGGCAACCTTCCAAACTCTTCGAAAAGAAGGCGAGTTGAGCTGTTTTAATGAGTTGTCTCAATGGGGTGGAGTAAACGACAGCAATTGAAACAACCTCAAATTTACTTTTTTTTTCTGGTTCTTCTTTTTAAGATGGAATAAGCTTTATTAACTGTAAAAGTAACTGTAATAACTAATAGTAAGTAACTGTTAACTGTAACTTTAAAAATATGCTATAATATAATACAGTATAATGTGTACCAATTGTGATGGATATGTTAAAAATATCTATTGCATTTTCGTTGTAAGAATTATGAAAGTAAATTTGATAAGTTGAATGCATGTAATAACACTAATTAGTATCGTTATATTATTCTCAGCTTAAAACTCACTCCCTACCTTCCCGCAAAAAAAAAAAAAAAAAAAAAAAAAAAACCCGTTTTCTACGCATGTTTTATGAATAAATAATTAAATGGCATTTTTGCTTTATCATGGGGAAAAAATAAATAACTCAATAAAAATAAAATAACAAAACATAATTTACTCTATATTTAGAATTTTCGATTGAGTAAAAGAAGAGCTTTTTATTGCTTACTATTTAAAAGATTTAATATGTATACCTGAAATATTTTTCAGTGCGGTTCTTTATTAAGTGATACATAGATATTCAAAATTGAAAATTAAAAGGCCTTGGCGACTTTTTTTTTTTTTTTTTTTTTGACGACTTTTATTTGCGACAAATTTCGTTTTTAAGATTTTGCTCTTTTCCAATCGAAGATGGCAACATCTGACAGATTGTAAACGAGTTCAAGACTATTTTAAATGTTTATTACATATCTAGAACTAAGGATATCAGAAAGCTCTTGGAATGATTTGGTTTGGTTTGTCGCTCTACGGTCATCTTGTGCACACTTTGGGCTCAATAGACCGGGACCTACAGTTTAGCGTGGATTCTGAATCCCTCACAAACATCCATGCAGGATTCGAAACTGAAACCTGTGGTACCAATGGCCAGAGCGCTAGCCAATTGGCCATTAGGACACTGGAAAGTTTTGGAGGAGGATGTATCATCTGGACATTGTGGCAATAACAAAGAGATTCTATGAACCAACGAAGACACTTACTAGATTAACCCTTTTAAAACCTTAATACAATAACATTCTTTTTACTGAACGATAACATTTGAATTATTTTTTAATGTATTCAATGGAAAGGATAAAAAGTGTTGTCAATAAAGTTTTTATTTTTTATTTTATGTAATGCAGAACTATATGAATCTATAATTTTCTGCAAAGATTGTATTTTAAAATCTTGTTTCAAAAGGCTTTTTACTAAATAATAGTCAGGATTGTGTTGAGGAGAGGGTGAAAGACACTTTCTCAGCAAAGACTTTTTTTTTTTTTTTATGTGCTACACACGATCTCATATTCATCAGTGATTTGTGCAAAGGTTAATATATCTTCTTAGTGTAGAACTATCTAATGTTACAATTGAATATGTATTCAGATATCAATTTTCCACATAATCAATTACCCCCTACCCCTGTCTTATTATTGGTTTTGCCGTCTGCAATCGTGATTAAAAACCGAATTGTTTCCGACAGAATTTCTGATATCCTTAACTGTTAATCCTTAAAAAACATGTGAAAAATATGAAGAACTTGTGGGATTCCGATAACTCTGCTCCCACATTTTATAACCACAATTCGGAACGAGTCCCATTCTCCTCGAATAAGACGTAAGGTCTATATGCTGTCTGTCCACCATGAGAGTTCATCCTGCCACATTGTCTGGTGGATGGCGGTTGTTGAGAGAACAGGCTAATGCTAATAAGGAAATCTATTTCAGATTATATATTGGCAAACTTAGGTTAATGAATATGATATTTCATCAGCATTTAAGACATATTTGGGTTAAATCATTATCAACTCACGTTTTATCAATAAATACGATTTTCCCGCCTCCCTCCCCCACTTTTTCTACATACTCTGATTTATTTGCAGGTAATTACTTCTCAAAAACACAATACTGAACAATAATGGAACAGTATTAAAGAAATTTAACAAAATTGAAAGCGGCAGAGAATAAATGCAATAGTGACAAAACCTCAAAGAAGACTGACCAGCTACTCCCTTTCCATCAACTAACTAGTGCCGAAAATAAAATGTCAAGACCCCTGTCGGAAACCCTTTACTTGAAATGATTATTTTTAAGCATAACCTTTACCTGCAGTGACCGCCATCGCATTGAAACATCCACGGGAAGAGCTCTCCTGGTGTATGCCTGGTGAAGCCTGGCCAACGCTCTAGCCGTTGGCACAGGCTTCAGGTTCGAATCCTGGCGGTGACACGGATGTCTGTGAGTGGTTCGGAATCCACGTTAAACTGTAGGTCCCGGTCTATTTAGCTTAAAGTGTACATAGGATGACTGTAGAGCGACAAACCAAACCAAACTCGTAGTGGACAGACAGTAAGTAGATCTATTGTGTCTGATATTGACATGATTATATTCAGTTTCGAATTGAGCTCCCGCTGTTCTGAATATCGACGAACTATCCAATATTTTGTGGACGTCTCATATAACCGCTTGTTAAGAATCGGTTGGAAAAAGGAAGTAAACGAAGAGTGGTTTGACATCGGGAATGATTAACTCGTTTTACGGAGACGTTCCACTCGAATCGCGCGAATTGATTGCCGACGGATGATGGCATTCCTCGCGATTGTTCGAAGGCACCTGGCACCAGCCCAAAGCCATTTTGTTGAAGAACCTGCATCCCCCCCCATCACTTGCAGAAGGGCCCTCTCAGACAACGGATGTCTTTTCGGAATCTTAATGGCGTTCTCGAAAGGATCCCCAGAGATTCGCCTGCAAAAGGCACGCGCGACATTTTAATTGGACGTCTCAATTGGCAACACAATCTAACTCGGGATGGCAGAAAAGAGGAGGACGGTTAATCTCCGAGGGGAGATAAAAAAAAAAAAAGAGAAATTGTGTGGTCTTAACTAAGCCTGAGCGATTTTGTTTTTCTTTCATGGATCGGGGACCACATCATTTCTTTATACACGTGTTCCACTTTAACATGCTACCGTTAGGAGAAGTTTTTGCCTTGCTAAGAAACATTCTGTCGTCTCTGTTTCGTTTTTGCATGTCGTAAAGGAGAAAAATATATGTTCATACTAGGGATTTCTACTCATTTCCCTCTTATAGCTTGAGCCATTCTGTTTTCTCCGTGAATTGAAATATTTAACTTGTAATCTATCATAAAATAAGTAATATTATGAATTGTTCTTTACAAATAATCCTTTCAGTTTTCTAAGATATTCATTAAAACGATCGTGTTTAACCATACTAGGATGCCAGTAATTGCATTTAGTTCTTCCATGCACCCTTTCGATAAATAGGGCACTACAATAGATGATTTATTAATTTTAATTGATGTGCATTGTTCACTCAATTATGCATTAGAATCATGTAGGGTTTTATTCAATTCGCCTGCAGTATACCACACATTATCATAAATTAGTTGTCGACTATTCAAAATTTTATTTCGATTTTATTCATAATGCCCACATATATAGTATTTTGCTCTTTAAAATCCTTGCCATCAAGCAAAATAATACCTAAGATGATTTCAAAAACTGAGCATTAAATGTTTTCATAGCGTGCCTATTTCACCCAGCTGTCCTCTGCACTTTATAACTTGATTGTTAAGTGTATTCTGTCGCCATCTATGAGTCTTCTCAATGAGTAAGTGTTTTAAGATTTGTGGTTAACTTGAATGCAGTTCTCATGTGATATTCCTGTAATTGGGTACTTACAGAATGACAGGATGGTGGTATGAAATGCATCACCTTATCTGTATAATAGTGAATGAATAAAATAGTGATTATAGAAATTCTCAATGGAGTTCTTTATTTTGTCATATTCATACATTTTCTTTTGCGAGTGGTCTGTTGACAGATGTCATTTCTATTGCAGATGGACCTCCGATGTCGCACCGGAACTTCCCTCCTTCGTTCTGGAACAGCAACTACCAGCCCATGCCAAACTCTAACTTGGGTCCCATGGGACCCGGCTCCCTGGGCAGCCTGGGACCCGAGCTCGGTTACGGGGGTGATCCCTACCACCCCATCCCGTACTGCATCCACAGAATGACCCCTGGCACTATACCCTGACGGGACAGCCCCGTTCGCCTCATCCTACCACCCGGGCAGTGCCAGGTTCGCATCCCAGTACGGCTCGCTTCTGCTGCAGCCGGCCGTGCGCTCCCCGGGCCGCCTGGGCCCCGCCGCCGCAGCCTGCGCCTCACTCGAAAAAGCCGACTCCTGGGCGGCCTCCAGGTACCACGACTCCCTGGGACACGTGGACTCCAACTATGGTGCCGCCTACGGAGCCATGACGCCTATGACAGGTAAGACGATCCAAGGACTGTAATTGACATTTCTGTATATTTAATTATGTAACTTCAACTATTTACCTGACCTGTTACTAAGATTGTGTTCCTACGTAAGATTAGATCTTTTTTTTTTTTTTAAATTACAAGGCATATTTTCAGTAATAGATTTCTAAGGTCCACAACTTTTCATACAATTAAACTCTACATTAATAAGAAAATTTGGAAAGTTTTGGGGAATGAGTCTTCCTTGCTCAATATTTCCAGATATGACAACGTTAAATAACACTTTACTGTGGCTTTTCTTTTACTCATTCGTGTTGCCTCTACATTTTGTTGTTTGATGAAGGCAGATATACCATTGCATTAATCCATGAGGCCAATTACTACTTGACAGAGCGTTCTGAACTCACTCCTGTTATTGATTTTGTTTTTTTCATTTTCATAATTTACATGTGTTTTTGGAGATCTATGCCTATCTGTTTATAATTTTTTCTATAACATATGAATATTATTACTCAGAAAACATAAAGATGTTTGACATAAGAAAATTCAGAAATCTTTTTGTCCTTTTTGAGTCTGTTGATCCTTTTAAACCTCAATTCGGAAGGGAAAAAAAGATAAAAAAGATGAATGAATCTACTGTCTTATGGATCGATGCTGATGAATGCATCGGATGATCGATGAAATATGATCGATCATAGATCTTGACAAATATATCGATGCTGTTGTAAATGCATCGGATGATCGATGAAATATGATCGATCACAGATCTTGACAAATATATCGATGCTTTTGTAACAGCAAAGCATTGATATAGTCATAAGATAACAAATCTACTGCAACAGGTCATCTACTTCTAACAGATCAGATATTCGATAGGACAAAATAATAATAATGTATAAATATTTTTACTGAACAAGTTGCATTAAAAAATTAATTAAATTAAAGGTAACATCTATTCATTCGTTTAAAATATAAGGTAATTTTTTTTGTAACAAAATAACAAATTTTCAACGTTCATAACATTTTATTTATTTTTATGTGCAATTGGCATGAAGATACAAACAAGGGTTATGACAAACATCTATGTCAGGGGTTTTCCAAACAAGTCCAAGTCGTGCCACCCTTAAAAGAATTCGAATTTTCTCACGGCACCCTAGTCATATATCTATTTGGGGTACATTTTTAAATGTATATATCAGCAAAAACATTGCTAAGCTTTCGCAGTTTTTCCTTATAAAATGTTATATTTATGATAAACGGCAACAGCATAAAAAAACTACTTTAGAAAAGTATGGGTGAAGTAACATAGCGGTGCTTCGTAATTTTGCTAGTGGCTTGATTCCAATCGCCAATCAACTTTTTATCCTACCTTTTTTTCAGCCAAAACGTTTATTAAATACAACGATATCAGGCTGGTTGCAACAAATGGAAAATGAACTGCTTTTAATGTGGAGATTAGGTCCTTTTTTTCGTTTGCTTAGCAGCAGATTAGAGTATTAGAGAACATGAACACTTCGAGCCCGCCTTATCTATCTGATGAGCTCGCCGCACACCTTGGGAACCCATGCAAGTGATTAAAATAGCAGCAGGACTGCGCATTGTGTAAGATCTGTAGAGGATGTTGATGTGTGTACCATTATAGTACATACTAATAAATAGTCGTCCTGAGATAACATTTTGAAATGGACGAATCGAATCAAAAATGATACTTACTGTATGTAATGATTCGTATTAATTGTAGTCAACCTGAGGTATCTTTTTTGAAATGAACGAATCGAACCAAAAATAATTCCTACTGTATGGAATGATTCATATTAATTGCAGTCACCCTGAAGTATCTTTTTTGAAATGGTTGTATCGAACCAAAAATGATTCCTATTGTATGCAATGATTCATATTAATTGTAAGAATTTTTTTAATGATCTATTGATAAAACACTGAAAAAATGATTTATATTTCAACCATTTCTAAATAATATAAAGCAATTCCCCAATAAAGAAGGTACGAACACCAGTTGTTATCAAGCCCTACATATGATAATCTTTTTAAAATGAATGATTCGCACTTATGGAGCGATACGTATTGCACGTATGCATGAAGTGATTCGTAGCTTTTGTACAAGTCATACATATTCCATAAAGACATGTGTCTGTACATATAGTACGAACGCCTATCTTTATTCGAATACTGATCAAATCTTTTATAAGCAGGGATAATAACCTTTTAAAAACAAGATATTCATACCTTACTGCTTGAATATTAATAAAATGATATGAATCAATCATTCCCTTCTTTAAAAATGGGGTTCATATTGTATCAAGTAACTGATATAAAGATAATGTAGGCATTTTTATAATGTAGCATATAAGGATAAAGAGGCAATTCACCAATAAAGAAGGTACGAACACCAAAGCCCTATATATGTTGTGATGCGAATCTTTTAAAATGAATGATTCGTATTGCACATATTTATGAAGCGATTCGTATTGCATGTAAACATGAAGAGATTCGTATCTTTTTATACAAGTCACACTTATTCTATAAAGAGATGTGTTAGAACATACAGTTCGAACGCATGTCTTTATACGAATACTGATCAAATCATTTAATACAGTGATAAAAGCCTTTTTAAAACAAGATATTCATACCATACGCACTGGTGAAATAATAATATAAATTATAAGAATCTTTTGAAATCAACGATTCCTACGACTTAAACAAAATGGTATGCATCAATCATTTCTTTTTTTTTAAAACATATGTGGTTCATATTGTATCAAGTCGTGTAAAGATATTGTAGCCATTTTATTTCCAATAACTTGAATTAGTTGTATGAATATTTTGCTATAAATCTGGGTACGAATCTTTAATAATAAATCTTGATAAACTTTTTATAATTGATATAAACTTTTATGATTTTTAAACGTCTTTTTTAATGAGTGGTTAATACTATTTGAAGTTACTCAATAATAATTCAACAGAACGTTTCTTTTCCTATTCAGCACGTGGCAACATTCATCAGTGAACCCAATTTCAGTGCGTAACTAAGACACAGAATTGAATTTCTCTGTTATGAAGCTGTGGTGTTAGTTTTTTAAGGCAACTGTTTCTCATTGTTTCCATAGATACCGGAGGCATCTCGAGCGTGTACGACGTGTTCAGGCTGCAGAGCGTCCAAAGAACCTTCCGCTGACACACCAGTGTAGGTGCCATTTTTGTTCTCAGGGGGTCTCTTTCGGTGGTGGTCTCTCTCTCTTTTGTACCATTGTGATCAAAGGAAGGAAATCGTCAACATAACCCCTTCCTTCATTCTGAATTGTAACGGCTTAATATGAAATTCAATGTAGCAAATCCCAGTGGTACATCCTTGAATTGTACCATTGAATTGTACCCTGAAATCTCAATGGTGCATACTGAATGTACCATTCCCATGGAGAGTGACGTCCAGTCAAAGTGCCCACAGTTCGAAACTATAGCTGAAAATTAGATTAAGCTAAAAAAACAATTATAAATACTTACCTTAATTGTTACTTTAAAGTCATCCTTGCTTGAAAACTGGCTTGCAAAGTGGTTCAATAGTAACTCTGGACTTTACTCTGGAGTTCATTCCCAAATCACTCCCCAAGTTCACTCCACCAAACCACCTACGAGTAACATTCATCATTCCCCCAAGTTTAAGTTAAGTGCTATAAAGTTTTCGTTGGTTTTGAAATGCAGAATCACACGTTAAATGAATGGAATAAGGCAGAAACTTCCAAAGTCATCCAAGTCTTGGCATCCTTAAGATGATTGGAATATTTCACGACATCATATATCTATCTGTGGTATATTACATGTAAACACTAGTAAATCTGTGCATTTTCGTATTTCTCCTTAAAAAACGTTAAAATTATCTTGTATAAAGAAAATAAGCGACTAGAGCATAAAAATATATTATTTTTAAGAAAGTATGTATATATAGTCAAAACATTTTTAAACACAGAGGCTATTGGATGAGATGCGATTAATTGGAAAGTGAACTGGTTTTTTTAATGAGTGGCCTTACTTTTTCGTATCTTTAACAGTAAACCAACATTTCTACTACTGATCTTAGCAGTAGATTAACATTTTCGCTGGTGAATATTTGATCCAAATTTCAATAACACAGTGTATCAGACCTCTCATGGCGTAAAGGTGTATGTCCTATCCTCTGTTAAATGTTTGATCCAAATTTCAATAACACAGTGTATAAGACCTTTCGTGGCGCAAAGTTGTATGTCGTATCCTCTGTGAATGTTTGATACAAATTGCAACAATACAGTGCATTCTACCTCTCATGGCACAAAGTTGTATTTGAAATCATCTGTGAATGGTTAATCCAAATTGCAATAATGCTGTGTATCCTACTTCTCGGGGCTTAAAGTTGTATGTTGTATCATTTGTGAATGGTAATTCTAGACTGCAATAGTACAGTGTATTAGAACCCTCGTAGCGTAAAATTGTATTTACTATCATCTGTGAATGGCTATTCCAAATTGCAGCAAATAGAGTGTAGCAGATTTTTAAGGCACATAGTTGTATGTCCTTATGTGAATGGTTATTCCAAATTGTAACAATAAAGTGTAACAGCCACGCCTTGGCGCAAAATTGTATTTGCCCTCCTCTGTGAATGGTTTCCAAATTGCAACAATACAGTTTATCATACCCCTTATGATGCAAAATTGAATTTGTTATCCTCTGTGAATGGTCATTCTAAATTTCAATACAGTGTAGCAGGCCCCTCATAGCACAAAGGTTGAATTTGCTATCCTCTGTGAATGGTTATTCTAAACTGCAATAGTACAGTGTATCAGACCTCTCATGTCGCAAAGTTATATTTGCTATCCTATGTGACTGATTATGGCACAAATTGCAACAAAATATAATGTTGCAGACCTCTCATGGCACAAAATTGTATGTCCTATCTTCTGTGAATGGTTATTCTTAACTATTAGATCCTCATGGCACAAAGCTTTATCTGCTGTAGATATCAATGGTGAATAATTTCAAGCTTAAACCAAATTGCAACAATACAGTGTGTCAGACCTCTCACAGCGCAAAGTTTTATTACCTTATCCTCTATGATGGTTTTTAAACTTCAACAGTACAGCGTGTTAGATACCTCATGGTGTAATGCTGTATCTGCTATCTTTTGTGAGTGGTTATTTCGAATTTCAGCATTGTGTAGCAGACCTCATGGCGCAAAGTTGTATGTCCTGTCCTCTATGAATGGTTATTCTAAATTGTAATTATACAGTGTATTAAACCCTTACGGAGCAAAGTTGTATCCTATAGATATCAATGGTGAATAATTTCGCGCTAAAGCCAAATTGCAGCAACATAGTGTAAGCAGATTTCTCACAGAGCAAAGTTGTATGTCCTATCCTCTGTGAACGGTTATTCAAAATTTCAATAATACGTTGTATTAGACCCTTCATGGGTCAAAGTTGTATCTGCTATAGATATCACTAATAATTTCGAGCCAAAGTGTTCGGTATTTCAGAATAACAACACCATCTTTCTGATTCCTGCAATAATTTCCACTCATCAGTGTTCATTTGAATTCTTTGGAATCTTGACGGTTAACAGAAAAGAAGGATAGTGAACAAAAATGCGACTCGAAGAGGCAGGTAGAGTAAATGAGGCTGGATTAATCCTTTGTCGCGGGCAGGGAGGGGGCGGCGTCGGCGGGGAAGATTGATTGAGGCTCGAGGACTGGTGGCGGAGACAAAGAAGGAAGACAATGAAATATTTTGCTAAAAAATGTCACACCTCATTTAGATCCTCTCCCTTTTGTCTGCCTCCGGGGACTGGAATAGAACAACGGATGGAATTCCTTGCTCGCTGGCACCCCATCCAATCGGGCATTCGAAAAAGAACAATTTTTTTTTCTTTTCTCTTTCTTTCCTTTCTTTTTTTTTTTTTGGGTCTCTCGCAGAAGAGATTCCAGATGGTGAAATAATTTGTATACTTACTAACAAACTAAAAGCCATGACATAATAAAAACACATGTCAATCCGATGGAAATGTACCGGAAGGGTACATTTGAAAAAGGGCACATTCAAGAGATTTTCTCGAATAGCTGCCAACGAACCACGTCTTCTTTTTCTTTTATCATTTGTGAATGAAATGCTTTATTTGCAAATGGTATCTCGTAACCTTGGAATTATGGAGTATTTATACTCCATAATTCACAGGATTAGTAATTATCCCATGACAGGACAGTAATTACCCCACGTTTTCTTTCTGGGGATCATTACTTTCATTACTACTAATTATTTAACATAGAATGCATAATTACTTTTAAACATAGAAAATATTAATCATAACTTTATTTACTGATTGAATAAAAACGATACAGATTTTTTTTTAGAAATTAAATTTAGATTTTTAAAAATTGAAGCCATTTACTTTCAAAATCTTTGTACGATAATAGTGTTTTTTCTCTTCTCGTCAATAGTATAGAGAGTAGAAAAACAATCACCAAGTTACCATTGCTTGTGTTAAGTTACAAACCCCTGAAATACAAACCTAAAAACTAATTCTAAATATGTTTAAATGATTTTTCCACTATGATAGAAGCTATAATATAAATCATATATGGATTGCATGTGCTGAATAAAATTGCTTTTAAAATATTCTATATTCACTCAATAAAAGAACAGATCAATTTCTATGAAAATGTGAAAAACGATAAGGCCCTCCTTTCCTAAAGTACTCGATAAAAAGCTTACACAGAGTCTTATTGAATAATTTTTGCAATGTATCGAATCGTCGAGCGCCCATACTAACCAACGGAAAAATGACAAAGTCGTTTGCTGAAGTGAGCAACTATCACGTGATGAGCATGTTAGCCTCAAAGTGCTCCTATGCACTCTTTAATTTGCTGCTACTCTATTATTTTTATACCAGGGATCTCCAAGCTTTGCAGCCTAAGAGCCTTAGTGATTCTCCATTGAGCAGCAAAAGCCAAGACCTAGAAGGCTCATCAGCTAACTCGTTTCGGAACTTGCCAGTGAGTAAATCTATTCAGGGGTGGACTTCGCTGATTCCCAATTTCGGTTGATACTTAAGAGTGTTAAGTATCAAGGACATGCCATTGTAGCAGAGGTGTCATTATATACTATAGCTGTACGACGACTTCTGGGAAGTGGCGGAACTACATAAAAAAGCCAATTAAGCTTGGTTAGTCATAGTATACAGCGCAATTTTGTAGCGAGTAGCAGAACTAGAGTATTGTAGTATACAGTGTAATCAAAATAAAGTCTGACTGGTCAGAATGATGGTAATCGTGGTATTGACGCTTGGGCGTCGTTTGGAGATCCCTGATTTATACATTTCGAAATCATTCGAGAAGCATCTGCATGGTTTGACGCTCTATGGTCAATTTGTGCACACTTTGGGCTCATTAGACCGCAACCTACAGTTTAACGTGGGTTCCGAACCACTCGCAAACATCCATGCCATCATCAGGATTCGAATTTGGAACCTGGGGTACCATAGGCCAGGGAGCTAGCCAATTGGCCATCAGGCCTCCAGATGAAAGAAGACACAATGAGTAACGACCCATCAACTGAAATGTGTTTTATAAAATTTGTTTCACCACAGAAGTATTTCTAAGCTTAACTAAAAAAAAAACATGTTTAAGTTTCTCATTTTTAATTGGTGAATCTTCTCAATCCGACAACCAATTAGTTTAAAGGAGACGAACGGAATTCAAATGTCTCATTCGCAGAAGACTCCTCCCGTAATACATCAATCAAAGGAGTCTGAAGGAGGTGCATCCTAATTAGAAAAGAAATCAGTTGGGCTTGTGGTCACAGATCTCGAAGCTGTTCATGGGAAATATTCATTCCAAAAACAAAATTAAGAAAAAAATCTTCTTTTTTTTTTCCCGTATCATCTAATTTTGGAGAAATGCACCTCACAGAGTACTTTTTTTTCCTTCCCAGTAATGACTTTTAAACGAGCAAAAAAAAGAAAAGCACATGTCAGGCATTCCCCGTCACACTTATTAGGACCATGGCAGAAAACGATATGTAATGAGGGAGGATTTTAGTAAGGCGATTAATTACGGAATAATGTTTCGTTCCACACAAATTTCGTGACGCTGAGGCTAGGTCCTAGGAATTATGACCCTTCAAATACACTGCTGACTATTCAAAAATACAACACGACGAAATAAAAAAGATGCCTAAATCATATTAGTTATTAAAAACATCATGTTATTATACGAAAGGTCAAAATCATATTGGTTATTAAAACATCATGTTGATTATTAGAAGAGATATCCAAACTGTATTAATTATTAAAACACCATATTGGTTATTATAAGAAAGGTCAAAATCATGTTGGTTATTAGAACAGCCAAAACCATATTTGCCAAAGATGCCAAAGCTATATTGGTTATTATTAGAGGTAACCAAACCGTATTAGTTATTAAAACACAATATTGGTTATTAGAAAAGAGGCCGAAATCATATTGGTTATTATAAGGAAGTCCAAAACCATATTAGTTATTAAAACACCATATCGGTTATTAGAAGAGAGGCCAAAACCATATTGGTTATTTGAAGAGATGCCAAAGCTATATTGGTTATTATTAGAGGTAATCAAACCGTATTAGTTATTAAAACACAATTTTGGTTATTAGAAGAGGCCAAAACCACATTACTTATTATAAAAATCCAGTGGAAAGTATTTAAGTTCAGAGCCAAAATTTTTAAATAATGTTTTATGGAATTTTTTTTTTTTTTTTTTTTTGGATACTATTGCTAAATTAGATTATAAAACATGGAAAAGAGATGAATATTATAAGTACGACTATTTTTCTTAAAATTTCCATGCATTCTTTTGGGTGACAAGGGTCCTCCAATTCTTAATCTTTAGTGCAGCAAATCTTTTCATCTGCGTCTACCCATCGCAACTTGGGTCGTCCTCTTCCTCTCTGTCCCTGTGGCTTTACCAAAGCGGGCCTTTTTACAGGGTTTAAATCATTCATTCAAAATGCATGAGCAGCCCAGTTTAATCTAGGGATCTTAATAAATTTTATACTATCTGGGTCTTTATAGCTTTTATAAATTTCTGCGTTGTACCGTCTTCTCCAACAATCACTTTCCCCAACACCTCTTAGAAAAGAAAAGCTTTAGCACCAATAGACCCAAATGGGCCTCATTAGATCTTTCCAAAGTCCATATTTCAGAGCCATAGACCAGAATAGGTCTAATAAGGGCTTTATGTAACAAGAATTTAGTTTTTCCTGCTTATAAACTGTAATTTAAGCAGATTTCTTAATCCCAAAAACGCCTTATTCGCAGAAAATTCTTTTTTTTTTTTTTTTATTTCAGATAAAATATTATTTTGACAATTAATTTCTAATCCTAAGTATTTAAAACTAAGTACAGGTTCAAAAGTGTAAGGGCCTAAGGTAATATTGGGTGTACCCTGACAAATATTTCATGAGGAAAGTATAGATTTCGTTTCCTCTGATTTATGTTTAGATGCAAAGCCCCTGAAGCCAATTCAAAAGCTCGAAAATTCATTCAAAACATAAGAGTTGATGTTTTATTCGATTCTGAAAAAAATTTTAATGGTTATCATACGGCGGTGTAGCCAACAATCCAGAAATTCGATTGAAAATTTTCAATGCGTCAATTCAGTATACTAATAGCTCGTGATTCAAGAGTTGTATATCTAATGACTCCATAAACAATCTGAAAGCTGTTTCCGACAACTAAAGGTTTCATTTTTAAAATGAAACAATAAAAATAATTCGATTTTCCCCGTCAAAATCGTGATTTGAATGCGATCGATTACTATAATTAAAATTAGAGCTTTCCTTGGAAATTATTGCATGCCTTAATTTATATCAAGCATTTTACTATCTTGATTCCCTTAAATCTGAAGATATGTCCATTAGCCCTCATTGCTATCGTGGTTTTCCTAGAAGGATGTCCTTGGCAGTGACCCCAATGACAAGGACATATATAATGTCATTCAAAACATCATATATAATATCATTCCCCTATATAACATCATTCAAAACAAAAGTGTTGACATTTCATTCGATTCTGAAAATAACTCTAACGGTTATCGTACGGCGGTGTAGCCAACAATCCAGAAATTCAATTTGAAAGTTTTCAGTGCGTGAATTCAGTATCCTAATAGCTCGTGATTCAACATCTATGACAAGACTAATCTAATGACTACTATATCTAAATACGCCAGAGGCAAACTGAAAGCTGTTTTCGAAAGCTAAAGTCTGATTTTTAAAATAAAACAATAAAAACAAATTTCACTCCAAAATAGTGATTTGAATGTGATCAGTTACCATTATTAAAATTAGCATTATCCTTGGAAATTATTACGTGTGTCAATATTTCATCTATATCAAGCATTTGACTTCCTTAAATCTGAAGGAAAGTCCGTTAGCGCTCATTGGCTATCGTGGTCTTTCTAGAATGATGTCCTTGTCATTGTTCCCAATGACAAGGACATCCATCTAGAAAAGACAACAGGAAAATCAATTTCGAAAACCATTAAAATATCAAAAAAAGGAAAACCAAATAGATTTAATGCCAAGGCCGTGATTTCATCTTTAAACCGAATCGCATTCTTCGATATCAAAACCACAGATAAACTCAAAAATCGAATGTTTTCCCTCTCGTTCGGAGATCATTTCACTTCACTTCCGAACATAAATATGTGTATTTTAATTTGTTCTCTGGCATCTCCCTTCCCACCCACCCTCAACGCCATACTAATTAAATTCCGGATCGCTTCCACCCCGCCCCTTCCTCCCTACTCTTCCCGCTTTTCTATTGGCTGGAAAAGGCGGGATGGAATTCAGGCTATTTCGTTCCCCTACCCTCTTATTGATCCGAATTCCTTTCTCCTGAATGCCCCCTTTCCGGGATTCTTCGTTCTACCTCCCCTTTCGTAACCATAGCAACTACTTTTATATCATTTCTTCTTTTTCCCTTTTTCCTTTTCGGGGGAGTTCCAAATGTCATTGAACTGGAAACTCGGACCATAACGCAGAATTTCGAAATGCACTTTCATTCTTTTCTTTCTTTATCGTTTGGTAGTTTTTATTTTTTCTTTTAAAAAACCCCTTGAATAGAAATCATTTTTATTTGGAGAGGGATGCACAGCAATTTAATAGGGTGGTTTTTTCTTTCTTTCTTATTTTCCATCTTTCTTCCTTTTTTTGTATTGTTTTGTTTGAAGAAACGGAAGATATTACATTTTTAGCTCTGATCTGGTGGATAGTGGGGTGAGATTTCGAATGGAAGGTGGTAGGTTCGAAACTTGACCAATGGAGCAAAAACGAAATACTCTATGTCAGGGATAGGCAAACTTTTTTTCGGTGGCGGGCCAAAAATCGAAAAAAAAAAAAAAAAAAAAAAGTTTGGCAGGCCACGATAAATTTTTCTAAAATTTTAAAAACAATATACAAGTAATACAGTTTAAATATGTTAATGAGATGAATGAAATTGCGATTTCATTTTTAAAAGATGTTTTCATTTTTTTTTTTTTTTATATTGATGTTTCAAAGTGAGATGTACCGATTCTAAGGAACGAGGCTAAATGCTCATCTGCCAGTCTACTTCTGAAATAATTCTTTCTAGGGTTCATAGTTGAAAACACTTGTTCGCTTATATATAAGATGAAGCAAATGTAGCACTGATTTTCTGGGCATGAGATATTAAATTTGAGTAACTTACTTCGATGATGATTTGTAAAACTCTATGTTTGGCATATTTAGCTTGGCTTAGGCAAATTTAGCTTTGGCATATTTAGCTATTTTGGTTTTCTATTTCCGTCGAGTTATGTTTTTGTGGAACAAAAAAGAGAAATTAAAAAGATCATCAGTCCTTTGAAAAAAAGGAAGGAAAAAAATATTTAATCAAAGTGGAAAAAGAGATGGATTTATGATGCATATTTATATATTTCTTTTAATTTGCCTCTTACCAGCAAAATAAAAATTCTATCCGCTGGCCGGATAGAATCTTCCGACGGGCAGGGAGTTTGCCCATCCCTGCTCTATACTATTAATGCGCATGATAAATGTGCAGAAAGGTGATAGGTATTAATGCGCATGATAAATGTGCAGAATGCGGGCTCTGGGGATATTATGAGCAATTTCAGATTTATCAAGGTCCTTAGGGTATTATACAAACAAAAGTTGGGCTGTAAATGATTAAGAAATAAAGGCTACTTTGATTTTAAAACTAAGAAATACTCGTTATGTTTATAAAACGGTAATTGATATAAAGTATTATTTATGAACTTTCTACGGTTACTGAAGGAATACATACATGCATACATATCTTTCTATATATAATTCTTCTGTACGTGTGTGTTTGTCACCGAATTCCTCCTAAACGGCAGGACCGATTTTGATGAAATTCTTTGAATATGTTTGACAAAACATGGAGAATGTTTTTATGCTGTCCCTTTTTGTTGTGAGTTGCCACCAGAGGGTGCAGAAATATATCAACTTCTATACCTTTCAACCCATCGCTATGAAGATGGGTAATAATATGTGTTCTAGTATGGAGAATAGATTCGCACTATCCATTTTAGTGTGACTTGAAATAAGAGGGTGCTGCAGCATTTCATCTTATAAACCGTTCAAACGATATCCATGCAAATGAGTATGCACCTATATTGGAACATGGAAAATAGATTCGTGATACGTATTTTCTACAAAGCATTTTCTTTTTGTTAGGACAACGTATGCCGGATTCTACTAGTATATATATAATGTGTGTGTGTGGTTCCATAAAGTATCCTAGATGATGAGCATCCATTTCATCCTTGGAATCACAGAGGGGCAGCAGGTTGCTTTATAAATGTCAAATCTAAATAAGTTCTTGACAAGACAATCAACGTTCCGTAGTTAAGTGGAAGGATATAGCAGCTTCAGTTCTGGGATGTTGTCGTTTCTGAGATTGAAGTCAGACATCAGGAACTTGATGTTCTCATAATTTTGCGAATGGATGTTGGATGTTGTCCTCATAATTTTACATGTGGTTAAATTTATGGATTGAAAGGGTTCCGTTCCATTGGGTAGTTGAAGAATTGATGCATCCTTTTTGGCAAGACAGTCCGCAGCATCTTTACCAGGGATACCACAGTGGGATGGAATCTACTAGAATATAAAGTTATCTATTCGTGCTTTCAGTTGATAAATTAAAGAGCGGCATTCCAGGATTCTATTGTCCCTGTGAAAATTGGGTTGAAGACATAGAAATTATTGCAGCCATTGAATCAGAGAAAAACTATAATTAAAGTGTGTGTAAATTGTACTTTTATAATTTGACTGGTTTTTTTTTTTCTGCAAGTCAGTGTTAATTATTTTTTCTTGCTAAATAAGTTTTCGAGATAAGCCTTTTGTAATTCATTTTAATTTAAAATTATAAAATTCATATAATTTTAATAAACCCATTACAGATGGATTTCTGGTTAAAAACTGGACAATTAAAAGGAAATGTCAACAATACAGCTAAAGCCACAACAATAAATGTCAAAAAAGTATTGGGTTGGTGCATAATTATCAGGCGTTTCTTTGACGTGCTATATTTTAATAAAAATTTACAATATTTTATAAATTTATGAATGAAAATATCCTCCTAATTTTAGGTTATAAAAGTGAATGTCGATAATCATACTCATATTCGTTGTATTATGCTGTAGCACTTTGAGAAAGGATGGAAAGCAGTGCAGTCACTTCGCGATCTCAATGAACGAGGGCACAATCAGCTGAGGTCGATGCAGGGAATGGTTTATTCGTATCAAATCTGGTGACACTAGCTTGGAAGTTAAGCCAAGAAGAGGTCGACCATCGGTTTCTACAATCAGGCATTTTTGGCAGCCGTGGAAGGGGACGAAAGCTTGACAACTCGAATGCTAGCCGACAACTTCAATATGGACCATTCAACCATCGTTCGGCGTTTCAAAAAGCTTGGGCATGTATGGAAATATGCTGGATGGATCTCCCACGAACTCAGTCACAACAATAAATCCGAGCGTATCCGAATTTTCATCGATTTGCTTCAACGAAACGAGCGGGATCCGTTTCTAAAGGATCTTGTCACTGGGGTTGAATCGTGGCTTCTCTTCAAAAACCTCATAAGAAAGAAGGTCTTCGTTTCGGCAGAAGTTTCACCAAAAGGAATAAATGAAGGACGTGCACTGTAAGAAGGTAATGTGGTATGTTTGGTAGGATAGAAGGGGAATCATCCATTGGAAAATCATCTTAAACGGGATTTGTTATGGGCGGAACCCAACACAATAATGAATATGAGTATGATTATCGAAACGCATTTTTATAATCTACAAGTTTTCATTCTTAAATTAATAAAATATTGTAAATTTTTATTAAAATATAGCACTTCAAAGAAACGCCTGATAATTATGCGCCAACCCAATATATTTATAATATACCTTCTGAAACTGAAGAGCATTCTACTTGTACTTGTAATTGTAAGAATGTAAATTATCAGAAGACATTACAAAAAAAGTGGAAATTGATGGAAACTATTTAACATTTGGGTTTACTTGGACAGTAAATAAAGATGAACCGAATGGATTATGTGTTGATTGTGAAAGAAGCTGTTCGTAACAGTAATTTAAATCCAGCCAAACTAAAAAGGCATTTGGAATGGAATCATCCATATCTACATTATAAAACTATTGAATACTTTCAATGTAAACATAAAGAACTAATAAGCAAAAGGAAAGCGTTTTCTAAATACATCTTTCGCGATAACGAAGCTACATTTGAGGCTTCTTTTCGAATTATCAAATAGCTAGGGAAGGCGAAGCATATACTATTGCTGAAAAATTAAAAATCTTCTTCACATCGTTTTGAATTGAAAAATTAGAAAAACCGTTTGAATTGAAAAATTACAGATGTCGCTGCCTTAGCTATTTTGATCGTATTGGTTCGTTGCGTTTTTAATTCTTCAATCCTTTGTAAATCACTTGATATACCTTTTTGTAAATCACTTGATATACCTTTTGTAAAATCACTTGATATACCTTTTTTTTGTAAACCACTTGTAGTAAGAACTACTGGAAAGAAATTTTTAAAGTTACTAATAAACTAAGCTGAAATGTATGTTCCCATATTTACACTGATGTTGCAATATTTTTATTAACCCAAGAAAAAGGAGCTATATTACGAATTATTGCAATATCTTGTCATAGTGAAAATTCTCATTATTGTCTTTATTTGCCTTCTACCTGTTGGCAGATTCCGAAAGAGCAGATGCTTTCTTTTTAATGGATAGGGTTGTCAATACTACGCCAACACTCTGCCGTCCTATTAGACTGGGGTCTACGGTTTAAAGTGGATTCGAACTACTACAAACATCCATTGCACCTCCAGGACCGTAACCCGAAACCTAGGATATCGAGTACCAATCACTCAACCATCAAGCCCCATGTCAAGTTTGTTACATAATAGAAAGTAAATGACAACAATAAAAAAAAAAAAAAACATTTGCTAATGCCCTTTTTTTTTTCTCTCGCAGGTCTGGAGGGCCAACCCCAAGACAGCAAAGACCTCTACTGGTTTTGAAGTGGATGGTTACAGTGATACTATTTCGCTCAGTCAGAAAAGCGGTGCCACGAAAACGGTTTCCATGACGACCGGATGCCCGAAATACCTCTCTCAAATCATCTTTTGAGGAAGGAATCATAAACAATGGATACAGTCTGGAATAGAGTTGCTCTTGCCATAAAATAGCAAAAAAGAATAACAAGCAAGATGGATTAAGAATATTCCAATAGAACGAGATGTTCTAAAATATATTTTTGAAAATTCTGAACTTAGCATCAAGAAAGAGTAGAAAAATGTGAAAGATATTAGATATGGAGATTCTGAATAAGACATGAATGTATCTGAAGTGCATTTTATTTTGTCGTTCAAGACAAGATATTTGATTTGATGTATAATACTGTAATATTACTAGCTTAAATTAATTCCAAACACAATTTACTATTTAAAAGTGGATCATATGTATTTATAAACAGTGTTAGTTAATTATGCATAGTAAGAGTTCATTTACTTTACTTTTAAATGCTTATGATCCAGGAAAAAAAGATTTTACTAGCCTAGTAATTAATTAAGAATTCATTGTATGTACATAGAGTAATTACATCTTTAAATTCTATTTTATTAAGATAGCCAAGATTGAGTAAATTCTGTACCTGAAGATTTTAGAGCAATTCTCTAATTCGTGGCTTGTTTAAAAGAAAAACATGGAAGTAAAATTTACTTCCATTACTAATATTTAGTTGCTGGAAATCTGAATTAGAATTTATCTATTTAATCAGCTAATCGACACCTCAGCAAAATAATTTGGAACATGAGTCAGAGTCTAATTTTTTAAAATAAATATATAAATTTTTAAAATAATTTATGTTCAATGCTAAAATCAAAAGGAAACATTTTTGGTTAGTACGCTCAAACCTGTTTTCATGCGGTTCTTTTTTTATGCAGTTTTTTTTTTTTTTTTGTTCGGTATATATAAAAAAATTCCTTCAAATACATATGATAAAAAAAAAATTAATTAAAAAAATATAGCTTAAAAGAAAACAGACAAGATGGTTCTCACAAAATGGACAAAAAGAAACAGATGGTTCTCATAATAACATGCAAATTAAAAAGAATGCATCAGATGGACAACCTGATATTATATCATGAAATTACCACGATTGTTATTAGATGCGAGGTAGTTCTACATCTTGAAATTTTTATTTACATATTTTCTATGTTGGGCTTTTCTTCTGCGGTTCCTATTTGTAGCATAAAAGAATTTTTTAAATGTGTTACAAACAGTATATTTTATAGCTATTTGTAAAGTTTCAGAATATTTTGTCATACGGTTCCCCGCGCAAAAACAGATTTGAGTGTATAGCAAAATCGTTTTAAAAAAAGTCTAACAATGTAAAAATAATCTATATTATAATGAATGTAAATCGAATAATAATGAACTCTTCTTATCCATGAGTGGTAAGGGTATTTCCACCCCATATTCTAAAAGGTCCACTTGGTGGATCTCGTTCTCTTGGCACCCCATTTCTGAACAAAAGTCGTTGCAAGAACGGTGACAATTGTGCGACCTCACGTGATCTCGTGTACTTACATGCGAGGAGGGACGACAGTGTGTTGCGACGACATGATGTGATCTTGTACTTAATAATTGTGATTTATCCCCTAATCCCGTACCTGAAGCAAATGTGCCAAAAACTGTGTTGTGTTCCGAAACCAGTCCTCCGCCGTGTGCCATGCTCCACTTGGGTGCAGAAACAGGATTCTTGCAATGAGCCGTTCTCCAGCTGTGTTCGAAACCAATCTTTTTCAATATACGATTCTACCAGTTCAGTGAGAAACGAGACTTTCCAACGTGCCATTTTCCAGCTGTGTTGCAAATTAAGTCTTTTGGAACATCCCATGCTCCAGCTCTGTTTCGAAACCGGTCTTCTGCAATTTACCATTTCTTCAGCTGTGAGCCCAAACCTGTAATTTACAGGTTCCATTCTGTACCTCAATGCCAAACCAAGATTTGTGCAGCATGCCATACTCTAGCTCTGTTTCGAAACCAGTCTTCTGCAATGTACCATTCTGCACCTCTGTGCCAAACCAAGACTTTTCAACATGTCATGCTCCAGCTGTGTTCCGAAACCAGTCTTTTTGCAATGTACTATTCTACAGCTCTGTGCCAAAACGAGACTTTTGCAATGTACTGTCCTACAGCTCTGTGCGAAACGAGACTGTGCCAATCTCTAGATGTGTTCCAAAAACAAGATTTTTTTGCTATACGTGCCATGTTCCTGATTCTTGCAAAAGTTCTGATCGCTAATCTTTCATTCCCATCTTATTAATTTATAAAATATTAAGATGAGAGCAGGAAAATGTTTCATTTTGCTATGATAAATCAGAAGTAAGAAACATTATCTTAGGGCCATACTGCTCAACCTTTACTCATTTTGAAAGGCTTCTCTTATACTCTAGAACCTGTAGATGAAAAATTAGAGTTTGAATCAAGTTGAGAATGAAAGATCAGTGTTCTGACCACAGATATTTCAAAACACGAAAAAGAAAATGGATATGTTTTTGTGTAAATGTGAGCTGTAGTGCTGTTTATGTGCGTGCTTTGTAAATAATAAGTAACTATTTATTGTGAGTTAGAACACTTTTCACTCAAAAACGCTAGCTACTTTAAGGAAATTTTTCTTAGATTTTTTCTTTTCTTTTTTTTTTTTTCCAAGTGTGGATTAGCATTTGAGTAGTAAGCAAAATGTGCTGTGGTAAGGAAAGACTTCCAAAAAATTTAAAAAAATAATAATAATTAAAAAAACCTATCGACATTGATTTATTTTCACTGAAAGAGTCAAAACTTTAATATCAGTGATAATAAACATTCTAATTATACAAATTCAATGATAAAAATAATATGCAAAAACACACATTTAATTATAAATATTCAGAATGACTAATTATTACTGATTAATAACTAATTTTTACTGAATTATTACTGATTATTGATTGCTAATTTAACTAATTATTACTGATTAATAAGAAATTTCCGATTTGAAATCTAAAAAAAAAAAACACTCAACCCTGGCATATTGCATTTATGCGAGAAAGTTTTATTTCATTAAACTATTATTAAAATCAGCAGTTACGATCAAATAGAGAGGATGCGTACATTATATAAAAAAGCTTAGAAACCGGACAATCTTTTAATTTATGATTCATAACATTGATTCGATTATTTTTATATTTAGAGACGTGTCGAATGACAGAGAATCGATTGCACATTCTAAAACTTCCTGTTCTACCCTCACGAAATATTCACTTGAATTTGCAAGTTAATTATTTGATTAATTATTATATATTCCGAGCAAAAAGTCAAAATTAGAATGAAATAAGTAAAATATCGGGAATTTATTTGCACTCAAAAAACCCATGCAGAAAATCTCTTTTACATCATTCGCCAACGTCACCTAATGCGTCGCCAAAATAAAAATGTTCAAAATTTAGCGATTCAGACAAAAATAGCGCTCTTGGTGATTTTGAAATAAGTAAAATGTGTGGTGAAATTTATTTGCACTCAAAAACCCCATATAGGAAATCTATTTTACATCTATTGCCAACATCACCTAATGCCAAGTTTGTCGCCAAAATAAAAATGTCACAAAATTTGGAGATCTCACAAAAAAAAGGCTCTATTGATGAATTTTTTTGTACATCATCAAAAATGAAATATATATATATATATATATATGTATATAACCTTCATGGATAGGAAATTTTTTTATTTTATATTGTTCATAAGAATTAAAAAATATTTGAACTTATTTAAAAGGCTTTATTTTTTTAATTTCACAATTAAAAGAAATGCTACGAGGAAAAAAATCTGCATTTTTTAATTCGTTAAAAAAACTGTCATGATTTCAACCACTTAAAGGAGTTCCATATTTATAAGGTGCATCTTCCGTTTATATTTATATGGACAGACTATCGCAATGAGAAATGAAGTCACTGTAATTTCATTTTGGTAGGTTTCTCTTGAAACTAAAAATTCAAGTAGCAGAACGTCAGCCAATCGATAGTCTCATATCTTCCCCACTTAGGGTTGAGATTGGTTGGCGTCTCACGATGTTAGATTTTACTATCCGGTGGAAAATTGTCTTTAGAGTAACAATGGTAAGCTGTAGTAGGGATGAAATATTACTACAATCTTTTAATTACCTTTCACATTCGTAAAAAAAATCATCACAGAGATTTATCTCTTTAACTGATTATATATCCGTATCTTACACTATGAATTAAATCATGCGAAAATTATTTATTAATTCTGCAACTAGAACAAGCGTTTTTGAGTACCTCAGGTATTTGAGTACCTGTCACTTGTGGTATCGTACATCAGATAGCAGTCATACAGCGGAGATTTTATGCTGTGCTACAGATATCTTCCCTCTCCAGAAGATGGATTGCATGTTTTATGTTGCTTATAATCACTTTTTTTTTCCGTTATTTCATTCAAAAATAAGTGAAAGTGAAGACATTTTGAGGGATAATAGCAGCGATGCATGATAAGGTCTTCTCCGAATCTTTGGCAAAGATTCAGAGGATTGTTGTTCCGATTCTGACGTCCAATCCGAATGACTAAATTTGAATGCCTATGATAAAAAATGATAAAATAATCCACTATAGATATATATCGCTCCTGGAACTCCTTTAAGTCTTCAGCATTTCTTTTATCGCAGTTGCTCAACAATTTTCATCTAAGTGAAAAGCATGTCCGAGTGACTGTGGTCTTGAAAAGTTTGCGCATAACAAACATTTTTTTTGCAATAATTTTTTTTTCACTCTTTAGAAAATGCTTGCAATTCATAAAATAGTCGATAATTTTGCCACGGTTCCTTAGAATATGCTTGCAATTCATTAGTCAATAATTTTGCAATGACTTTTTCCATGATTCTTTAGAAAATGCTTGCAATTCCTAAAATTATTAATAATTTTGCATAAAAGAGCCATGATCAAACTTTTTGAAATTCATAAATTGATAAATTAGAATGAAAAAACAAAAATAAAATAAATATTAGATGTAATAGTAATTTTTGACGAATGACCTTTTAAAACAAAAGAAAGAATCAGACATAATAAAAGCTAAAGGCGATTAATTTTGGTATTAAAATAGATTTATTAGTATATGATTATGGCTATAGACATTGTCATTAAATTTTTTTTTTTTTTAAATTGCATCAGACAGTATAATAACTATTTCTCACAGCAAAAAACAAACGAAAGACCAACGAAAAAAATTTTTTTAAATACCCATAAAGTTCGTGTATTGTTATAAAAGAATGTGAATAACAATTCTGCATAATATTATTTTTGAATTTCAATTAAAATAGGTATTTATTTATTGTAGCATCATTTGTCTTTTTTTTTTATACATTGTTTTTCCAACAATGTACAAAAAATGACAAATGCTGCTGTAATATTACTTCAATAAAAAAAATGACAGGATTATTACAGCTTTAGAGTAATGCAAGAATTATTTCACATATAAAAAAAGTCATTGTCTTTTCATTATTATTGGTTGATATTGATATTTAATATTATATTATTATACACTAAAACGAGTCTTTGAGTATTGTTTTGTAATGCTTTCTTTTTCGTAGTTATGAAAATAATTTTCTTTTCTACATATTTATATCTGTGCTTCTAATGGCGTGTGTGTGTTTTAAAAGAAAATTGTACTCATTATAAATATTTTTCTACAATATATCTTTGAAGCATTGGAGTATAAAAAAAGTATTTTTATTTAACACGTAAGTAATGTCATTGTAAATCTTTGCATTATTTTATGTTATTATGCGTACAATGTCTCAAAATTGTTCAGTTATGCTGTATGTGAAGATGAACAATTTAAAAATGCAAATGCGTATGAAAGAAGAAAAGATGAACAATTTCAAAATGGTCATTTAAATATTGCAATTAAAATAATAAAAATGATAAATAGTTTATGTAAAAATAGATATTGAAAATTGGTAATTTAATTGTGTTGATATACAAAAATATTAGTATGAAGGAATATATTTGTAATACTTACAGAAATCTTAAGGAGTTTCTCTAGTCATTCAGTTTTACTTCCTTAATAATTTCATTAAAAAAAAAATTGTGGTTAGATTAAAATTCAACGTTAAATTAAAATCTAATTGTCAGTTTTGTGCAAATTTTGTATTATTATTATTATTATTATTTGAAATATTCACAAATGATGCAATTGGATGTGAAATATGCAAATTGGCAGTTTTGGGCAAAATGCAATGTGAGACGGGTTTCTTTCCTTGTCCAGCTCAATGAAGTTCATGAGATGTGTGTATTGTGTAATACAATAAAGAATACACGTGATCCTTCTTTTTAAATGTGTTTCTTCTTTTGTGTCTGTCCTATTCCTAATTAGAGATCAGAGGTTTCAAAGCTAATGTTGGCGAACAGAAACTTCACGTGTCCATGTTGGGAATGAGCACGACAAATCCATATGTCGAAAATCCTACTTTTGGGCAGGAGGAGGGTGTTACTCCCTTCACTGACACATTATCATCATCAAAATATATGGGAGGGTTTAAGCTCTTTATTGTTGAGGAGGAATTGGAAGTGATTAATCCAGAATCACAAACATTTTTCCGATATCGAAGCATTGAAGCTAAAAAGCATGCAGCTGACAGTACATATTGGAATAAAGTATGTACATCTTGAGGAAAAAGAATGTGCATCTTATGGAAAGGATGTACATCGGCAAAAAAAATTACTTGAGGAAAGATTGTACATTTTCTAGGAAAGAATGTACATTTTTTGGAAAGGATGTACATCGGCTAGAAAAATTACTTGAGGGAAAGAATGTACATCGCTTAGGAAAATTACTTGACCGAAAGAATGCACATCTCGGAGAAAAAAATGTAGATATTGGGGGAATGAGTGCACATCTTGGAGAATAGAATGTACATCTTGGAATAAAGAATGTACATCTTGGAATAAAGAATGTGCATCTTGGAATAAAGAATGTGCATCTTGAGGAAAAAGAATGTACATCTTGGGGGAAAGAATGTCATTATCATTCCTGAACTTGATACATGTCTCTCGCTTTATATATATTCTTATTTCCTATCAAATAAATAATGTTACGAATAAGATATATAATTGTTTATCGGGTTTCGAATCGAATTTTCTAATTATCAGAAAACCCCTGAATTGTACAAGGTTGAATTTAGAACCAGAAACCATTGCTTTAAGCACTTTTCTGTCATCCAAGGTACGAAAATAACATAAAGAAATGGCGCCAAAATTTTGAAGCCACTCATCCATCTTGGATTTAAAAAAAAAAAAAATGAGCAATTGTTTTTTACTTCCAGAAGGCTTTTGTTTTCCATTTAATGCCCAGAAAACGATTCAGTGTCTAGCGAGAGACTCTAAATCTCCCAGAGATCTTTCTGTTTTAAGGAAGATAATCCGAACTTCAATACGAAGTGATGTCGCTTCGCCTAGGAAAAAAAAGAAGGGAAGAAACGAGAGAAGAATATGATGTCTGGCTTTCATCACTCTGCTCATCAGTTACGGTGACGAATAACCTTTCAAGATTCCTGCATCCGATGCCCCGCCCTCAGGTATTCTTAGAAGCACGGAAGCGGCGCCTCATTGGTCAATAGAGAAGCACTCCTGGCTTGACATCCCTTCACTTCAGTTGGGAGCCCGTTGCTTTCTTAAGACTTGAATTACGACGCATTTAATATTTCATGGAACGAGACTTCATTTTTTCCCCCACTGGTAGAGGGGAGGAAAGATTCAAAGTGTCTACGAAGTCTAATTGTTTAAAACTAATTCAAAGAAAATAGACTGGCATTTATTATTCTGACATCTCAATTTGAAATTTCTAAAATATAGTCCGTTTTAGCCAGGGGTTCCCAAATTTATTTATCCTGCCATATCTTATTCATAAAAATAATTATTCATGGCCTCCTTGAAATCTACCTTTCTTTAAGTGAACCAACAGAAAGATATAAAAAAAAAAAAAAATGTGTTTGTGTGGGTACCTACGTCTTGAAACATGATAAATAAAAATGTTATTGATACGATAATTTGAAGCTCGGAATTATAGAATTGCAGCCACTTCTAATAGCATTCATATCACATGCAGAACATAGAGATTACGAAGGATAATATGAAAATTGCGAATAGCATTAAAAAGGATTTTAATAAGAAGGATGTACTGTAGTCACTAAATGAATTCTCTGCCACATTTTTAGTCCGCAATATTTTTAAATAAGAAAGAAATAACACGAATAGCATTAAAAGGAATATTAATAAGAAGTAACATGCTTCTGATGAAGTGTACATGCTTCTTATTAATATCCTTCTTACCAATGAATGAATAATCTGTCACATTTTTAGTCAGCAGTATTCTTACAAAAGAATAAAAAATTACGAATGCATTAAAAAGTGTATTAATGTAAGATGAATCCTCGGCCCTATTCTTTGTCAGCAGTATTCTTAAAGAAGAATAACAATTAGACACTTAAGTCAACTAGATCGGAATAGTTTGAGGTAATATTTGCACCTCTTTTATGCAAATAATTCATTGGCCATTAAAACCATCGACAATCTTTGCATAGGGATAACGGAATAATGCGTTATGCACTTCATGGATGGTTATTGTAGTGGCATTTCGTTATAAAATTGCAAAGGAGTCTCGTTATTCATCCCGACGCCAACTCTGGCTCCTTTTGGACTTATTTACAATGAGAACATTTGAATAAATTTCTACATAGAGTTTCAATTACTACAAAATGAGATTTTGTTTGTTTGCGCACTTCCTTCACTGTTATGGGCACAAGATTGTTGGATCAAGTACAGTTAGAAAGTGTGAGCGTGTTCCTTTTGAGCACATTCCTTTGTAGTCTTATGCAAGCATCACTATTTCTGTTACGATTGAAATTCATTTTGTGTCCACAGGATATGATTTTTCCTTTCTAATTTTTCGGAATCTGTACATTTAACAAGTATGATTCTTTGGCCAACTTTATGTACTCGTTGCGAAGATGTTAATGTTTAGCATTAAATAAAAGTGAACTGAAATACTTGCAACATTGTCAAAATTATTTTTAAGAAGAAAAATAATAAACAATATTAATAACAGAATTTTAATAAATTAACTTTAACGTAACTTTAACTTTGTTAATTGTAAGAGCAATTTTCCAATTTTTTTTTTCACAACAAGGTGAATTCATTTATTCTGCTACTATTTGTCCACCACTAGATATTTTCCCGCCACATTGCGGCCTGATGGCCAATTTGCTAGCGCTCTGCTTTTTGGTACCATAGGCTTCAGGTTTGAATCTTGGCAATGGCATGGATGTGTGTTAGTGGTTCGGTATACACTGTACACTATAGGTCCCCGTCTGTTTAGCCTAAAGTGTGCAAAAAAGGACATTGGGGCAATAAAAAAAAAATTTAAAAAAAAAAAAAAATTCACACCACATTGTCCGAAGGATGGTGGTTGCCATAGGAACACGTTATAGCAAAGCGAATCCATTTCGAATAATTCTATATTAGTGTACGTAGTGCTTGATATAGGATATTTCGGCATCTTTTTTTTTTATATCTAGAGAAGAGAAAATGTGTTGAAGACATCCAATAGAAAAGTAAACACGTTTTATTTATTACTGGAAAATCCCTTAACAATGTAATTGGTAAAATGATACGGCAATTAAGATTGCAATTGGCTAGAGGGAGAATGTTTTGTCCGTTCCTGGGATATTTCATGCCAAGTAATCAGCAGCGTGGGAAATTTGGAGTGTTTGAATTCGCAGGGGAGAGCTTTTCTTACTGGGGCCTAGCGTTCTGGTGCTCTGTTTCGAATTCGAGTCCCTGTGGTGCCATGGATGCTTGTAGTGGTTCGAATCTACTTTAAGCCGTAGGTCTCATATGACTGTAAGAGTGTCACGGAGTCCAGTCAGACTTCTTTCACCCACATAATTCCCAAACTGTTAAGGTTTGGTTTGGTTTGTCTCTCTACGGTCATCTTGTGCGCACGAGGTCTAAACAGACCAGGACCTACAGTTTAACGTGGATTCCGAACCACTCACAAACATCCATGCCACCGCCAGGATTCAAACCTGAAGCCTGGGGTACCAAAGACCAGAGCGCTAGCCACCAGGCCGCAAACTGTTAAGGGGCAACTCAGTTCTAGGCACAGTGATGTGGTAGTAGTATAGTGCTTAACAATTTTTAAAAAATTGAACAAAAGCAATTGAAAACGAAATATATCGATTGTAAGGACACCCATATTGACAAACCAAAAACGATGTCTGATCAATTACTCTTTTTCAGTCTCAAACTGGCGCCATAATTAACATCGGATTCTCTTACTCGAAATAGATTGCCTCTAACATTGCACCATTGAGCCAACATAGCGGCTTGAAGATTTTTCGTAGTGGATACACATTTTCATGATGGATAAAACTTCTCTTTTTCAGAAATCTAATAAGCTATTCATTTAGCCAATACAGAACTGAATTCAGAAAAAAATTGAACCCAATAATGTTTAATTTCTTAAACATTATTGGGCATCATCTAAAGTGGAATGATGACTTTTGGTGTCATTTATATCCAGTTGATCCATTTGTAATAAACTGTTTAGGAAGGAAAAAAAAAATGAGCTCCTCGTTTCGTTTCATTTTCAGCTGTCAAAGAGTAGGGGGCATCGGGGGAGAGGGGCGTGTTGGGGGGGGAGGTGAGTGATGGCCCCGGGGACGCACATGTGGACTGATTAGTTTCCCAAGTCACTTCCGTTGCGTTTCAGCTCCAATCAGAGCAGGCAGCACGGAAAAAGAAGCGAAGTGAAGTGCTTTCTCACGCGTTCGGTTTCTTCCTAAAAGTTTTCTTAATGAGCGAAGCAAGACCCTCTTCCCTCCCTCCGCCCCACCCCCTTCCTTTCTTCTCCCCCACCCCTTTCCTCCGTGTGTGCTCTTCATGTTCCATTAAGTACATCTCCTCGCACGCAAATTTATGAATTTGGGAAGGGGAGCTACTGAAGGGGCACCCGCTACTGGAAAAGAACATCTTTTCGTTTTTAATTTTCTGGGGCAATACTAAGTACCCAGAATTCTATTTCTTAGAAGTAAAGAGTTTTGGTTTTCTTTTAAATTATAATTATGTATATATATGTCTTTAAGGGCTATTCGTGGTGGTGTTAAGGAAAGTGATTGTTGGAGAAGACAGTACAACGCAGAAATTTATGAATGTTATAAAGTCCCATAAAAAAAAAAAGACCCAAAGAAAATGTATTAAGATCAATAGATTAAACTGGACCGCTCATGTAGTTAGAATGAATGATTTAAACCCTGTAAAAAAGCAAGTTTTGTCAAAGCCAACGGGGACAGGAAAGAAAGGAAGGAAGAGGACGCTCCCAAGTTGCGATGGATAGACGCAGTTGAAAAGATTTTGCTCTACTAAAGGTTAAGAATTGGAAGATCCTTGTCACCCAGAGGAATGCATGGAAATATCTTTAAAGGAACGCCTTGGCCCACTCTGGGCTGTCGTGATATTGATGATGATGATTATGGCATAAGATTAATATACTGCATTCATTTTATATTATATGTATATATATATAATGAATGAAGTATATTAATAAAAAAATCAAAAGAGTATTGATAAGGAATATGAGAATCTTGCACAATAAAAGCCACAACAATATTCGCTGCACGCAAATTATCATGTGCTTCATAAAAACACACTCAAATTGTATAATAAAACAATGATAACATTCGCAACACAAAATCTCTGAAGATCTTCACATTTAGACCATTAAAAAAAAGACGAAGAAGAAAGTAATTGCTTAAGATCCAAAGTACTCAAAAGCCGAAGCAATGAAACTGAAAATTATTAAACAATTACAATATATATACGAAAGGGTGATGGCCAATTGATTAGCTCTCTCCGGCCTTCCTTACCATAGGCTTTAGGTTCGAATCCTGGAGGTATTATGGACGTTTGTGAGTGGTTCGGAATCAACGTTAAACTGTGGGTCCCAGTCTAATTATCCTAAAGAATGTGCAAAATGACTGTAGAGCGATAAACCAAACTTAAGGGTGAATGGCTATAACTGCATTGGTTGATCATAAAAGTATACAAATATTTACTCAAAACACGCAACAGGTTGATAAACAAGTTGTACAAAAATCAACACAACCCAAAAGAAATACTTACAAAAAAACCCTTAATACTATTATTATCCTTAATAATCTTATAATATAACATTAAAATAAATATAACCTCCTGAGGATCATTTAATAAAGGAATATGAATTAGAGGATATTAGAAATCGTGATAATTCTGCTTGCCAGATGACTGGATCTAAGTCAAAGACACATCTAACGATGTAACTCGATAGCATGGAGGAAACAAAATAATCTTCTGTTTAAAAGCTTAATGTCGGTGATGAATAGGACTGAAGAAAAACGATTTGAAGATGTAGTTTCTTTTATACAACAAAAATCAAATCAATGATGGAACGGCGTGAATGCTTATATACATGTGTGTGTGTACACATGTCTGAATCCAATTAAAAATGTACTAAGATGTCTCGCGCACTGAAAACTTCATTGCTTGGTGATTAAATAATTGCGATACTAAAAATTCCTAACTCATTTCTGATTTCTAAGAAAAAAAGAAGTAAACCTACTAAGTTCAGTTGTTGAAGATAGTCAATTAAATAATAAAATGGGTTTGCGGATAAGACTATACCTGTGCGTTTAAATACCAAAGAATTGGGCACTAAATAACTGGATCACCCTCAGAAATGAATAGATTGCATCTATTGAGCTGTTTCAATTCGTAACTAAGAAGTTTCCCTTCAAAAGGCCTTACTTTTGTAGGAATCAGTTTTTTTTAATTTTTGTTTTTATTTTAGTTATTATTATTATTATTATTTAACTAATGAAAAGTAGCTTTTAGAGGCTGTGATTTCCTTGTTGGTGCATGCGATGACAGAAAGATGAAAGATGTGGCTTCAAACATTCGTCATCTCAACCAGACGTCGAAACCTGACATCAAGAATGAAACCTTTTCAGTTTGTTTGTTATGATTGCCAAAATTCACGTCAGAATAGAATGTGAATTAGGTATGCACAACTGCGCAACCACGTGGGCCAAAGCAGTTGATCTCACATCAATCTCCATTTTCCTTGAAACTTTAAAATTTTTATGTATTTATTTCATTCTTTGAAACTTTAATGCTAAAATAAATAAAACTTTCATATACTACGAAAAATCTTATGAAATCTTCGCATAGTATGCAAAGATGGGAGTTACATAGAATACAATTTAAACACTACTTTCTACTAAAATACATAAGTGCAAAACAGTTATATGAAATATATGCACTCATAAAATTCACCAAATTTAATTTTCCCTTTTTCTGACCCTTTTCTCTACTTGGACCTGATTAAGGATCACTCGAATTGGATGTTTACTAAATCGTTAGTTTGGACTTAAGGAATGTACAAACTTTGGACTGTATGTCATTTGAACTTATAGTCCAAACGGTTTCGTTTCTATTTTTCTCCTCAGAATGTTTCGGAAATGCGGCAGTGTCTGGTCATTCTAGACAATACAATTAAAGACTTATTCAGCCTTGGGGACTAAGCAACCTTTCCGACATCTATTCATCTGACAGAGCAAGCATGTCGTATTCCAAACAAAAAGTCATATAACAAACAACATTTTTTACTTCCAAAACTGATATATACCTAGGTGCCACTGTATCTCTTATTTTCTGCGTTTAAATCTTGTACTGAGCAGTAATTCAGTGAAAGAAACCCAGCTGGAAAAGAGATGAACGATTACTATGGTACGACATTTTTGCTCGTTTATCATGTTTGATAATCATAGGTTGTACATTATTTACTTGCTTAACGACTGTCACTAAACCAGAAAAATTTTGCGTGAACCTGGATTCGAAATTTTATTAATTCCTTTCTATGTAATAGTTTATTTTTAAACCTCTTAACGATTTTCACTAAACGAGAACCTTTTGTGAGCACCCCGGATTCTTAATTTTTGCTCATTTCTTTCAACTTATTATTAAATTTATTTTTAAAAATGCATTAATATTTGCGAGAAAGTTAATGTTTTATTTTTTTTTCATAAGCTAATGTTGTTGAACATCACAAACATTTTTAAAAGTGCTCTTGTCCCCACTGCGTACAAGATTATGGTACGGCGTTTTTACTTGTTTGTTATGTTGGATAATATTAGGTTGTGCATTAACAAGCAAGTTAATGCCTTTCAAAGTAATTGTTTAATGTGTATTAACTTGCTTAACGACTCCCACTGAACGAGAACCTTTATGTGCTACAGGAGTTTTAATTTTTGTTTATGTCTTTCAATGAATTATTAAATTTACTTTAAACGAGGCATTAATATTATCCAGAAGCGTAATGTTTTTTTTATTTTTATAACAAGATTATTTACGTACCAAGTCATGATTATGCCAAGATAATTTAATTAAATTCGTGATTAGGAATCGAAGATAACCGAATTAAAGATAATTAAAGAATGGAAGATAACCGAATTAAACTCATGATTATAAAAACCTAATTTAAGCCAGGGTTAGGTTTTTACTCGTTTATCATGTTGGATAATCTTAGATTGTGCATTATTTTCTCGCTTAACGACCGTCATTAAAAGAGAACCTTTTGTGTGCAGTCCGGATTCTTAATTTTTTGTTCATTTCTTTCAATGTATTATTAAATTTACTTTAAAAGATGCATTAATATTTGAGATTAAATGTTTTATTTTTTAATAAGCTAATGACGTAAAACATCACAAACATTTTTAAAAACTCTTTCCGGACCCCACTTTGTGCATTATTTACTCGCTTAACGACTGTCACTAAACGCGAAAGTTATGCTTGTGGCTGTTCATTTCTTTAATGTATTATTAAATTTATTTTAAAAGATGCAATAATATTTTGCGAGAAATTAAATGTTTTATTTTTAATAAGCTAATGGCGTTGAACATCACGAATATTTTTAAAAGTGTTCCGGTCCCCACTGCGTACAAGATTATGATGCGGCGTTGTTTACTTGTTTGTCATGTTGGATAATAGAGGTTTTTGATACCGAGTTACCGTAGGACGTCCGCTAGCTTTTCTTAGCGCGCGCATGCTCATAGGAAACTGCGCATGCGTATCTGTAATAATGTTTCCTATGAGCATGCGCGCTAGGGGAAAAAGCTAACGGACGTCCTACGGTAACTAACGTACGGTATGCAAAAACTCTCTAATGTTAGGTTGGACGTTATTTACTCGCGTAACGACTGTCTCTAAACGAAAAAGTTTTGCGTGCGTCTGGATTTTAAATTTTGTTAATTCCTTTCAATTTAATTGTTGATTAGTAACTTGCTTAACGACTGCCACTAAACGAGAACCTTTTGTGTACTGCCGGATTCTGAATTTTTGTTAATTTCTTTCAATATATTATTAAAATATATATGTATATATATATATATATATATATAATTTAATGATGTTGAACATCACAAATATTTGTAAGTGTTCCAGTCCCCACTTTGTGCATTATTTACTCAGCTTAACGACTGTCACTAAACGAGAAAGTTTCTTGCGTGTAACTGGATTCTTAATTTTTGTTAATTTATTTCAATGCATTATTACATTTATTTTAAAAGATGCATTAATATTTACTAGAAATTACATTTTTTTTTTTTTTCTTAAGCTAATGACATTGAACATCGCAAATATTTCTTAAAAAGTGTGTCATTCGGAACCCTTCTGCGCGCAAGATGTTGCGCGGAACAGCGCCTTCCACCTGGTCGAAATGAAAAAGATGCGCAAATTGCGCGCGCGGAAGTTATTTTTCCGGGAAGACACAAATTCCATGGCGTGCAATTTACCGCCCAGAATGCGCCCTTCTTAGAAAAACACGCTTCACACGGGCCCCTCTGTGCGCGCCCAACGGCCTGAAGTCACGGGCGAAGAAGGCTCCTTTATCCCGAAAAAACCTCCTCTTACGAAACATTGTTGCACTCCCTCTCCTCCGTCAGTCGGAAGATCTGCAACTCTTAGTCGTACTACTGTGCCCAAAAGTAAGACCAATTACTTTTTTTCGAAAAATCTTTATTTATTCTTCCAAGTTTACTTCATCGCCTTCAAAGTAATCCCTCCGACGCAATGCACTTAGGCCAACTTTTTTTCCCAATCCTCAATGCATGCTAAAAAATTATCGGCGGGGATGACCTTCAAAGCGCGCGCCGATTCACGTTGAATCTCTTCAATCTACTCAAAACAGTGTCCCCGGAGTGGTCTTTTGAGTTTACGGAAATAGCCAGGTGTGAATACGGTGATTGTGGAACGATATGGGTTTCATTTTTGGCGAGAAAGTCGCGAAGAATCAATGCAGTGAGAGCTGGCGTATTCGGTGTTTTGAGGCCAAAATGGAATGAACCGGTCCTTTTGAAATTCCGACATCATCAGCATTGTCTCTAATTGTAAATAGACGGCTTGCAATCACCCAATCTTTAATTTTGGACGTGAGCTTCGTCGGTTGAAGTTGATGGTCGGCCATAACGCTCTTGCAAACAAAATTTAATGCAAGTTCTTTGCTCAATCAATTCAGACATTTCAAAAATCGCCGGAATCAGTTTTAGCGTCTCCCAAAGCCAAGCGTAACTCAAACACTCATGAATATTTTGACGTCATTTCACACAGATGTCAAGGACAGTGCCAACAACCTAAAAAAAAAAAAAAAAAAAATGAAATTCCATTAGCCCCGGGAATTTTAAATTGAAAATGGGTCTTACTTTTTGGACACAGTAGTAGGTGTAAGATAACCGACCACGTTCAAGTCACAAGTTTCTTGAACAACATCGAAAACTTTTTCATTGTTTTATTTTAAAAATTAGTATTTTTAGCTTTCTGAAATGATTTGAGTTTGATTCGACAGTCAATAGAAGTCGTATACAAACAAGTCCTCAGATCAATCCTGACTAATGAAGCATCCACCTGGGGTCTTATTGCAAAAACAAACAGAAACATCCAAATTAAAATCCTTAGAATAGTTGCAGGAATTCCTTGGTTTATTAGAAATGACGTGCTGTATCATGACCTTCAAATAGAATCAATAAACGATCATACAGCGAAGCTATCAAGAAACTTGTTTTTAAATATCAAGAACCATAGAAATAAGTAAAATCTCATTCTTCTTCTACATATATTGGCATTGCAACCTTGTACAGGTTTGAGTCACCAACACAGCAGCTTTCCATCTCTCTCGCTCCAAGGTCAATTTCTTCCAGTTAATAATTTTCAGTTGTCTAAGATCCTCTTCGACACCATCCATCCACCTTTTGGTCTTCCCCTGTTCCTATTGTTGAACGATTTAAACGTAATCCTTTTAATGATGTTTCCTTCATCTCTGCGATGAGCATGTCCGAGCCAGCGGATACTTTGCGATTTGATGTATCACACAATGTCTCTTTTTTTTAAATTAGGTGTTCAATTTCTTTGTTGGGTCTTCTAATCTCTATATTATTGGCAACACTTTTTCAATTTTTCTCAAAACTTTCCTCTCAAAGGCCTTGATGCCAGTTCTCAGCGTTTAATATCCCCGTTTCTCCAGCATATGAAATAAGTTGATTAAAGCTCAACTATTCTTCGCCCACAGCGAAGGTAAATACCACTATCCATATTTCCCTACGGAATCCATATTTCTCTACTGAAATATACATTCATTGAGAGATGAATTATTGGCATGTTTATTAAATACCATCAGTTTTTATTTTTTGTATTTCTGCTCTCAATGTCTCGATGAGCAGTCACTCCTCATTTTAGTTCAATACACGCATGATGGGTAAATGTCTACATGTATGCAAATCAATGTGATGTCTTTTGCATACACTCTTAGTGAGGAGTGTTTAAGTCAAATAATACACATTTTTGTTCATTTTTGCCAAATTTTAACCAAAACATTCAAGTCTATATTTAATGTTCATGTATGTCAGTGTTTTATAATCTAATTTAGCAATAACATCCAAACAAAAATGACCATAAAATGCTGGCTCTGGTCGTGATCAGTTACTTCAAAAGAAGGACATCGAATTCCATCCAAATATCGACGCATGAATTCCTGAGAAAAGGCCAGGACAAAGCATAGACAAAAGAGGCAAAGTATGCATCATAATGATAACTAGAAGTCATTGTGACAAAATCACAACCTTGACGTGGATGAGTAGTTATATGCGTGGACGTGTAGTTTTATCATTCAGACAAAATAATGATAATGTGAAACCACAAAATAATGATAACATAAAATCACCAAATAAGGATAAAGTGAATACCAAGAAATAATAATATTGTGAATTCATTCCAATGAGAGATTTATTTATATTAGATCTTCTTATGAAGAAATAGCTTCTGTTTCTTCTCCGCCGCCCGACAAGCGGCCTGATGGCCAATTGGCTAGCGTCCTGGCCTTTGGTACCACAGGCTTCAGGTTCGAATCCTAGTGGTTGGCATGGATGTGTGTAAGTGATCCGGAATCCCCCTTTAAACTGTGGGTCCCGGTCTGTTTAAACCAAAGTGGACACAAGATGACCGTAGAGCGACAAACCAAACCCCGCCCAACAAAGCAGGCATCTGGTCAAAGTTATTTATTTTAATAAATAAGTTTCTTTATTCCTTTAATGTTATAATTATTGTTATTATGTTAAGAGCATTTAAAATAATGCGTCCTTTTCATTCAAGGACTCACAAACCGCAACCCCGTGGGCGCACCCTTGATTTACTGACGGCTCACCAGACTTTTAGCTGTTTGTGGCAACCTTTTTTCTTCTCCTACTCTCTTGAGACCTTATTTTTTAACCCATTTTTCTCTAATTTGAGTTATGTCTTCTAAAAGATACAGTAAAACAGTGTATTAAGTCATTTTATAGAAGAATTAAGAAACAAATTCACCTCATATAACAAGAACATAAGAACAATAAGAATAGAGAATCATATAACTTAAGAAACAAATTCATCTCATCACAAATTCATCTCAGTCTCATATAACGGATTTCGGCAGAGTAATGGACATGATTTATGAGCATAATATTAGGTTGTGAACCAGTAATAAGCCAGTAGGATCGCTGGTCGAACTGTCTTGGTAGAAAAAGGTATGGATTGATAAGAAAGGCAATTGCTCATCAGGCCGCATCCGACTGAGGAGTCGGGAGTCATGGGTCGGATATTTCTTAATCAGCTCCCGACTAGCTCAAATCTAGTGCAAAATGCAGAATGCATGTACCAAACTTTTGGTAGAAATCATTATGATGTGGATTGATAATGTATTTGAACTAATAATGTAGTTGAACGATTCAAATGATCGCAATGATTCGTACCCCACTTCTAATATGTTTTGCCACAATAAAGGATTCACAGCACTCCAAACTGTTTCTTCGCCACAAATCCCTGTTTAGACGTCTCGCTGCGATGGAGGGTGTAATACGGGGGAGAGAGATCCCGAAATAATCTCGCGCTTCCTCTCCCATTAAGTGGATGGTAAAAAGAGCTCCCCCTGTCCCGGGTGGGGGTGTCGTGTCATCGTTAGGGATCCCCGCAGGTGCTCCTTCCGCCTAGCCGGGGAGGGGGCGTTCCAGATTTATGGTCTTTTGTAGGCTTTGCGCAACGCAGCATTCTCGTGAATTATGGCGCAGAGGAACCCAACTAAAATGAAGTTTTTTCTTTCTTTCTTTTTTTCGAATAAGAAACATCTTCCTGACAATGTTGTTCTCATTTTTTCTTTCTGTCAGTGGTACAGAAGGACCGAAGAATTTAATGCGGTGCATGATGTTTATTTAATGGATGTTTTAGTATTGGGTTCGATATTTGGAGCAATCACATGGATCGATATGCAAATACATGTTTTTCAAACAAAAAGACTTATGTATTTAAATTTAATAATATTTAGCAAAAATCCCGTCTATACTGAGCACAATTTTAAAATGGAACTTGTTTTGAATAATAAATCGCGCAGATTAAAAAATAAAAATAAATGACGCCCTCATCCTCCATCATCGCCATCATTGAGACTCATTTTTTGCCGCATTTGGTTGTACATTATTCTTTAATATATCTATTGGCATATTAGCGCTCAGTGCCACAGGTTTCGGGTTCGAGTCACGGCTACTACTAAATTGGATAGGAGAGTTTGAGTATCTGCACGTAGTGCACATCTGCTCAGAATTCAAATATAATAAAACAAAGTATCACAGAATTAGCAGGAATTAAAAAATTTAAAGCAAACAGTTAATAGGAGGGAAAGAAGTTTAAAAGGAAAATAAGAAAAAAAAAAAAAAAAAGAAAGAAAAAAAGGGGGACGGGTGGACAAACTAGGAGATGACAATCAAGCAATATCAAAATACATAAATGCCCAATAGAAACATATAAATACGTAATTATATAGCAGACATATAAACATATATATAATGAAAATAAATAGGAATTATAAATATACAATCACAAAAATAAAAATAAATACTTTAAGGAAACAGAAAACATATGAGCAACATTTGAAACTGAAGATAGGAAGTAAAGTTTGTTAATACAGGGTAGAGTTTGATGTTTTCAAAAATGGAATTTTCTTTTTTTTTTTAACATACAGCTCCGCAGTACACACTGCCAAGGCAGAAGAGAGGACGATAGGAGATTTCTTAGAACTGGAGAGTAGTATTGCAGATGGGTCATGGAAGAAATTAGGGAGGCTTGAGGTCGTGATTCCATCCTGTTGTGTAATATGGATAATGGTATTTACCTTCGTTGTGGGAGAAGAATAGTTGAGCTTTAATGAACTTATTTTCATGGATGTTTATAGTGGTCGGAATCCACTTTAAATCGTAGGTCCCTATCTAATATGACTGTATTATTAGTTATTAGATTTCTGATCCCATCCGTACTGATCAAATCTCCTTACATCAGAGACATTCATAAATCCCAAACATGTACTGACTTTACTGTTGAGTACAACAAGTACAGACTTCCCTGTTGAGAGAAGATTCTTTGGATGCATTTCTGTGTTTGGTTGCCTTACTTCTAATAGTCTCTATTATCCATCTCCATTTGCCTTGCTTCTAGTTTCCACTTTACAGATTCTTCAAATGATATTTCGAAGCCTTAAAAATCGATTTGAATTCTTCCGTACTGAAATCAAACGCTATGTTGCAGAAATTAATTCAAATATTCACTCTGAACAAAGCGCTTGATTCAACGTCGGATGACATCAGCCTAGATTTTTATATCAGAAACAGTTTGATTACTTTTTCGTTTGGATAATGCTAATTAGGCTTGTTTTTCACTCCTTGCAAAAAGATGGATCATACTGATTGGATATTTCACAGAATATCGTTATTTTTCTGTATGTAAAGGTAAATTTGGACATGAGTATATATATATATACACTGAATACATATAAAAGTACATTTAGTAATATAAAAGTGTTTCAGATTGCTAGCATCGCTAGAACAATGTAAATGTGCACGATACAAGAATCGATCGTCGATTTGTTCTGAAAAATATTCATGTGAAGAGGTTTTGACGGGATGATGACAGCACGACGGGAATTAACAGACTTTAAACGCGGAATGTTATTTTGAGCTAGACGCATTGGGTCAGCCATTTTTTTTAGGGTATTCAACATTCCTAGATCCACTTCTTCAGCTATCTCTTGTGCCGAGAGTATGAAAGTTCCATCATTCCACCATGGACAGCGCAGTGGTCGACCGCCTGCAGAAAATAACGACCAGATGGCGATCTTCGCAAAGAGTCGTAAATTCTAACATGAGATGAGCACTCGTCAAATAACCGCAGAAATCAATGTGGGACGTACAGGACTTGTCTGAGAACTCATCTCGAGAAATTTGGCTTTCTTGGGCTATTCCAGCAGAAGACCGACTCGAGTGCCTTTTCCTGACAGAACGACATCGCTTGCAGCGACTCTCGTGGGCACGTGAGCATATCGGTTGGTCCATTAATGAAAAACCGTGGCCTGATCCGATGAGTCACGATTTCAGTTGGTAAGAGCTGATGGTAGGGTTCGAGGTGGCGCAGACCCCACGAAGCCATGGATCCAAACTGTCAGCAAGGCACTGTTCAAAGCTAGTGGTGGCTCCGTGATGGTGTGGGCTGTTTTTCATGGCATGGACTTGGTCCTCTGGTGCGACTGGACCGAACATTGACTGGAAATGCTTATGTTCAGCTACTTGGCGATCCCTTGCAGCCATTCATGGACTTCATGTACCCAAACAACGATGGGATTTTTATGGATGACAATGCGCCATGTCACCGGGCCACAACTGTTCGCGATTGGTTTGAAGAACATTCTGGACAATTCCAACGAATAATCTGGCCACCTAGATCGCCCGACATGAATCCCATCGAGCATTTATGGGACATCATCGAGAGGTCTGTTCGTGCCCAAAATCCTGCACCATCAACGCTTTCACAATTATGGACGTCTATCGAGACAGCATGGCTCAATATTCCTGCAAAAGACTTCCAACGACTTGTTGAGTCCATGCCAAGTCGAGTTGCTGCACTTCGTCGTGCGAAAGGAGGGCCGACACGATATTAAGAGGTATCCCATGACTTTTGTCACTTCAGTGTATATATATATATATATATATACATTTAGTAATATAAAAGTGTTTGATGATTGCTATATCGCTTTTAATGTTTGTACGCACGATACAAGAATCGATCGTCGATTTGTTCTGAAAAATATTTAAAGTAAATATAACGTAGAACACTGAAGCGAATATTTGATTGCTGTAGAATTACTAAAGTGTGTGATTGTTTTATTTTTTCTAATATTACGTCAGTTTTCTGTATTATTATTCGCAGGAATACAGCTAGTACCTTCTTCAGCTATCTCTTGTCCTTGCCTGCAGTTCCATCATTTGCTGGAAGCTATTGTTTCACCGCAGAAAATGACGCCCGCAGATGTCTATCTTCGAATGCCATCGGAATGTTCGAACATGAGATGAGCACTCGAGATAGATCGTTCTTGGTGGGAAACAGGACTCCGGAAAACTTTCATCTCGGAATGTCATTCTCCCGGTGGCATTCTAGTCGACCCCCTTTTCCATGAGAACAATTGCTCCCCAAAAAGGAAGCCGGTTGCGGCGGAGCAGAAATTTAATTACATTAATCTCTTGAGACCCGAGACTCTGTTTTTGAGCCATTTTTTCCTAATTTATGATAAATCTTCTAAAAGGTGGTACACAACATCATATTAAGCCATTTTTTTTGGAAAAGTAATTAAAAAAATTAAACTTTTGGCATGTCTAGTATAACGGAATTCGGCTGTGTAAGGTCCATTACCATGAACTTCGGCAATATACTTAGTATATTGGACTTCGGCTGTGTAAAGTCCATTATCATCCATCAAAAAAAAAAAAAAAAATATTGACGAGGTCCATTATAATGGACTTCGTTCAATATTTTTCTAATGCAGTTGGCAAATAGATCGTGACCATGATCATCTTTACATGCATGAATTGACGGATAACTGAACTATAATTTCATGAATTTGTCTGGAATGATACATAACATTGTGGCACATAAATACAATGGTAAAGCATTAAGAGCATCGCATATGATATATAATTGTAGCATGAAACAATAAAAATGGTAATAGAATGTGACGTAGAGTTCAGAAGAAAGGAATAACTCAGAAAAAAATGAAGCCTTGAGAACTTAATATGCAATGTGATCTCCCCTGACTTGTACACACATATCACAATGTGTTTTCATGCTGGCAATAACGTTGTTATTCATAGTTTGGGAAATTAAGCTCCACTTTTCCAGCAATACCGTCTTCCGAGCATTTACCTATCTAGGAGAAATATATCGATGTCAAATTTCTTCTCTTCCAAGGTAGTTCCATAAATTATCTATCGGGTTGAAATCAGACTTTGCTGGAATTCATCAACGAGATTTGCTCTATGTGGATGACAATTTTTGTCCATACTATAATATTTCCGTAAATAGAAAGTCAGATTCCATATGCACCTCTGAAAAGTCAGAATTAAGTCTCTAAGACCTCGTCTCCATATCTCTGGATGGTCATAGATCCGCTGTTGAAAACGTGTATTCCTCCCCATACCATCACGTCTCATCTACCGAAACGGTAACATTCTTTAATGTTCGATGGATAATTTCCTGTTCCGGACTTCCTTCAGATGTAAACACGTTTAGAATCACCGATAAAACTAAACCTCGACTCATCAGTAAAGAGAACATGAGACCAACCACTCCAGTTCTGTTCTTTGCATCCATTAAAGCGATCCCTCTTTTAAGTCCTAAAACTGTTATTTAGGACTTAAAGGTAAATATACAAAATAAAAATGTCTAGGAGGTTAAATGGGCGTTAATTCTTAAGAGGTTAAATGATTTAATAAAGTAATTATTCTATATAAATTTATTAAAATTTATTGTGGAAATGAAATTATTTATATTACAATATTTAAATGCATTCAATATATTTCAATTTATGTCTTGTCTCTTGAATTTGCTGGATTCTTTTTTTTTTTTTCAGGGTTTATTTATCCGCATCGTATCACTGTTATATTAAACATAATCCGTTATCAAGTATTTCGAGTTTCGTTCAATTAATTCAATGATACGAATCTTTCAAAAGTGAGTGATTCGTTCAGTATTGACTTATGGAATTATCCGTATCGTGTGTACAAATCCCATGGGTTCAGTCCACTTTTAGATCTTATCTCTTGGTGCGGGGAAACAATGGCTTCCCTAGGAGGCACCTACAAACAGCTAATATCGTCTGCTCATACATCAACTCGAGGGTGGGGAGGTGAAAGGGGGTGCTCGATTCATTTCGGGAAGTCAACCGATCGCGGGACCTTTGATGTATGATATCAGATGAGCTACCGCGGGACCCTAAACAGGGTCTCTCTTCATTTGGGAGATGGTCGTCTGATGAAGATATTAAAAACGTGGTTGCGGTTTACCGTTAAGCGCCATTAACTGAAGAAAAACGGAAAGGCAGTCTTAAATACTGGGCCAATGTTCTTCGTTTGCTGAAGGGATCAGTGACGGTTACGATCATCAGCGTCGATCGTGTGTCAGTATTAAATGGAAAAAAAGTTTTGGATTTTTACCAGGACTGCCAATGCTTGGATTTTCCCTAAGAAATATTATTAAAATAAATTTTTACTAGTAATTATATAACAAGACAAGATTAAGAACTTCTTACAAATAATTACATAACTATGCAATATTAAGAGGAATTTCTTACTAATGATTATACAACAATACAATATTAAAATAAATTTGTTACTAATAATTATGTATGTAATGTTAAGATGAATTTCTTACATAATTACATAACAATGCAATATTAAGCTGAATTTCTTACATAATTATATAACAATGCAATATTAAGGTGAATTTCTTACTAATAATTATTGACGGCGGCAGGGATGTTTGTGAGTGGTTCGGAATCCACTTTAAATTGTAGGTCCAGGTCTATTTAGCCCTCGTGTACACAAGATGACCGTAGAGCGACAAATTAAACCAATACTGCTAATCATATAACAATGCAATATCAAGATGAATTTCTTACTAATAATTATATAAACAATATATTATTAAAATGATTTTATTAATAATTATAGAATAATACAATATTAAGATGAATTTCTTAATAATAATCATGTAACAATATATTATTGAAATGAATTTATTAATAATTATAGAATAATACAATATTAAGATGAATTTCTTACTAATAATTGTGTAACAATGCAATGTTAAGATGAATTTATTACTAAAAATTATATAACAATACAATTTTAAAATAAATTTGCTACTAATAATTATGTATATAATGTTAAGATGAATTTCTTAATAATAATTATGTAACAATGCAATATTAAGATGAATTTCTTACTAATTATATAATAATGCAATATTGAGATGAATTCTCTAATAATAATTATATAACAATACAACAGTAAGATGAATTTCTTACTAATAATTATATAACACTACAATATTAAGATGATTTTCTTACTAATTATGTAACAATGCAATATTGAGATAAATTTCTTATAATTAGATAACAATGCCCTATTAAGATAAGTTTCTTACTAATAATTATACGACATTACTGCTGTGAGGACATAGATTCGAATTTGGCAGCTTACACTGTAGTCACAGCTTGCAGAAAATGGGAGATTTGATGGTAAGTGTGATGCAAAATTGCTAATACTTGGATTTTTCAATAAGACTTTGTGTTTTTACTTTCAATTTTGGGTTTTTAAAAAAAAAAAATGGGAATAATAATTACTAGACTTAAAAATATATATTTATATAGGCTGGGTTTTGAGTTTTACATATATTGAACAAAATAGTATGATTTCATCTATATATCTCAGTATTGGATCTGAGTAAGTATTGGATATTGAACTGATCTGGGGTTTTTTTTTTTTTTCCCCGAGAAAACATGAAAACATCTTCCGAAGCCTGTTACTTTTCTACAGTGTTATCAGTTTGAATTTGCTTTCGACAAAAATATTAACCTGGTAATTCTGATGCTATCTGCTCCGCCTGCTTCAGATTTATTTCAGTTACTTTTGGATCGGCTCACATTGTACTAATACATTTTACACCAACCGGAATGGATGAACACATTTTAATTGAAGATTGGAGAGCAAATTACGCCAACAAAGAAACATAAGTAATATGCTCAGTATTTCAAAGTGGAATGGCTTTTACAGCGAAAAGTTTTAAGGATTGGCTAGAACAGGGCCAAAACTATAAGGATACCCGTCACTGCAAGCATTGCAGGATGACTCACTCAAATGAAATTTTATGAAGCATAAAAGAAATGTTAAAATCGATAAAACAAGAAGAATTGTTAGAGCAACATTTATTAAACGTAATTAAATGTTTATTTTAATAATTTTGGGAATGAATGGCCGAGTAGCTGGCGCTCGGTACCACAGGTTCGGGTTCGAGTCCTGGCGGTGCCATGGATGTTTGTAGTGGTTCGGAATACACTTTAAAACCGTAGTTCCGGCACTAATATGATCGTAGACGTTGCGGGGGCATTGTTACTCCGCATTCGTGGCTTATCTTCAAGTTACGTGCCCTCTGGTAGTGGCCCCCAAAGTGAGTAACGTCTGTGCAGCGCTTGCCTTAAGATATCCAAGACTGCTGTCTCAGTGTTTGCCAACTGCATTAGAAAAAAAAAATAATAATTTTAAAATAATGTTTTTCGGTGGTTTGTCCCCTTATAGAACTTTTATTTTTGTTAAAAAAAAAAAAAAATTCCAGAGATGCTGCTCTATACTGTTCACTTTAAATTTTAATACCTTTTTTAATTGTTATAACTGCCCTTTAATTACTTCTATTGCACAGAGTTTTAATAATTCTTATACCGCATATCATTGGGTCTACTTTTATTTTTCCGGAAATGACGAAATTGCGATGACTCCTCCCCAACGAAAAATCTCCACCAATAACAAGCGGCAGTGCCTCACGTTTTAGAGGACCGCCGTGTGCAGCGACGCATGGAGACCGAAATTAAGATGTGACACGATGATAAACGCTGCCGCAATTAACCTCAACTCTTAATCTCACGGATCTGAGTTCGCTACCGGAGAGAGGGGAGAAGGTTACGCAACCGCCAGATTAGAGATAAGCAGAGCACAACACGTGGTGAATATTGCTGCCTTTGAAACCAGGATGCACTGACATCTGAAGGTGAAGGAATTGCTGTTAAACGATGGCCTAAAAATAACTCCTTCAAATTTATCCATTATATATTTACAAATTTAATACATATATTTCAAATAAATGTGTTAAATTTATATATTTATAATAACACAGTGATTCTTAAATTTTTTTGAGGGATGATTGGTTGCCATTTCTATTTTTGCTTTACAACCAGAACAAATAGTTCTAAAAATAGTTGTTGATAGATCATTGATAAGTCATTGTTTCCAAAACTATGGACAATATCTATTTTCCTTCTTGAACATCGGTGGGTCAGGTGAACACCACTTATAAGCTCCACGAACAGCCCACTGACGATCATTAAGAAGAAGACCTTTTTAGTGGTAATTACCCGTTTGTAAGTTTGTCAGACCTACGCCCAATGCTCTACAGCCACATTAGACAGGGGCCTATGCCTAAAGTAGAATCACTACAAACATCCATTCCCTGCTTAAAAGTTTTTCAAACTTACTATGTTGTTATATTAACTTCAGCTTGTTCAGCTTACTATGTTGTAAGAGTATGTTGTTATATTCTTACCTATTTGAACTATATGGATATTTTAATTTGTATATTATTTATTAATATATATATATATAACAACAACTTAAACTTAATAATTAACAATTTAAATGCAACGTTCAATTATTATATTTCATATGCGGCCTGTGACACATTTTCCCCCTCAAATGCCGCTCGTAATACATATTTTTCTCTTTCAAATGTTGGCTAAAGGTAGGTACGATCCACCTTCTATAATGAAAATGATAGGATATCATCAATGTCATAAACAATAGTTATAGAAGCAAGGTTTCAATGTACCGTTAGCGTGTTGGATGTCTGATTTAAGAGAACTTCTCACTTGCAAGTTTTTGCAAGTGAAGAAGTTTATCGAGAGGATGGCACCCGGCAAATCTGTTAGCGAGATTATCTCGCAGTGGGCTCTGACATGGTAGGAGAAAAATTGCCAAGATTTCGCCTTGTAAATAATATTCATACTATTTTATAGAGAAACAAAGTTCTAGAAATAAAATCAACCGGTCTATACATCTGACGGGTCATTATCTCAAAAACGGTGGAAATTCTGGCAAAAGGAATGGAAGGAATCAGTGGCCTTGAGGACCTTCGCTATTGGAGCTGCAGTTATTTAAGAAATTCAACATAAGAACAAAACTGTATCTTCTTAAAACCTCATGAAACGGAAGATTTCGTAATTTCTTTCTTCACCCAACTAGAAAAGCAAATAACACACTTTTACAACGTTTCCCGATTGAGAATCACTTTCTATTGTTTGTCTTTCTGCTGCACCAAAACGGGAAGCGCATTGGATCAATACGAAAGTGCACTACAAATTGATTCTTTTCCATTTTGTAAGTCTCGTTTATTCTCCACTTTACTTTGCAAAACCTTTTATTTACGATGTAGAAAACCACCTGAACCATGAACATTCTAATCTATACGAACCATTTGAAATGCACCCTCTCAGCGATGGCATATAGAGCAGGGGTACTTAAACTTTTTGTTCTCGACTGCCTTTTTTGAATTTAAAAATTTCTCACAACACAAAGTGGATGTGCAAAATTATTGGAAAAAAACATCGTATGAAGTGCATACATTGTATATATATTATATATATATACGAGGGTCACTCTGAAATTTTGAGATGTGGCTAAATGGTACAAGTTTAACTTACCAAATTTTAAGAGTGTTCAAAGTAATCCCTTTCAACATCAATGCATTTTTCGTATGACCGACACATTTTCTGGAACTACAGCTGACGAAGGTCTTCCTGTGTGTTCTTGATCCAGCAGAGAACTTGAACCTCTACGGAATTCTGTGTGACTAATCCTCAATGTCCTGCAGTGCGGGACGGACATTCCATGAGTGATCTACTCATGGATGGAGGAAAGGGGCCAGCTTCTGTTCTGATGGAGCACCCGTAGGTAGAAGTCTGACTTTTGCTCCGTGACACTCTTACAGTCATATGAGACCGGGACCTACGGCTTAAAGTGGATTCCGAACCATTACAAACATCCATGGCACCGGGACTCAAACCCGAAACCTGTGGTACCGAGCACCAGAGCGCTAGCCACTCGACCATTCAGGCCCCGAAATTCTGTAAGCCATCTAAATACAGTAGCACCAGATGCAGCTTCGTCTCCATATGCTAGTTGCAGACGTTGAAGGCATTCTTCTTGATTTAACCTCACTTTAAAATCGTAGAAAATCATAGCGCTATAATGCTTCTCGCATTAATTCCATTTTCCTTTTCTTCCAAAATCTACTCTACGACAACTAAATTGCAATTGTTGCCACAAATTATCGTCTGCGGCCATAAAAGAAAATTTACAAATTTAACGAATATTTTTTTCCTGCGATTGTCGTCTGCCACTGTCTCAAAAATTTCAGCGTTTGCCTCGTATATATATTTATATATATATTCCAACATTATATATATACGTATATGGTTTGTAATAACATTGTACATGTTTTGTTATATAAATGCAACAGACTGTTTTTGAAAAAATAATCAAAATTAAAAATTGAGTAACTGTGACACCAAGGCTTACAACAGTGTAAAAGTAATAAAAACAATAAAGGAAAATGTAAGCAATATAAAAACAGAAAGTTAAACAGGTTAATATTTAACAAGAAAATTATAAAAATAAATTTAAAAGTAAATTTTCCAAATTTTTTTCACAAACCTCTTTAAGAATCTCTATTAATATAAATCTTCTTTTCTTTTAAGATGGAACATACTTTTGGCAACTGCTTAAAATTAATTTTGAAACAAACATTTTACGGTTCTAGAACACTTACCCCCGAGGAAGTCGCCAATCTTGCAACCTTTCGACAATTTTCGCCAATTTCTTTAGGGTTGCAATACTGTAATTAGAGGAATTCGTAGCTTCATTTTCCGAACAATATAATAACAATTTTATTGCTATTTCGATAATTATTTGCAGAATTTTTATTTGCAGCAAATAAGAACAGAAATAAATACTTTTAAATAAGAGTTCCGATAAATTATTGATAATTCCGAGCTTATTCTTATAACGTAACTTCGCTTATACAGAATATAAATAATTTTATGACGTTGCCACGCATGAAAATAAGAAACAAACAAAAAGAACGATTTTTCAATTTATAATGACTTATATTTTATTCTTAAATAATTAATTTCCTTTTTAAAGATGTTCGTTTAGTTAGGATTTTGTGGCGACCGTAATTACAATTCGGACGGAATTTTGAAGCTTTAGCTTTTAGAACGTTAGTTAACGTTACAATTTAAATTTTTAATAATTAAAATAAATTAATAATAATAAAAATAATGTGTCCGGAACATTTGATAATTATCAGGCAGAGTACATGTGGCGGCGCATCTGTGGTTGACATTTGCAAAATTTTTTATGATTTCATCGACGGAATAAAACTTTTGTTTCCACCACAGACGAAGAACATACCACAATAAAAGTTAAGTTATTCTCTGGTTTCTTCTTCTTTTTTTATCTTTTGTTAATATTAATTTATCATTCGAATTCGGCTTCGTAACGAACATGACTTATTTTTTGACATTTAAAAAAAAAAAAAAAAAAAAAACTGTTTTGAATTAACAAATAATTTTTGAAATTTTTCGTAATAGCGATCTTTGTGTAAACGATTCATTTTTTGTAAGTTAGCAAAATAAAAATTCACGTAATAATTTGGCGATAAAGCGATTTAATTTGGTGTGAAAGCAATTTAGGAATAAAATGTTGACAAAATGTTGTTGGCATAATAGAACTGTTTGGCTATAAATTTTGGTGAAATACATTTTACAATGATGCTGAACTTCGGCAGCCATTTTTGTTTGTTTACTTGGCGATTTGGCAACCCAACCCAGTCCATGATTTTGGAGTAATATCATTTTACCGCGCAAACTGCCAGGCCTTTTGATTTCTATGCTTATTTACCGATTTGGCAACTTGGCGATGTGTTTGGCACAAAGGGCACAGAATTTTAGATTTTAACCCATTTTACAATGGACAATATCTTGATGCTGTCAAATAATGCGAGCTACTCTGAGGCAAATAACTTTTGGTACTTACGTATTAACGCCACCGCAGCAGAAAAAAGCGCCAAAATGCCAAGAAACTGTTTTGAATCTATGTAAAACTCCATATCGGCCCATTTTCCACCGAAATCCGATTGACTACTTTGTTTTTAAATAAAGTGTTTTTGAAAAAGTGTTTTGATTTTAAATAAAGTGTTTCATATATTTTATGATTTGTCTCAAAAATTTTAAGTATAGATTGGCGCCACTTAAAAACCGCCAAATCTGTATCTGCGGTGACGTTAATACGTAAGTACCTAACTTTTAAATTAACCGACCACATTCAGAGTTAACATTTTAAAATAATATTTTATGGACTTTTTTTGGATGCTATTGTTAAATTAGGTTATAAAACATTGACAAACAGGACAATTAAAACACAGACAGTCATGTTTTTGTGTTAACATTTGGCAGGAAGCGTTTAGGGTAATAAATAATCAAATAGCATTGGTATACATCTAAGTATGCCATACACAAATGTTTTTTAAGGATCGTTTCCACCGAAGCGAGAGACGTGAAAATTCAAGCGGCAAACGAGAAAATTTTTCGACCCCTTCACAGCGAAACGTCAGAAATAGCATTACGCCTAGTGAAGTTCCGCTTCGAGTTGAAAGTGGGTCAACTCGGGCGGTGCATTCAAACCGGTTTCAGGCAAACGTGGTGAGGCCAGTGATTGGTCAAATGTTTTCGTTTACATCTTCTCGCCTCAGTGGCCACGAGCCTTTAGTTTGAATTAATATAGGAAAAATAGTTCATTAAAAAACACTTTGTTTATATATTTATTGTTTAATATTCGATTGTTCGATAATTGTTTTATTCGATTGTTTAATAATTGTTGCTGGGTCTTACTGCTTTTACCTTCTTCAAATTCTGATCTTCCTAAATTTTTTAATTAATCAGTAATTTTGTAGATTAAATTGCGCCAAATTTTAAGATGGCAGAGGGTCATGTTTTTATGTTGTCATGTTCATAAAAAAAACAATGAATGTGGTGATATTGCGGATTACATTCAGCGTTAAATTTGGTGTTATTGAAGATTAAATTTAACATTACGTTAAAAGTGGTGTTATTAAGGATTAAATGTAACGTTAAATGTAGTGATATTGAGGATGAAATTTAATGTTAAATATGATGTTTTTGAAGTCAAATTTAACATTACGTTAAATGTGGTATTAATGTGGATTAAATTTAACATTAAATGTGGAATTATTGTGGATTAAATTTAACATTACGTTAAATGTGGTGGTGCAGATTAAATTTAACACTGTTAAATGTGATGTTATTGGATTAAATTTAACTTTATTTTGAATGCGGTGATATTGGGGGATTAAATTTAATTTTAAATGTAGTGTTATTGAAGATTAAATTTACCATTACATTAAATGTGGTTTTATTGAGATTAATTTTAACATTTTGTTAAATGTGATGATATGGGGGATTAAATTTAACTTTAAAATTGTTGATTAAATTTAACGTTAAATGTGATGTTATTGCTAATTTAACATTAAATGATGTTATTGAGGATTAAATTTAACATCTTTAAATGTGGTGATATTGGGGATTAAATTTAATTTTAAATGTGGTGTTATCGAAGATTAAATGTAACTTTACATTAAATGTGGTGATATTGGGGATTAAATTTATCGTTAAATTTTATTTTATTGAGGATTAAGTTTAACGTTAAATGTGGTGATATTATGGGTTAAGTTTAATATTGTTAAATGTGACGTTATTGAGGACTAAATTTTACGTTAAATCTGATGTTATTTTTAAATGTAACATTAAACATGGTGCTATTGAAGATTAAATCTAAACATTACGTTAAATGTGGTGATATTGGGGATCAACTTTGACTTAAATGTGGCGTTATTGCATATTAAATTTAACATTATGTTAAATGTGGTGATATTGTGGATTAAATTTAATTAAATGTAGTGTTATTAGATTATTTTTAACATTGTTAAATGTGGATATTGCAGATTATTTTTAACATTGTTAAAGATTGCAGATTATTTTTAACATTAACCTTTTAACACATTTAACAATGTGTTAATGAGAATTAAATTTATCTATAAATGTGGAATTATTGCGGATTAAATTTAAAATTTTCAATGTAGTGTTATTGAGTATTAAATTTAAAGTTAAATGTAGTGTTATTGAGTATTAAATTTAAAGTTAAATGTGGTGTTATTGAAGATTAAAATTTAACATTACGTTAAAAGTGTGATATGGAGATTAAACGTGGTGCTACTGTGGATTAAATTTAGCATGCTAAATGTGGTGCTATTGGAGATTAAATTTAACATGCTAAATGTGGTATTATTGTGGATTAAATTTAATTTTATGTTAAATGTTGTGTTATTACGGATTAAATTTAACATTGTTAAATGTGATGTTATTATGGATTAAATTTAACATTATTAACTATTTTATTATTGAAGATTAAATTTACCATTATGTTAAATGTGGCGTTATTCCAAATTAAATTTAACATTGTTAAATGTGGTGTCATTGCGGATTAAATTTAGCATTGTTGAAGGTGGAATTTATTGAGGATTAAATTTAACGTTGAATGTGGTGTTATTGCGGATTAAATTGAACTATAAACAAATAAAAGATATAATTTTTCTTGCTCAAAACATTGCGTCGGAGACTCTCTGTTGGCAGAGAGCAACGGCAAATCACCGCTGAAACGGTGAGCGAAGAAATCCGATCGCACAGTGCGGCGGACATTACGAGGTCTGGAAACAGAAGTCCCTGTTTGTCAACCGTCCTCTTCACCAAACGACCCCCACCCCACCCCCACCCTCCTGGGGGTTACGCAAGGAGGGGCGACAATTGCACAAAACACCCTTATGAGCTGTGTAATGATCCTCTTCCGTCTCCCCCACCCCCTCCCTCCTTCATTCCCAAACGATCTCTCTCTCTCGTTGTCGGCCGATTCTCATTCGGAGAGACAAGAGGTCACGTGGCGACCCCCTCTGCTACTAAACGCAGACGATACGATTCTCCTGTATCGTCTTGCCCGCTCCCGGTTGCCACAGAAGGGAACTTATCGCCCCTGAGGTTTATTAAAAACATGCGCACTGCCAGTAATCCACGAATTTACAAGGAAGGAAAATTCCACCACTGCTCTTTTCCATTTTCATTTCTGATATGCCTGCTAAATTCAATATTATTACATCAATTTATGCCGATGATACCGCCATTCTTTGTCGAAACAAAAAACCATAAATATCTTGCCTGCACTTTAAACAAACACCTCAATGACCTTTCTAATTGGTATGATAAGTGGAAAATTGCTCTTAACATTAACAAAACCGAAGCAGTCTTCTTCGGCAAGAATCAAAAACGCAAAAAAAGCAGCCATCTACCTAAAAAACATAACTTATTTGTTGGAATTCTGAAACAAAATATCTTGGAATTTATCTTCATCAACATCTAAATTGGAATTTTCATTTTAACTATGTCAAACAAAAATACAGAAAAAACATTAGAAGACTTTTACCCCCTTATAGCAAGGAACTCGAGTATGAGTAGACATAATAAACTTCTGATTTTCACCTCTATGCTTCGTCCCTCTCCTCACCTATGCTTTGCCCGGTATGGGTCTACGCTGCTAATTATAATACTAAAATATTGGAAGCTCAACAAAATATGACTATTAGACAAATAACGAATGCCAACTGGTTCATGAGAAACGCTGATATTCAAAGCGCTATCTCCTGCTACCTCTCAAGGAGTACTAGAAAAAACTTGCAGAAATTATCTTCAATAATATTGACAACCACCAACATCGGGCCATTCAAGAGATCGAGCAATATGAACCGCACTCTCTTTTAAAAGACCTAGGAATATCCTGCTCTAACCTACCTATTTTCTATTTTTATTAAGTGTTGAACTTTTTCAATCCTCACGATTTTCTTTTATCTCTGGGCTTTGCCAGTATTTTCATTCTTTCATGTTTGTCACCACCGGATATGAGGCCCCTGATGGGGTCAGTGTGCTCCAATATTCTTCAACATCTTCTTAATCCACGAATTTTAACTTGAAACAACATTTTCTACACACCAAAACTAAATTTCGTGTTGTCTTCAGAAAACTCTACCCTCTTATAAATAGAAATTCTACCATGACCAGAGAAAACAAAATTCTTCTTTATACGGCTATGCTTCGCCCAATTCTCATATATACTTGCCTGCCTGGCCCTATGGAGCTAAATCTAATTTAAAAATGCTTCAAACTTCACAAAATACCACCATCCGCCAAATGACCACTGCTAAAGGGTTCATGTCCAATTCTGATCTCTATAAAGCTCTTAACATTCCTTCCTTAAAAGATTTTCTTAAATACAATTTTTAATTGTTACATTTTTTGGCACGCATATGAATCATGAAAATACTGCAATCCAGGAGATTGACTCTTGCGTTCCAAATTAGGATTTAAAACGTCCGCGTAAAATTTTAGTTTAATTTCTATTTTTATTTTTATCTGTTTATGATTGTCAGTTAATTTTTTATTATGTCTATAAATATATTCTGGGCAATTTTCATTGTTTCAACTGCATTTACCCTGTCCTATCGGAGATGGAGCCCCCAGGTCTAAGTAATTCCAAAAGAATACGTCAATCAAAAAAAAGTAATCCACGAACTATACTTTAAGCCTTAGAATTTCCCAAAGACTTGAAAACAAAATCCTTCGGTTGATCATTCACTCATCTTGGTACTTCAGGAATCAGGATATTAGACGAGGGGTGGCCAACCCGCTGACCGCCTAGATCAGGGATGGGCACACTTTTCAGACGCGGGACAAAAATCGAAAAAAAAAAAAAAAAAGTTTGGCGGGCCAAGTTAAATTTTTCTAAAATTTTAAAAACAGTATGTTAAATTTTTAGACTGTAAAGTATTACAATTTTAATATGTTAATGAAATGAATGAAATTGAGATTTCATTTTTAAAAGTTCCTTATATTGAGATTCGAAGTGAGATATACTGATTCTACAGTTATAACTAATAAAGAATTTCTGATTTTAATATTATACCGATTGAAAGCTGTCTGTGCTGGCTATTTCCGTCGATGTATGTTTTGTAGAACAAAAATAGAGAATAAGTAAAAACATCATCAGTCCTTTGAAAAAAAAAGGAAAAAAAAAAATATTTAATCTAAAGGAGATGAATATAATATATAATCTATAAATAATATAATAAATGAAAATAATATATAATCTATAAATATATATTTCTTTTAATTTGCATCTGCTGCAAATTAAAATTCTATCCGCGGGCCGTATAGAACCTTCCGGAGAGCCGCAGTTGGCCCAAGGGCTGTAGTTTGCCCATCCCTGGCCTAGATCATTTTCCCGGCTCATGAGATATATCACACTTTTACAAAATTTCTTTATTTTATAATGGCCAAAGTAGTGAAAAACAATGTATTAAAGAATTGCATTATGCGTACATCCATATATTCAAAAATGAATTGTCGAAATGATGATAAAAAATTAACTTTGATTCTAAAATAATATTCTTACGAATATAAGACAGATATTGCCTGTTTTATTGATGAGTTTGCAGAATAATTAAATTATATTCTGCGAACTCATGATGAGCGCGCATCGATTTGCAAAAGCTATGTGAAAGAGTGGAAAACAAATATCGCACTAGTAAAATAAATATTTTTTATTGATTTCATTTTTTTTATTTCATTTATACTTATATATTTTTTATATTTCATTTTGAGTGTTATATATTTCTTTACAATGCTTGTTTAGTACCATTAATATTATATTATCTATGTTTAAATATAAGAATAATAGTAAGCATAATAATAATATGTTTAAATTTTTCACTCCAAAAAATGTCTATAGTGGGTCTAAATCGGATATGGGAATCTATGATTTGAAATGCGGCCCGCAGAGTTAGGATGCATTCTAAAAGTAACACGCAAAATCATTTGGAATGGCCACCCCCGTATTAGACAATCGCTTAACTTCATGAACATTCTCCAATTTATACTTAAAATTTCTAAAAATTTCTACAATAACTTTCCTCACACTTGTAAGTCTATTTTAAATTCTCTTCCTAGGTATGATATTTCTTCCTTTAAAAATGGAAAAGACTACATACTGTTCTTAACCTATAATATTTTTCCTAATTCCTTCTCCTAAAGTACCATTACTGCAAGCCCCACCAAATGGTGACCTCCTTCTATCATATAGTTTCTTCTCATTTCATATTTATATATTATTTTTGAATTCCCAATTTTTTCAACTTATTATTAATTAATTATATTACATTTCTCTTTTATTTTTTTTTTTTTTCAATTATATATTTATATATACTAGTCTCCAAAAGTTAAACAACCCGTTTTTTGCGCTTAATTCGCAAATGAATGAATGTAGAAACACCAAATTTGGATGATTTGTGCACTAAACAGTTATGTATTGACTGCAACATAAAAATTTACTTAAGTAAAACGCAAAAATGATTTATAACAAAAAAAAAAGGCAATCTCGATGGAAAAGTCCTTTCGTGGAAAAAATAATAATCCCAGTTTTATGTGGTAAAATGTCATAGAAACATAACAAAATGAGTTTTAATAAGGATATGTCCACCCCTGGCTTGAATGCATTGGCGGCATCGACTTTCTATGCTGTCAATTAAGTTGTTGGTCACCGAAATGGGAAGCGAAGACCAGACACGGCTTTGTTCCAGCTCTCCTAAAGACCTTGGAGGAGGATTTAAAGCAGCAACCTGTCTACCAAGATAGCCCCAAAGATGCTCTATCAGATTCAGGTCTGAAGCTCGAGCTGGCCATTCCATTCGCTCCAAACCAAGACCCTCAAAATATTCCTCAACAACTACATCTCTGTGAGGTCCTGCATTATCATCCATCAGAATGAAAAAATTGCCAATTGCACCGGCATATGGGCGGATATATGGATTAAGAATATCTTCCCGATATTTCAAACCAGTCACAGTTCCTCCCTGGAACACATGCAGGTCAGTGTGACCACCAAGCGAGATCTCTGCCCAAACCATTATTCCACCACCTCGGTAACTGTGTCTTTCAACAATGTTGGATTGATGTAATCTGGTGTTTTGTTCCCTCCAGATCAGCAGACGTCTTGAATCGCTTTCCAGCATGAATCTAGACTCGTCTGTAAAGAGTACAGGAGCCCATCTCTGTCTGGCCCAGGAAACATGTTCTCTTACCCAAGATAAGTGGGCCCTTCTTTGTCGTCCGTTGAGGGGGACACGCACAACTGGTCGCCTTGCATAGAGATCTGAATTATGTAGGCACCCTCGCACCGTACTAGCGGATATTCTTCTCCCTGATACTACAGAGTGGTCTGAAACAAGTTGCGGCCCAGAAATATTTCTTCTCCTTCGGGCCGAAAGAGGTATAAACGGTCTTCTGCAGGTGTTGTAACTCGTGGTCGACCTGGAACATGTCTTCTGAACACAGAAGCTTCGGTTTGATATTGATTCCAGAGACGGTGGACCACACAGCGAGACACATTAAGACGCCTAGCAGCATCAGCCTGGGACAACCGCATTTCTATCCACCCGCCTTAACGAATCGGGCAAACGGCTTCTCTTTGCCATTTGATCCCACTGCCTATTGTCAACGAATCTGCTAACAAAAATTGTAAATCAACAAAAGTTACACGCATAATTTCGGAATTTTTTTTTTTTCTGATATTTGCATATTTTCTCATAAATACCTATTCTTTTCAATGAAAAAAAGTGGTAGCTATCGTTTTTGCATAAAGTTCGTTTTTATCACATATATAAACTATAAATTTTATTGTTACTGTCATTTTTTTTTTTTATGGTGAGCTTTGAAAAACATGTTGTTCCTTAACTTTTGGAGGCCAATGTATATATACAGGGTGATTATAATTAAAGTCCCACTTTCAAAATGCTGCAAAAAAAAAAAAAAAAAAAAAAGAATCACTCGCCAAAATAAGTTCAAATTTAAACTGAAGATACTTGAAGAATTGGGAAGCGGTATGGCATCAAAAGAAAAGTTCCATCGATTTTTTCCCATTCAATTGAGTATCACAATGCTGTGGTGCATGGGCTTTCCACTCCCAGTGTCACAACTGTTGAATGATTTGGAAGTTATTCCTTCCGTCCAAAAACCGAAACAATCGAGCACATTGAACACTACGGCTGGTTAAATGTGCAACTCCCGCCAAATACGTTGTCATTTCAATTCAAAATACAATATCACTGGCAGCCGAATTCACTTCAATTTCACTTTCTTACAGCGCCCTCTATTCATACACTTTGGAACATATTTTGATGACGTACCGTTTCCCTCTTCTTCAAGTATCTTCAGTTCAAATGTGAACTCATTGTGACGAGTGGTTCTTTCTTTACAGCATTTTGAAAGTGGGATTTTAATTATAATCACCCTGTATGTATATATATATATATATATATATGTGTGTGTGTGTGTGTACATACATACATATATATGTTTATCTATGCTATAGATAGATAGATATACATCAGGAGTAAATACAAAACTCCTTTCGTAATCTATTTGCTATTTTTACTGATTTTTTTTTTAAGCTGTCTTATAAATTATATTTTTTTTTTTTCGCTTATGTTCACTTTGCAATGCAGAAAACCTGCAGAAATGATTTTTTTCCCACACGGCAGCAACCCTAATCCTCCCCCCCCTCCTTCACTTCACAACAGAAAGCGTATTGGACATCCGACACCGCATGCAATCTACTCCCCCTCCCCCTACAAGTGGCAATATAAAATTAATTAGCGACAGGCTCTCTCCCGCACGCCACATCGAACAGAAAGAGCGGAGAAAACGATCTTCCTCCGAGCACCCCCTTCCCCCACCCCGACGAGAGGATTGCCGAGCACAGCTGAAGACACTGCGAAGAACGATTCTGAAAGGCGAACAAAAAAAACGAAAACGATTTTGAATCATTTTTTTTTTATCTTCCTGTGCTTATGTGTGTGTTGTGTTGGGAAAACAAATTCAATGACCCAACGCATTTCGCATAGCAGACGATATTTATAATCCGCACGCTCTCTGTTTTTCTTTTTTCAGTGTATTTAAATGGCAGCACAGAAATGCAAACGATGTCGTTTCGAGTGATGGCAGGCTGCTGGCGTGATGAGTTAGTTACTCGGCATTCCAGTGGCATCGTATACAAGATCGTACCTACATTTCGGATTGTTATCGGATGGACATACTTATATTTCGGATTGGTAACGAATGGAAATCCCTATATTTTGGATTAAAGTCAGATGCAAAATATATATACTTTATATTGATATCGAACAACGTGATGAATTAGTTACTTGGCATTTCAGTGCCGCTGGATACAAAAATACCTATGATTTATATAGCATTTTTGGATTGAGACCCACTTTTTGGATAGAATGCAAAATGCTTATATTTTGGATGGATGCAAGATTAGGATGCAAAATAACTAGAATTTGGATTGGCATGGGATACAAAATAATTAGATTTTAGTTTTACTTACATTTTGCATTGGTTTAACTTAAAATAATACAGACTGCCTGGACACATTTGGCTATCCATTGATTTGCCAACTTCCAATGCTATTTACGTTCCAAAGATTGTTAAATTCAACATCGCCTTTAAAGGTCTCTTTTCTAACTTTAAAAAAAGTAAAATCCCCACTTGCTAAAATCGGCAATCGTCATTTCATTTTGCTCAAATATGCACCTGAATCACTGGAATTTAATTTCGATTCTATTCAAAACCAAAAGAACTGAGAAAGAAGTACATTTACCGATATACGATGAACAAATGATCAGTCAAATATTTAAATTTAGATACAGACTGTGGACACAATGAATCTGTGGGGTTCCCGGACCTCTATTTTGTAAAAATTAAAAATAAAGATCAGTGTCCGAATGGATCTAATGATGTTTAGACAGCCAGTCAATCGTTTCCTATTGCAAGACTGGTGGAAGTGGTATGAAAATGGAGGATTCCATATCTCTTAATCACAACAGGTTTTTTTTTTTCTTCATTTTATTCCATTCAACTGAAACTATGCTCTGATTATAATTTTTAAATTGTGGTCACTTATCGCTAGTACACTACTAGTTATCTCCCCGCCATGTTGTCTAGAAAGAAGGCGGTTACCGTAGAAATAAGTTGCCGTACAGGCAATGCATTTCGAATTGGTGGGTTTTGTACAAGTTTGACACATTGGTCCATTGACATGTGATATTTTGGCCGCTGTTTTCATTTTTTAACGGAAAATTCACTTAGTGACTGTTAATTTGTGGAAGACATTCGAGAAGGGAGGACTAAACTGTAGCGTTGAATGTGCAAAATAACTATTAAACTAACTGTAGGGTTCAATATGCTTGATGGTTTCGGTTTTTTGACGGAAAAAAGGACTTCTAAATCATTCAACAATTGGGAGACTGTTTGTGCAAATACCATCCACCACGGCAAGGTCATACCCAATTGGAAGGAAAAATCGGTGGAACTTTTATTGGAACTTTTTTGTTGATGCCGTATCGTTTCCCCCTTCTCCAGTATCTCCAGTTCAAATTTGAACTCATTGTGACGAGTCGTTCTTTTTTTACAACATTTTGGAAGTGGGTATAATCACACACTATATATATATATATATAGTGATTGTAAATAAAATTTAAAGTGCTCTCATGAACCTGAAAGTGGCCGTCTTCTTAGAGCCGTCATAGGTCTAGTATAGGCTGAGACGTTACAACAGCGACGGGAATAGCTCTGATGGTGAACACAGAGTATTTCATGTGTTTTCGGGATTTCAAATGTGAGTTTAATCCCGTTACCGTGGCAACAGGGAGAAAATCCATTTGATGTTGCATTTTCTTCATCTATCAAGCGTGTTCTACGTTAGAAGAAGAAGAAGAAGAGGAAGGAATGACGGGCGCATTTAGCGAACAGAGCGCGAATAAATAACCAAGTCATAATCCCTCTGGAAGGAAGATTCCGGAGTCTTCAAGAAACGTCACTTTATGATGTTAATAACGGCGCGCTTCGAATTCCTCACAATGCAAACACGAAAGAGGTGGAAGAAGATAAAAAAAAAAAAAAGGAAGGGCTCTATGTTACCGCCGGGATGCTTCACGGAAAACAAGCCCCCCGGCCCCGGCGCATTAAACGAACACACTTTTTTTTCAAAAGATGCACAGAATGAATGGCTCTTTTGCAGTGATGAAATACGCTTTCCCGTCATAACAGCTTCGCTAACGTCCTTTTTTTTTTTTAAAGAATATTTTTTCTTTGGATATATCTTGGCGTTTAATTTTTTTTTTACATCGTTATAACATTCCAGCAAAAAAAAAAAAAAAAAAAGGAGACAGTAAATTACATGCAAGTCTATTTTGTGAGCTCGGTTTTTCTTTTCTTTCTTTTTTTTTTTTTTTTCTTTCTAAAACTGATGTGAATAGTTGCAAGCATCTTTTATTAATCTGTATTTCAATTACGAAGATGAGATTGTTAGCAAGCATCATCTATTAATCTGTATTTCAGTTACGAAAACCTGAATTAATTTATTTGGTCTTCGTAATTAAAAAGTAAAAATTGTGATTAGATTAGTGATGATTGGTTGAAATGATTAGATTAATGTTATGTGATTAGATTGATGTGATTAGTTACAATCCGTTATTAACCTGTGTTCAGTTACGAAGAAACTGCTGTGATTAGTTGCAAACGTCCTTTTTTAACCAATATTTCTGTTATAAAAAACTGCTGTGATTAATTGCAAGCACCTTTTATTAACGAATATTTCTGTTATAAAGAACTGCTGTTTTTAATTGCAAGCATTCTATACTAACCCACATTTCAATTATGAAGAACTGATATGATTAATTGCAAGCATTCTTTGTTGTGCAATCATCCTTTGTTAATCTGTATTTCAGTTACAAAGACCTAATGCAATAAAAAGCAAGCATCCTTCATTAACAGGTATTTCATTAACGAAGACTTAATATTATTAATTGCAATCACCCTTTATTTGCCTGAACTTCACTTATGAAGAGACCTGATGTGATTATTTCCAAACACCCTTTATCGATAAAAATAATTTATAATGCTAAATCCACACAGCTCGGCTTGTGGAGAATTATTTTTCGTATTAAGGAGACAAATGTGCGTATAGGTTAGCTATCACTTTCTCCGAACGTGAACCCAATTAAATTGTTCTAGAAAATGTATTGCAACATTTAACCCCCCTCCCCTACAACCCTTCAAAGTCCTCGAACTGCCTTGACAAGACAATGGACTTTGTTGACAAATAAATTAACAAACATCCTCATTTTGTTGATGGAGCAACGCTGTCGTACCTGCATAACAGATAAAAATCATCTCACTTCATATTGAAGTTGATCACACATTGTGTTCAGATACTGTACGAAAAAAATGTACGTAAAATGCAAGCATTGTGTTGTTGTTCTCGTATCCCCTGAAGAGTACAAGAAAACCAAATATCTCGGTGGCCATTGATTAATAACAATAACTAATACACCAGTAATGAATAACATTGGCCATGTTGATTGCCTGCTCGGACTATACATCCTCTTCCGAGGGATGGTTCAAACAATGCAAGGTGGTTGCAACAGCTGGGCTATCAAAGACATGATGAGGAGTCACCTTGACATCAGGGCAGTTGACACATTTTTGGTATTTTTTAACGCCATCAGCAGAAATTTTCATTTTTTTTTTTTTTTTTTTTTGTGTTGCTTCATCCTTAATCTTGTGAGAGTAGTAGCTGTTTTCTGTCGACATTCAATTTCGTAACTCATTAATAAGAATGCCCAATTATCTTAGAAAATAGACTTAAATCAAAACTTTTGCTATCTTTTAAACTACACTTTTAAAAGTTATCGACTACTTTCAAGTTCAATATTTTTAAATAATGTTTTATCAAACATTTTAGAATGCTAATTAGGTTATAAAACATTTAAAAGCATGGACATTAAAAAATACACATGAATATTTTTTGTTAACATTTTGAAATAAAGAAAATTAAGAAATCATAATAAAGAAAGAAAAATTTTTGAAATATAGAAAAAATGAATTTCGGATGGAAGCGGGTTCTGCCTTGGTGCCAGTGATGGCCGTGTGTTGGTCAGCAGGAGGCCAGAGGAACGCCTGCAACCAGACTGTCTGCGGCCTAGACACACTGGACCAGCACCTGGAGTCATGGTCTGGGGAGCAATTTCCTATGACAGCAGGATCACTCTCGTGGTTATCTCAAACACACTGACTGCAAATTTGTACGTCAGTCTGGTTCATTCAACCTGTAGTGCTGCCATTCATGAACAGCATTCAAAGGGAGAGTTTTCCAACAGGATAACGCTCCCTCTCCTACCGCTGTTGTAACACAATGTGCTCTACAAAGTGTCAACATGTTACCTTGGCCAAAGAAATCACCAGATCTGTCTCCAATTGAGCACATATGGGATATCATTGGAAGACAACTCCAGCATCCTTCACAGCCAGCACTGACCGTCCTAGTATTGACAAAACAAGTACAACAAGCATAGAAATCAATACCACAAAATGACATTCGGAACCTGTATGACACAATGCATGCGCGTTTGCAAGCTTGCATTCAAAATTCTGGAGGTTATACCGGCTATTAATGAAACAGCATTTCACATTTGCATTTTTTTGATCCCAAATTAACCTGAGATCTTTAAAATTTAATCAATTAAACATGTTGACTAGACAAATGCATTGTTCGAATTTCATTACTTTACAATATTTTTTTTCTTGGCGTTGGGATTTTTTTTTCCCGTCAGTGTATTAAAAATTTCAAGAAAATGAGAGCGTAAAAATTCCAATGTTCGAAGAATGTTGATGTTGGGTCGCATTCAAGAAGTCAGTGGATCGGTGTGATAGGGTTCCATTTCGTAAAGTAGTCATAATAATATTTTCACTATATTCCATTCCCCCTGTTCAACTTCCACCAGTCTGTTGTGTTTATTCCCGGTGCAACATCGCCGATTCTTACCGTAAGAGCTTTTATTTTTAAATTCTGTGGTTGCCGTTCGGGTAAGAAGTGGCGCGTGAGTCATTGGCGCATTCCGAAAAAGATGCCTCGACTGAATAAGCATTGCTCATAATTTGTTTGTTTTCATTAAAAACCCACTCAGGCTCATAAATCCCAATGTCACTTAAGGAATGCACCGTTTCAATGGTAGTTCGAAAATGGTATTTAAAGAGACAGTGGACATTTTTGTTTCTGTTGAACAACGGTATATCTAGGGTGACTCAATGGTCATGGGACAAACTTTAAAGAGCTGGTGCAGCTTACTAAAACATACATACGTTGGGTGGGATTTTGAATTTTATACAACAGCCAGGCGCAATGCTGCAAGTGAAACTCTTCACGTGGCGAGTTTCAATTCTTTTTGCTAGCAACCCTGATGTGCATTTTTTTATTCTTACTCTGTATTTGCAACTGTGTTTTCATTTACGAGACTCCAGTTGACTCAGTTGTAGTACAATTATTACAACAAATTTAAAAAAATAACGCGTGAAAATAAAAGCATAGTTTAATTACAATATCATTGCAAAGTGCTTGTTTGATTCAATGTTTACAATAAATGCTCAAAACTGTGACCTAACTAATTAACGCCCTGGCACTACCGTCCATGTTGGACCATGGCTGTCTGGCTACTGGCAGATTTCGAAACAAGAGACACGTAGAGTTTTTACGGAGTAGAGTTGTCAGCCCTACGCCCGATAGCCATATTAAACGCGACCTACGGCATTTCAAATCACTAACAAACATTCACCGCAATGCCAGGACTCGAACCCGAAATCTGTGGCACCGAGCGCTAATCACTCGGCCATCAGGCCCCCAAAACTATGACCACCCCCAGTAATACATGCCTGGGAGATTCGAAGGAGGTGTTGGCGAACAGATGCCAGGCATTTTGCGCGTGCCAATAGGTAGTCGAGAAAGGAGGTCCTCAATTGAGTCAACTGGAGTCTCGTAAATGAAAACAAAGTTGCAAACACTGAGTAAGAATAAAATAGAGTGCGCATCAGAGTTACCAGAGGAGGATTTGAAACTCGTCACGTGATGGATATCAATTGGGGTATTATGCATGTTTGTTGCGAAAAAGTGTTTTCATTTCTCAACGCATCTTACATTCCTATGTATGTTTTATTTATTTTTTTGTTTTTGCGAATCTCCTTATCAAATTAATCTTCGAAGCCTCATTTCAACATAAGAAATACTCCATCTGTCCCGTAATATTAGTAGGAAGAGAATATTTAAACTGGAATTATTGGCAAATGCAGCTATACGTTATGTTGTAGCTCAAAATTGAGTAGGCCTCATTCAAAGTTAAAATTTCATGACGTTTTGATGTTTTCAATATTTACGTTAACCTAATCATTACGAATTATAACTATTTTTTTAATTTAATCCGCTGATCGAAATCAACTGTTCTATTTCAGTTGAATATAAACCCATTGTAAAAGCAATATGTAAAAAAAGGAGAGTTTTCAAGCAAAGATCGAGTTGCGATCGTCCAGTTCTTGATGCATCACAAGAAAAACGAAAAGGTGCCATTATGTTATCTGCTAAACAATTAAAACGTAACAGAATGATCCTATTAAGAATCTGAAATTGTACTGCCAAAAATAATTGTCAAGGTGAAATGTATGCCAATGTTGACTCTTTGCAGAAACAGAACTGTGGACGTAAATTCATAGATTATGGAGGAGAAAAACATTTCTCCTAGCAGAAGAGCCTAAGATTAGCAGCTCATGCCATTGAAGTTCCCAAATCTACATTATTCCGAATTTTGAAAATCCATAGAACGAGTTTCAGCCATCATTAAACCATCTCAAAACTAGAATAAATGAAATGATAAATTAAAAATATTACTGCTAATATCTATTTTGTACGTTCAAATAATTTTCATCAATGTGAATATATTCCTTGACGAAAGCCAACTGGACTGGAGCGCTCTGGCCGTTGGTACCGATGGCTTCAGACTCGAATCCTGCCGGTGACATGGATGTTTGTTGGTGGTTCGGAATCCATGTTAACTGTAAATTCCGGTCTGTTTATCCTAAAGTGTGCTCAGGATGACCGTAGAGCGACAAACGAAACCGAATTAAAAGTCTACAAACTTTCCGTCGGGAAATACTTTTGAAAGACGAAATTCTAAGCTATCTTTCTTATTCTTTTCTGTAAGAAATGAATAATTGATAATAAATGTTGCGCTCTATATTTAGTTCCTTTTGCTACTGTCATTATGGTCCAAATTACATTCATCAACCGCTACTATTGTTACGAGACAGAAGGAGTATCAGTTTATATTGAAAGGAGAGAATCCACACTGCATTGCAGAGCTCGAAATTGAAATGGTAGGATTTCCACTGTTCTCCGCAGACAGTTGATGGACTGTCTGCGAGTCACCCGATATCAACAGATCACTCAAAGAGCGAGTCGAAAATCATCCCTGACAAGTCATCTCGCTTCTTCTCCTTCCAGAGATCTTCTTCCTTCTCTCCTCCTTTTTTTTTCTTCCTCTTCATCTTCCTCCACTTTTTTTTTTTTTTCTCTCTGCTCGCTCGTTGGGGTTTTGAATTTTCATGTGCCCCATCCATCATCTCTCGCTCCCGCTCTTCGTGATTAATTAAAGGGAGGATCGTCGAGACTCGCGGAATTTATTATGAAGATTTATGAGCGGATCCGCTGCGCTTCTCATCCAGCCGGTGGAATCATCAGGACTTCAATTCTGCAATGAACTGGACTGGCGATTTTGAAGGGCAGGGCTGTCCAATTAAGGAAGACTCGTTTCGAAGTTTGGCCGGACAGAAGTTCCCCTCGTCTCGGGGATGAGCGTGATATAATGGAATTGTGAATCCCAAAGGGATTGTAAATTGGACTTTTTTGGGCTTGGAGAAATTTCTTGTACACAATAAATTGGACTTTGGACTCCTGGGGGACTTCTGGGACACGATAAATTGGGCTTTTGGGTCAGATGGACTTGTTGGACATGTTAAATTAGACTTGGGGGCTCTGGATGAACATCTGGGATATGATAAATTGGATTATTGATTGGACTGGTGATTTGAAGGGCAGGGCTTTCCAACTGAGAGACGCTTGTTTCGGAGCGGATTGAAATTCCCTTATCTAGGCCGGGGAGAACTGATACAATGGAATTTTGAACTTCAGAGGGACTATAAATTGAACTTTTGGGCTTCGGAGGAACTTCTAGCACACAATAAAAGAATTTTGGGCTTCTGACTTCTAATACACAATGGACTTTGTTTCCTGGGGAACTCCTTCATTTTGGGAGTTCAAAGGGACGTCTATAAATTGGACTTTTGGGCTTTTTTTTTTTAACATAATAATTTGAACTTTAATTTGATCATCACAATTTTAATTCTAAAATAAACTGGACTGTCCAAAAGGCTGGTTTGGCCGGACTGAAGTTTGGGCTTCGGGGATGGGAATGATGCAATGGAATTGTGAACTCCAGAGGATTGGACATTTGGATATCGGAGAAAACTTGATAAAAGTGGACTTTGTGCTCCTGGAGAACTTCTGAGACACGATAAATTGGACTTTGGAGGACATCTGGGAAATGATGAATTGGATTATTGAGCTCCTTGGAGACTTTCAGAACACGATAAATTGAACTTTGGGGCTTATGAGGAACTTCCATCACACAATAAATTGGACTTTGGGCTTCTGACGCACGATAAATTGGATTTGGGCTCCTGGGGGACATCTGGAACACGATAAATTGAACTTTGGGACTTCGAGAAGATAAATTGGACTATTGGGCTTCTTGGGAACTTGAACATAACTGAACTTTGGTCTGCAAAGGTACTTCTGGAACACTATAAATTGGATTTTGTGCTCCTGGGGAATTCTGAGATACGATAAATTGGACTTTTGGGCTCGGAACTTGTGGGATACGATAAATTAAACATTGGGGCTCTGGATGGACATCTGGGAGATGATATATTAGATTATTGGGCTCCTTGGGAACTTTTTGAATACTATAAATTGGACTTTGGGTACCTGATGGATACTTGTGGAATGCGATAAATTGGACTATTGAGCTCCTTCGTGATTTATGAGGCAAGATAAATTAGAGTTTGGAGCTCGGAAGGACGTCTTGGGGATGGTAAATTGGACTATTGGATACCATGAATACTTTTTGAATACAACAGAATTTTGGCCTCCAAGGGCACTTCTGGAACACGATAAATTGGATTTTGGGTTCCTAGGGGACTTCTGGAATACGATAAATTGGATTTTGAAGCTCAGAGGGTCTTCTTGGACATGATAAATTGAATTATTGGACTCGGAGGGACTTATAGGACACAGTAAATTGGACTTTTGACTACTAGAAGACTTGTAAGGTACGATAAATTAATCTTGGGTTTCTGGGAAATTTCTGGAACACGATAAATTGAATTTTTAGGCTCCAGATTGATATCTGGGACGCGATAAATTGGACTCTGAACTCAAAGAGGGGTGTGAAACCTCTAGACAACTGGGTAGCCAAAGTAAGTGATACCACCTTCTAAGGGCAGTGGAACTGTAAAAGGGGTTATAATAGCCTCAATTTAGCACATGCATTTGGGGTTCTTTAAAAAAATTACAGGGTCGGTGGAAGTTGGAAGATAATATAAGAAAATTTAGAAAAACTATTCGTTCTTCTTTCCTCTGTTGTGTAAACTTATTTTGCAGGAAAACACATAAAATGCAAGTTATAACCGATCAGGCGACAGCTGAAGGAAAACATATTACGCAATGTCGATAACTAACTTATGTACTTATCCTGACTTGTTGAGAATACGATGTTACCTACAATTAATTTTGGATTTTTGCTGCAAATATTTAAGTTTATAATTACATTTCCTTCTTATTGAGTGGAACGTGGATTCAGTGGGGTCACGAATTTGTAATTTCAAGCTTCAAGGTGGCTTTCTATTGGCAACATTTTAAGTTCTTATTGGCAACATCTTTACAGATTACATTTAAGGAGGTGAGCATGCAAAAAAAGCAACAAATTTTTAATATATCTGTTTGTTTGTTTGGAGGAGGTAAATTTCTAGAGGATTGGTTTCGTTTGTCGCTCTACGGTCATTTTGTGCACACGAGGGCTAAGCAGATCGGAACCTACATTTCCAAAGTGGCACTGAATATTTCCCCCCGAAAGGAGGCGTCAGAGGAAATAATTTTTTGGTATCACTGCTGTAAGGACTTATCAACAAAGTGAAATGTAATTTTTAATGTTTATCCTAATTTTCATTTTCATAATATCCTTCATTTTTTCTGTGTGTCAGACGAATGTTACAATGTTTTATTTTAATCAATAAATTTATAATTTCAAGCAAATTTGCAAGTGACTCATTTGCAACATCTTTAATTATTTTTTTTTAAGAAGTAGGTAGATAAAGGGGCCTGATGGCCGAGTGACTAGAGCTCTGTGCCACGGATTCGACTCTCGGCTGTGCCATGGATGTTTGCACTGATTTACTGATGCATGTACTGATTGTATGATCCACTTTAAACAGTAGGTCCTGGTCTAATATGACTGTTGGGGGTAGCGCTGACAACCCTACCTCATAAAAGAAAGCATCTCCTGTCCCGAAATCTGAAAGTAGGTAAACGATTTTGGCCCACTGTGGGGTTGTTGCTCCAATGAAGAAGAAGAAGAAATAAGTAAGGCACTGGCTTCCTAGATGACTGTAATGGGAACTACCCGGCATTTGCATATCGTATGGGAGAAACCACAAGAAACTCCCACTCGGTAGTCCGACTCACGAGATAAGATGCTGATCACCCGAAACGCTCTCTCTATATATATATATATATATATTGATACACGAGAAATATATAAAGAAAAATACATAGATACAATACACAGATATACAAGAAAAATAATTAAAAATATCTCAATATATTGATATTTGATTCGTGTGTGTGTAAAAATTTCAAAATTGATAAGTGGCCAAGATTTTTAATCCCTAAAATAAGATATACTTTAGAGAATGGAAACAGGAAATACGTATCATAATCATTTATTAATGTGTATGTATATGGGAAAATAAATTGAATCATTTTTTTTTTTTTCATGTAATCAAATCTAATCCATGCAAATCTCCCTTTCCAAAGAAATATCGTGAATTCAAAGTAAGACTCCATGGTGGACATTCTGAATTCAATGTTTTTCATTTTATGGCTACTTTAAAAAACAGAATTAACTTGTAAATTGCACCTTTGGAATCTCCAGGAACTACCTGTACCGTAAATGACATCCAACTCCCCTCCTCCCAAAAAAACCCCTCCCAGTCTTCTCTGCATGCAGACAAAAAAAAAAAAAAAAAAAAAAAAGCCCACCTCCTCATAACAATAAACCCAATTACAAAAGAAGTCTCAACAAATTAACTTCCATCCTTCATTTCTTCCTCTTGTCACAGAGACAACGCTCTGCTGTGTCTTACCTTGCTGCCCCCTTCCTAATGACAATACCTCCCCCTCCCCCACCGTCTCGCGCCAGGGGGAGGGGAGGGGGCTGTCAGCGACCACGCCTCCCTCACAGAGCGGGGGCCCAATTACAGTGACGCGCCCCATCCATCAGAGGTGGCCCAGGAATGTTCATTTGGCCAGTGAAGACAGAGTTGCCATGGCGACGGAAGAGGAGCGGGAGCAATCGATCCTCTCTCCGAGACAACGATCCCCGTTGTCTTAGCGACGCGGAGGGAGGATTCTGTCGCAGGAACAATGCACTGCTGCGCCTGCCTCTCCACGGAATGTTAGCGCATTTATTAATAATACACTCAAGTCCTTATTACGCAAGCTAGTAAGGACCGAGATCACCTCGGATAAACAGGATTTAAACAAATACGAAGATGAAATATAGATCTACACGTAATTTATTAATTTTTATGATTCTGCATGTACTTTCAGACATTATGGAGTCATTGTTGTTGTTATGAAGGCATTTTTCAGAAATGAGGACACTCGAGGGCGATTGTGATAATAGGGTGTAAAACCGCCCCACTTCGATAGTCAGACTACATGATGGGAGTTTTCCTGGTTTTTTTCCCAGGGTAGACACAGGGAGTTACCCTTAAAAGCTCTCCTGGAAGATATTGTAACGTCTCGGCCTATACTAGATCTATAACAGCTTCAAGAGAGGGCCACTTTTAAGTTCATGGGAACAACTTTAATATTTATTTACATGCACTATATACAGTGGGCCACAAAATTGAGTATACACCTTAGAAACTTAGAGACTTTTTGCAATTACAAATTAAATATTGCTTTAAGATTATTGAATTTTTTACCTTATATACTTTAGTCTTTGCGTTACCGTACTATACTTATAAAATTATTACTTGTATTTATTTTTTACAGAAAAAAAATAAAAGATCTGAGACGAGAGGAAAAACAGCACCACAAAAATAAGTATACACCTTTATTAATTTCCTTTTAACGTACTAATTAATATTTTGTTGCATAACCTTTTGCTTGAATTACAGCGTGTAATCTTCTGGACATAGATTCGACTAGTGTTTTAGTGGTTTCAAGAAATTTTAGCCCATTCTTCTCTCAGAACCTTCTTGAGAACTTTCTTGCTTCTGATTTCGTGCTCAAGTACAGCTTTCTCTAATTGCGACCACACATTTTCGATGACGTTTAGGTCTGGAGACTGGGCAGGAGTGTGTAATTGCTTCTTGCAATGATACAGCAAATATAACTGCACAATCTTCGCTGTATGCTTGGGGTCGTTGTCCTGCTGGAATATGAAGTTTGACCCAAGCCCCAACTTACTGGCACTTTTTCAAGTTATCATTTAAAATCCCCAAATATACATGTTTGTCCATTATACCATCAATAAAAGCAAGCTCTCCAACTCCTCCAGCCGACATACAACCCCAAACGAGGACAGATCCACCTCCGAACTTGACTGTCTTAATGGTGTTTTTAGGTGCCAGTGCTTTCCCAGCTTCTCTCCATATTTTAAATCGTCCATCGCTTCCGTAAAGATTAAACTTACTTTCATCAGAAAATATTACAGTGTTCAGAAAGAAATAGGCTTTAAAAGATGTTCTTTGGCGAAAATCACTCTCTTTTGTCTATTCACATACTTGATGAGTGGCTTTCGTATTGGTGTACGGCCATGAAACCCATATTGGTGAAGGGTACGTAGAATTGTTTCAACTGAGAACTTTTTTTCCCGATTGTAGAGAACATCGATAAAGCTAGTTTAGAGGCACTCACCCTCGGATCTTTCTTTACTGAGTGAATGATCTTCCTCTTCGCTGTAGTACTCTGTGTTTCTTTACGTCCTCTTCCAGGAATATTGGCCACATATCCAGTTTTTATTCTTCTGTAGTATTTTTGGACACAACCATGAGTTACACCAATCAACGAAGCGATTTCTCGAAGAGATTTGCCCTCTTTTGACCATTTTACAACCAATAAACGCTCAGATTCAGTAGTTTCTCTACGAGAGCTCATTTTACGATTTTTAATGAGAAAAAATACTATTTAAAAGCGTTGAAGTGCAATAGCACGTGTTATAAGCAGCAGCTACTCCTGAAACTCTTTAAAGAAAATTTGAAACTAAAAAAAGTGGTGGCATAATTTACAAATATAAGAAGTGTATACTCAATTTTGTGGCATGGTTTTCTATCTTTTCTTCGAATCACTTAACTTTTTTCGTAATAAATAAGTTAACTATAGAATTGTGTTATTATAGGATGGTAAAGCAGAGGTTAAAGTATCTAGGATAAAAAAATTTATCTATTTAAATCAATATTTAATTTGTAATTGGAAGAAGTCTAAAAGTTTTAGAGGTGTATATTCAATTTTGTGGCTCACTGTATATACAAATACAGAATTTTATAGCTCTTAGTCCATGCAACAACTCGTATCAAAAGCGTTACCCAAGTTATGGCTAAGTTTTAACATCATTAAGTTCAAGTCGTCCTAACGTGCAGTAAGTCGAAAATATGTTTATTTTATTTTATTTGTGTATTATCATTATTATTTATTCGTGCTCTTTTCAAGCAGGGCATCATATGGAGCGATTTTTTTTTTTTTTTAACCTCCAATTTTTTTTTTTTTTTTTTATACAGTCCCAGAAAAAAAAATAAAACATCGTTCCTTTTTGAAAATAACTCCACTATTATTAATGCGAAACATCCCCTTTTATTATATTCTGAAATCAATTTTTAGATATTGTTAAATACTCATTTTTCTTGTTCACTGTTAGTTTTCGCTTATAATTATTTCTTTAAACATCCACTTTTAAAAAAAAAAAAAAAATTCGCAAATCACTTTTTATCATTAAAGAGTTTTATGTTACATTCATATTTCAAATCTTTATTGAGACAATTTTTTTTTGCCTTCGTTGACGATATGTTCATTTTACGATGTATTTTATCTATTGCCATCTGCCGTTAGTATTCAAGAATCGTGGGTTAGAGTTTCTTAATGATAGACTCGAATCTCCTTTTGACGTTAGAAATAGGAGAATCCAAAAATGTTCCAAGATCTTTCGAAATATCGAACGGTTGAATGTTCGAATCTAAGCCTAGATCCTTTCACTATTCAGCAACGATGTGCACCTTAATTCTTTTCTGCCGACTAGTAACCACAATTAGTTTTGTTTTTCAGAGTCTAGACGTTGAACCTATTCCAAATTATCTAATCAAAATTTCGAAAAGTTCACAAAAAAGGCCCAGAGCCATATATGGCTATGTCTCCTATGAGTGTTTCCCAAAAGTAAAAGAGACACCATGGCTGTTATTGTAAGCAAGCGCAAGCGAACTCAGGTAACGGAGTGAGTGTAAACGTTCACTGAGACAAATTATTTGACTGTGTATTTGAAACCCATTTGCATCTTCTTTAAATTTATGAGAATTTATGCCTTCCTTAAATTTTTTCGCTCTTCAGTTAAATATAATTGGCGTAGGGGTAAGGAAACGCATTTCTGACCGCAAGGTCGAGGGTTCGAATCTAAGCCCAACTCCTTTCGCTATTCAGCTACGACGTACACTTTAATTCTTTTCTGCCCATTAGTAACCACAGTTAGGTTTATTTTTTCAATTCCTTCTATTAGCTCACACTCTTCCTATATATATATCTTGTTCACATTTTCAATCGTTTGTATTGTTTGTTTGTTACTTTGTATACATCCACACGTTCAAATGCATTTTTTTTTTTTGAGCTTGTAGTGGAGGACACTGGATGTTAATACAGTTTTTTCAAATATTAATTCAGTCATTAAATTTAATTCATTCATTTCAGTTTTTGTTTAGATTCAAGTTGCATGTATTTACCCATAGATGGCACCAGATAAACTTTAAAAAAAAAATGAATGAAAATTATTTATAAAGGACGTTTCTGCAATAGAGTGAAAAATAAGTAGGAATTGACTTTAAAAACATTTTTTTTCATATTTGTTTCTCTTTTTGTCCCCTTTTTTTTTCTATGGAAAAGAAAGAAAATAGACCTGAAAAATATAAATGAAAAAAAATATGAATACTTTGCATAATAATACATAAATACTTAATACATAAAACATAAATACTTTTACTTTGCAGATTAATCATTGGAGTCTGATAACCGAGTGTATGGCGCTCGATGGCACAGGTTTCGAGTTCGAGGCCCGGCGGTGCCATGATTGTTTGTAGTGGTTCGAAATCCATTTTAAACCGTAGGTCCCTGTCTCATCTGACCGTTTTGTGTACGGCTAACAACCCTACCCCGTAAAAAGAAAACATCTACGGCCTAGAAAACTGCTATCAGGTAGGCGACCTTGGCCCATTATGGCGCTACTGTGCCAATGATGGTGATGGTGAGGAGATTCATCATTACGATCCACACGTTCAGCAAACAAATTTTTATTGATAAATAAACTTTTATAACTGGTCCCTAATTGTACCGAATTTTTATTTAAATTCTTTTTATTTATTATCGTGTGTGAACATGATGTTGTCTTGGTTAGGAGTCCGTAACGTTATCCGAAAATGAGGGCCAAGCAAATAAAACTCCATTCCAAATTCGGGCGGAAAATGGTACTTTGGGCCCCTTAACTCTTGAAATGGTTCATGAATAACGTTAGTCTTGAGGAATTTTCAGGAGAATTTGGCTTTTACTTGAAATGTTTTGTAGTATGATTTTGAATCACTTTTCATGTTTTGGCTTGGGATTTTAAACATTTGTATTTCCAATAGCTATAAGTACTCGTAGTGCGTGGATCAATTCCTTCTCCTTGAAGTTTCACATTTATCACTTTTGGCATTTTCCCATGCCTATTGAGCTGTATAGTGCTTCTTATTTCATTTGAAATACTTCATTCTTCATTTATGCCTAGAATTTTCAAACTTTGATATATTCACTTGGCTATTGAATGTGATAACGTTTCTTGTAGAATTGGGAATACTTCATTCTTCACTTACGACTATATTTATCATACTTTTGTACATTTTTTTTACAGATTCGGCAACAATTCACTCTCCATGAAGTTCTTGATCTATTCAACATTGTTACATTCATATGGCTATTTTAATTTGGCCATTCTCATCCATTGCTTCATATATCTCGTGCATTTTTAAGCATTGGCTTATTCCTGAGTGTATTCATCCATTCTCAAATGTTCACACATGATAAGTTGAAATTTGCCGAGCAGATTTCTTTTTTTCTTAATTTACTTTTTTTATTTATTTTTTTATTTGAAACATTTTTTTTTTTTTTTTTTTTTTTTAATTTTAGTACCATTTTTACATTTTTAGATACATTCTATTTTTATCATTTACGAACATTTTAAGCTGCCAATAATTAATTGTAAATATATATATAGAGATATGAATTAAAACGAGGAGGTTAAGGGGTCTATCCCCATGGCTACTCCGTAATCGGTACGCCAGTTGCCAGTAAATGTCGCCGAACCATCAGAGCAGCGGCAAAAGTAATCGGATATCCTTCTTTTCAGAAGAGTCCGACGGATTTCAATTTTGCGCACGACTCCAATCCTTTCACCACCTCGTAAATCGTCTGCAGGAAAGGGGGTTGAGAGGGGAATGCAGGTGACTTCCACACCCCCGCTCGCAAATCACTGTTCGGACGGGAACGGGAAGAGGACTCGTTTCGAACGCTCATCCAAATCGAACGTTAGGCGACTTCAAAGAGAGCCGGAAAAAAAAAAAAAAAAAAAAAAAAAAAAGACACTGTTATGTTTTTTTGTTTTTAAATGCCGAACCTTCTGACCTGTGATCATTCTCTATTGAAAATGATCCAGTATTATCCAGGGTACACACACCCAGGGTCCAGGGTAAGATAATCTGAGATCTTCCATCTCCTTAGGCGCGCCGTCCTGGTGGCCAAGTGGCTAGCGCTCTGGTCTCTGGTATCCCAGGCTTCAGGTTCGAATCCTGGCGATGGCATGGATGTTTGTGAGGGGTTCGGAATCCACGTTAAACTGTAGGTCCCGGTCTGTTTAGCCTAAATTGTGCACAAGATGACCGTAGAGCGACAAATTCAAACCAAACCTACTTAAGCAAGTTACAGGCGCGGACATTTTTGATTTAGCTTCCTCAGTTCTGAAACTCAATACATTAGAGATTTTTAAAATGGAAGTCCCGTCCCCAGGGAGAGGAATGCGAAAAGATTTTGGGTTTGGTTTGTCGCTCTACGGTCATTTTGTGCACACTATTCGACAGCTCACTCACACAAAAATAAACTCAAATAATATTCGACACACACACGAATAACACGAAGTGGACTGTATTAATTAATCTCCTTTATTTAGGCAGCCATCACACGAAGACGATGATGCAGCCATCAAGATGAACTGACCACACAATCTCTCTCTGGTGTTACACTTATTGAACTCTTTTAATTAGGCAGCCATCACACTCGAGGACGGACTGGCCACAGGACCTTTCTCTTTGGTCACAGTTGTTCAACTCCCCCTTTCTTACATTCTTTCTCTCTCTCGTCATCTCACCCCCTGCCAGACTCCCCTCCCCTCCCAGACAGGATGTTTACTGGACATAGGCGTTGACTTCCCCTATGCACGGGGACCTGGGTTTCGACGCAACACACACTTTGGGCTAATTTGGCGGAACCTGCAGTTTAAAGTGGATTGCGAACCACCCACAAACATCTATGACACCGGCAGGATTTGAATCTCACTAGACCAAAGGTTAGAGTTAGCCAATTGGTCATCAGACAGCAAAAGATTTTGCGAGATCTCAAAAATGTCTCTTCTTAATTTATTTTAAAGTTTTTAACCTAAACTAACTTTTAAAACTTTCTTTTAATTATTTATTAATTTTATTTATTTGAAGTATTAGTACTGCAGTCACTTTTAATTAGCGTTCGGTTCTTGTCATTATTTGCACTTATTTTTTAAAGATGGTTTATTACATTTGTACAACAAAATTGAGACTTCATGCAATGTTAATAACAACTTTTCTTACTGAGGTTAAAAATGTCATCCATAAACTCAATGCCCGTAAATTTTCTGGTTCTAATTAAAATTCTTAATAAGAAAATTGTTGATTCTTATTCGAACCCATTCAAACATGGATATACATACATTTGCGATAGTCTTTACCCCAGCATAACTAGCGAGGGTAACCGCGGAATGTTCACTAGTTTATAATGTTAGTGGGATTCATTTCAATTACTTGTTATGCTGGCGGGCCGGATTTTGAAACCCCTGATCTAGACCAACCCCACGAACCCGTACGGACTCATGGTTGAAGGGAAATAGGGGTAGCTTCTGTTGTGATGGAGAACCCGTAGTTAGAAGTCTGACTTGGCTCCATGACGCTCTTACAGTCATATGAGACTGGGACCTATGGCTTAAAGTGGACTCCAAACCAATACAAACATCCATGGCATCGTTCTTAAGTGCATATCTTCTTTCCAATTGACATTATCTTAAATTTTATAGCATATTTTTTTTATAATTATCGTTGTTCTTCTAATGCAGCTGTCAATACAGTTATCGACAATACAGTTACAATACAGTTACAATACAGTTATCTTTATGCTATAAGCAAGAGCTGTGCCGCTGCGACTCATTGAGCACTACCCAGGGGGTACGTGTAATTTGAAGACAGGCTACGGAGTCGATTCACACTACCCACACAACGCTGTACGATCCTATTAGACCGGACCTACGGCTTAAAGTGGATTCTGAACCACTGGAAGCATCCACGGTACCGCCGGGACTCGAGCCTGAAATTTGTGTCACCGAGCGCCAGAGCGCTAGCCACAAGGCCATCAGGCCCCTGGAAGTCTCCCACAGTGTTTCAACATAATTTTTAAGTAACATTTCCAAAGAGGATATCTGAGGGTATCTCAATCCCGTCTTCCTTGTCCAAACGGAATTTCCATCCTACAGATTTATTCCCAGCTTAGACACGGAAACGCTCTTCAGATTTCAAAACCAGGTACTCGTGTTTCGAAATCTCAACTACCCATCTGAAAAATCATCCAAAATTAAAAGAGAGAAAAAAAAAATAATTTCACAAGCTACACAAATATCGATACTTTACTCATAAAAACGATTAATCGTTCAAAATAATTGTCATATTATTGATAGAAAAACGTGCATGCACTGCTCTCTCTTTTTTGCTAAAAACGAAAGCGTTTTGGGCATTTCCGACAACCCTCCACGAAACGGGGAGGTCTCCCCCTCCCCTCCCACACACCTGCCTCATAAAAATTCTCCTAATCTTCCCCGTAATGACTCCGCACGCAACCGATTACGACCTCCCCACCCCCACTGCAGCTTAAAGTGTGACTTGTTGATCCAATAAAGCGGCCCTTTGTCACGATGGATATTAAAAGCGGCGTTCTCCCCGTCACTCCCTTACAAACGATATTCATAGCTCTCGTCTGCTCAGCGGGGTAAACCGGGAAACATATTAAAAAGTCCCCCCCTCTTCCCTACCTCTACCGCCGCCATCTCTTCTGGCATGAGGTGAAAAGTCATAAAAAACTGAATTTTGGCGAATATTTTTGCCAGTATGAAAATAATAATTTTTTTAAAGTTTAATTAGTAGTTTGTGTGATTATTTATAATTTAAATTGTGTAATTTATTACATGTTCTGTAATAAATAAGAGCTACATCACTGTTGCTCATTTAGCACTACCCAGGCTGCATGTAGCTGGAAGATAGGCGACGGACACGAGTCGCACTACTCCTACAACGCTCTATAGCAGGGACAAAACTTCCATTTAAGCCAATAGCATTTGACGATTTTATTTTGTATGTTTTATTTACTGTTTTTAGTTATGTTCAATTACTTTTAATTCCTTTATTCTATATTGTTCTTAGCTTTTAATTTTAATTTTAACTTTAACCTTGCATCTTTTTTTTTGGGCATCGTCAACGGACTCCTAATTGTACCTACAGCTTTAGCTTTTTCGATCTCTTGCTTTCATTGTTCTCAAGCAAGAGATGTTTTTCCTAAATTTTAATTGTTTTATTTTTTATTTACTAACATTCTTTAATTTAAGCAAATTCACTTATTGTGCAAATATTTTAACTAATTTAAGATGTGGAGGTATTGTGTTCTTAAAACCACCTAGGAACTCCGTAACAGGTACGCCGTTGCCCCCATTTCAAGCCATAGGTGCCTGTATAATATGATCTTAGAGCGTCACAGAACCCAATCAGACTTCTTCTCACCCATACAATTACCAAACTGTAAAGGGGCAACTCAGTTCTTAAGGTGGTATGGTGTAGTAGTAGTAGTGGTGCTCGCAACTTACGTATTCAGATGTGGTCATAACTTTAAGAGCGAGCAACCAGTCGTCTTTCGGAAGGGTTATTTTTTATTTATTTATAATTATTATTATTATTATTTTTTATGTCTGACCCCAAACTGACTATTTTGTAGTGTAAATTTTGTTTCCGTGAGAGCAAACGATGTGCTGCATGATGTGACGAACGCATGTTTTGCTTTTTCTTACCATACTCTTATATTGAAATAAACTGGAAAACTTCGATGTGAGGCGCTTAAAGCTCAAGTATTCAAGTCTATGCCGAGCTTTTCACTGGCTTAAGGCATTGTTCCTGGTAAATTTAATTAGAAATGCATCATTGTACGAATTCGAAACTTGCAGATATTCATCTGTTGTACATATAGGGTTGATAACGGAAAACGGACGAGTCATTCAAAGGATGAATATTTTTGAATGAGGTCGTTAAGTTTAGATTGAAATATTTTTATTAAGTAGGAAGATATGCTGATGTGAAGCCTGTTTGTGAGCCTTTAGCTTAAACAGAACCAAACGATCCTTAGGCTAGAGATTGACTCCTTGGCTAAAGATCGACCCTTTGACTAAAGATTGATCCTCTAGCTAAAAGAGGGCCAATCGATCCTTAAGCTAAAGATCGACCCTTTGGTTAAAAGAAGGTCAATCGATCCTTTGACTAAAGATTAATCCTTTAGCTAAAATTGAGTCAATCGATCCTTAGACTAAAGATCAACTCACTGGTTAAAAAGAGAATAGATCGATTCTTTGGCTTAAAAAGAGCCAGTCGATCTTTAGGAAAAATTATTGACTCCTTGGCTCTAAATAATGACTCTTTGGCTAAAGTTCGGTCATTTGACCAAAAGAGGGGCTATCGATACAAAATCAATCCTTTGGATATAAGGGGAGTCAATCGATCCTTTGATTAAAGATCGATCCTTTAGCTGAAAGAGCGCCAATCAACACTTGGGTCAAAGATTGTTTCTTTGGCTAAATATCGACCCTTTGGTTAAAGAGGCCCAATCGATCTTTTACCTAAAGATCGATTCTTATGCTGAAAGAAGAACGATTTATTTGGCGAAGATTCTAGAAAACAGCCCCAGTTTAGCACGAAAATCCAAACCTGGAATCAAACGAGTGAAAACAGCAAATTTTCCCTAACTTTCTGCACTACCTTTGAAAAGTTCACTTTAAAAGCTTATTGAAACTTTAAACGGTTAGGCTATTTGTCATTTTCTCGAATGTCAACTCAATATAAAATGAATTAAAAGGAAATTTAAAATGGCCTGCGTCTTAAATCTCATTATTTAAAAAAAAAAAAAAAAAAAAAAATCTCAGCTTCTTTATACTCTTCATAGGGGAGGCAATCCTCCATTTTTTAGGGGTCGGAAGCAACCCCCTCCCCAAAAGCGTTTCGAATGCGCCCCACATAGAAGAGTTTGGTCTGTGCGCCCACGTGCAAAGGAACACGTGCACCTATTGTGGGAAGGGAGGAAGGGGCAGACACGCCGATTTTCGCGGTATTTAATTTTCGCTCCAGTCCAGCGGAGCGGGAGGGTTTTCCACAGCGAACGATTTTCTCTCGTTCACCCCCTCCCTCACCCTCGTTTTTTTTTTTTCTCGATTCCGAATGACAAAGCGGTCAGGTGTCCCGAAAGAACCATGTCCGATCTCTCTGATTGAGTGGATGGTTTCTATAAATATCCTACATGGAACACTTACAGAATTATTTAATTTAATTAAAATTATATAATTTCTTTGTCTTTCACAGTACACATAAAATGTACAGTACACGTATAAATATGTGTTTTAAACTTTAAAAAATGACAATAATAATAGATGTCCTTTCAGCGTAAACGCGAAGAAAATATTTCAAACAAGTTCGAAGGAAATGCCAGAAAGTTAGTTTTAATAAGAGCCAAATAACTCTCAGAGTGAGTATCGAAAGGATGCTTTTTCATAATATTATTTCTATTCGTTGGTGAACTTAGTCTAGAACAGGGGTGGCCAACCCGCGGCTAGCCTTGAGCATTATTCCGTCCGGTGAGATTGATCGCACTTTTACAGAATATATTTATTCTATAATGGCCAAAGGAGTGAAAACCAACGTATTAAAAAAAAAAAAATACATTATGTGTGCATCCCTATATTCTAAAATGAACTGCCGAAATGATGAGAAAAAAATGAACTTTGATTTTAAAATAATATTCAAATACAATCGGGCCTGAGTGGGGAAGTAGCCGTAAATTTCAGCACTTGAGTAGGGGACTCAAGCCCGCCAGCCATCTTCATAAATGCGCAGATGAATAATAAAATACGAATCTTTCTTAAGAACTATTCGAATGTTTCGAACTATAAAAACTATTCGAATTTCTCATTTCTGTTCTATACGCAGATAAGTAATAAAGTATGTGTCTTTCAGAAAATGTATACAATCAATAGAAATCATCGGCATCGAATCTTAAAAACTATTCAAATGTTTCGAGCTATTTGAACTACAAAAATGAATATTCGAATATTCATGAATGATTCGAATTTCTTTCTGTTCTATAGTATACGCAGATAAATAATAAAGTACGTGTCGTTCAGAAAATGTATTCAATCAACAGAAATCATCGGCATGTGTGTATATATATATGTATACTGCGTATTATGTATGTGTATATATGTATACTGTGTATACTAATAAAGTTGTCTTTCTGAAAATGTATTCAATCTACAGAAATCATTGGCATCAAATCTTAACCACTCGAATGTTTCGAGCTATTTGAATTACAAAAACTATTCCAATGTTTTCAAGTCATTTGAACCACAAAATACTATTAGAATATTCACATGATTAGAATTCCTCACTTCTATTATATATGCAGATACGTAATAAAGTAAGTGTCTTTCAGAAAACGTATTCAATCAATAGAAATCATCGACATCGAATCGTCTCTGCACCACTCGCATAACTGCGATTCGAATTCGCTCCTTGATTCGAATCAGCTTGAACATTCATCACGGTAAACCGAACCGAGTGTTATGTGGAAAGCAGCGCGTCGATTGACAGGCGCGCAGCAAGAAGAGACGCGAGGAATGCCGCGAAAGGTATTCGGGAATATTCATTCCTCGCGGCATTCCTTTCATGTGCGCATCTTTTTTTTTGACATCTCCACGCGCGGAATTCCTGCCCGTCATCGTTCAGGGCTCATTTTGCCCGCTCTGTTTTCGCTGCGTCCTGAGAAAGAAAAACAAGCATTCTTCATAAACACGTGCGGAATTGTTTGTGTTTAGTTAATTAGAACTCTTCTTTTTGTAGAGATCCTTGGCGCCTTTTGAAATGACGTTGGCGAAAAATCATGGCAGCACTCCGACACATGGAGCCAAGTAGTTTGTATCTCTTACCTAAATTACTTCATATTACGCTCAGTCAGCTAATGTTTTAAGATTCGGTGAATGTTTAGTGCGGAAGATTAAATAGGAGTCTGAAACTAAAATGATAAGGTTCCAAAAAATACAACCCTGAAATTTTCCCTTTCTTTCCAACAATTCCAACAAGATTTATAAATGGAATGTAAGCATTACTTTTACACAGGCCATGGCCTTTTTTCCATTTCACCAAAACAATCTTAAAAATGATAATCTTAATCTTAAATGAATCATTATCGTAATCAGAGACGCGACAGCCCCATGGTGAGCCAAGGCCATCTGCCTACTGGCAGATTTCTAGACAGGAGATGTTTTTTTACGGGGTGAGGTTGTCAACCCTACGCCCAAGGCTCTACAATCGTATTAGACCAGGACTTAAGGTGTAAAATGGATTCCAAACTACTACAAACAACCATGGCATCGCCGGGACTCGAACCCGAAACCTGGGGCACCGAGCGCTAGTCACATCGCCATCAGGCCCCTTTTAAATGAATGCTTGCAAAAATAAAAGAAAACAAGTTTTACTTTCAATAATTAAATTTTTCGATCAAATAAAATAATACAGTAAGGTATTTCTGAAATTTTAAAAAATGAAAACAATATTAGTTTAGAAGTGATGAGTTGGACTGCCTTAAAAAAGTGTAAATTCACACTGCTGTGTTTATATAACATTTGGCGATACACTGCACACTCGAATTGAACCAATGATGCATCTGAATATTGTCATTCTTAATCGGTAAAGTTCAGTATTCATTTGGTAACTGAATACATAACATATATATTCTGATATAAATATATAGAGAGAGAAAGATTTTTTTTTTTTTTTGTTCTAATGCAGCTGGCAAACACTTAGACAGCTTGGTCTTGGATGCCTTAAGGCAAGCACTACACCGACGTTGCTCACTTAGCACTACCCAGGAGATGCATGTAGCTTGAAGATAAGCTACGGACGCGGAGTAAAACTATCCCAGCGACACTCTACGATCCTGTGAGACCGGGACCTACGGTTTAAAGTGGATTACGAACCAATACGCACATCCATCCACACCATCGCGAATCGAACCCGAAACCTGTGGTACCGAACGCTAGAGCGCTAGCCACTCGGCCATTCAGGCCCTAAATTTATATCATTTTTTTTTTTAAAACAATACATGTGATTTTTCAGCCTAGGAATATCACGCCGTTAAGGATTAGAGGTGGTAAATTACGACAATTCTTGTGTTCGCACTACATGCTTGCCGCGTGTTCCAATTTTTATATTTGTCACGGGGCCTGAATGCTCTAGCACTCGGAGCCACAGGTATCGGGTTTGAGTCCCGGCTGTGCTATGGATGTTTGTAGTGGTTCGGAATCTACTTTAAAATCGTAGGTCCCGGTCTCATAGGATCGTAGAACGTTGTCTTGAGGTTGAGTCAGTCTTCATCCCTCGTGGTTGCTCGCTAAAGGGAAGCTGCATACTACCCTTAGCCATGAACCAGTCGACTGCGACGGGGTCTTTTGGATTTGGTGTAGGTTTTCCTGCACTGAGGGGGATTAGTAACAACAACAACAACGGTCATTTTTTGCACACTTTAGGCTAAAGTTGTTACAGTTAGGTTTACACTTTACACACTTTAGTTACACACTTTAGGTTGCCTACAGTTTAAAGTGAAGGTACAACAACAACATATTTGTCACCATGCACTTGAAATATTCATGCGCTTCTACAACCGATTCTATGGTTCAAAAATCTTGAACTGCACCCCCTTTCCTAATAAGTGCGCAACCAGAAAATTGCTTCGCACCTGCGCGCACGTGTTCCGAAGAGGAGAGAGGGGGAGGGGGTGTGTGACGTAACTGCCTTTAGAAGAGAAACCATTCGATTACGGCATGTTTTTCACGTAATCGATTATTCGAATGGATGGGAGGGGAATGCACCCCTCTCTCGTGAACTGGGCATTGAAGCATACGTCACTACACGTGGTTTATTGCTTCTCTCTGCAGTTGCATTGTTTTTCTCCCCGACTTTCAGGGATATTCATTCTTTTTTACGTTATTTTTTCAAGGGGTCTTGGCGCTTTTTGAAACGGTGTTGGCAAAAGGAGAAAATTAATTCGATGTGCCAGCAGTTTGTATCTCCTGCCTAACTTGCCTCGTTATGCTCGATCTACCTTAGGCTGTGGCTTGTAGCTTAAATGAGAAGGTTCTATGAAAAAGACAACCCAATGATTTAACAATTACTGTTTCTGTCAAATTATTAATATACAATCAATGTCACTTTAATTCGGGAGCCTCGCTCGGGACACCGCTTCGCATATCATAAATTGGCGAGCTCCGCGCTTTCTTTTTGCTGACATCACAATCAAGTACTAATTACAGAAGCACTTGTTACAACACGAAGAAGCAGTTTGAAATTCGTATTCATTCAATGATGGGTTTCTAGCATTCAATATAATTCAATATTAAAATTTATTTATCCAGTCGCACGTCATTTTAAAATAACAATCTTTAAAAAATTTTAATTAATTCTTGGGGAAAATAAAATTTACTTTCATTATTGAATTCTTTTAACAATTATGAAACCAATACCTAAATTTTCGAACTTTTTAAAAACGATACATTGTTAGACTATATGCACTCAAAGTTACAATCTCTTCGTAATTGAAGTGGTCTGATGGCCAATTGGCTAAGGCTCTGGCTTTTGGTACCACAGGCTTCAGATTCTAATCCTGGTGGTGACATGGTTGTTTGTTGGTGGTTCGGAATTCACTTTAAACTGTAGGTCCCGGTCCGAAGTGTGCACAAAATGGCCGCAGAGCGACAAACCAAATTTCGTAAATGAAAAACAACAACTACCAGGAATGGCGCCAGAGAATTCGAATCTGTATCTTTCTTATGCAAGTTATGCCCATTACCAATTTTTCTAATAGTAAGCTTCATTTTTTTTTTTTTAATTTATTTTTGTAAACTTTATTCTAGAAAATAAGTGTTCGTTTTAATAAATGTTCCCAAAAGATAAGCCAAACAGCGAAAAGAAAACGATGAACATTTGCTTGTGGGCGTAGAATTTCAATAAATAATATTAAAATTGCACAGCAAATCAGGGTATTACACGAGCATATCACATATTTCTTCCACGATTCTTTATTGAGGTGTGTCCTAAAATGGTCTTATCATAATTACTTAAAATCCATTACAACATTTTCAAAAAGTAAAAAGGGCATCGTTATTTCGAAGTCTTGAGGAAGATGGTAGTTTCAAGTTAGGCCACACGATGCTAACAGATTGTTCAGCTTCTACCTGATGCTGTTTACGTCTTGCCACAGCCTTAATCGGAGAAGGAATTAGTGACATGGCAGTTTTGAGCATTGCTCCTCCTATCCTCTAGAACAGGGATGGGCAAACCTTTTCGGTCGCGGGCCAAAAATCGAAAAAAAAAAAAAAAAAGTTTGGCGGGCCAAGATAATTTTTCTAAAATTTTAAAAATAAATAACAATTTAAATATGTTAATGATATGAAGGAAATTGAGATTTCATTTTTAAAAGTTCCTTCTATTGAAGTTCGAAGTGAGATGTACCGATTCTAAGGAACGAGGCTAAATGCTCATCTGTCAGTCTACTTCTGAAATACCCTCATGTCCATAAATTAAGGATAATGAAGTTCAGGCAAAGAAAGAGACAGAAGCAAAACAAATTTGACTTATTTGTAAAGTCTATTTATTAAACAAAAGGTAAAGAACAAAAAAAGATACTATATGTTTTTGACGATTTTTATTAATTATGAATAATAAAAAATAATAATGCGATTGAATAATGCGATTTTTACTCCTGGAGCAAATTTCAAAAAAGAACCTATTTACAAAAAACAGTATAACATGGTTAGTATGTCTCCCAATATGGAGTCTTATTTAGTTAGTATGTCTATGTATGGAGTATGTCTCCCGGACGATGCAATACAGGCCTTACAACGCCTAGGCATGCTGAGTATCAAATTATCAATCTGATCTTGGGGAATATTACACCACTCATCAAGCAATGCCCTCCGAAGTTCCGGTTGACAGGTGGGAGGGGGTTGACGGGTTGCAATTCGTCGGCCAAGCATATCCCACACATGCTCTATTGGATTCAAGTCCGGTGAGTATGCTGGCCAATCCATGCGGGTGATATTCTCCAATTGAAGGCATTCGTCTACAATGTTTGCACGGTGAGGACGGGACGTTGTCATACATAAACAGAAATTCAGCACCCATGGGAGTGGAGCCCATGGCGCCCCGGAAACAAACGTACATGTTGTTCCAGAATGACATCCTGATAGATGTGGCCTGTCATCGTTACACTCTGAACATGCAGGTCAGTTCTGGAACCAAGAATAATTCCTCCCCCAAACGAGCCCTCCTGCACCACCGTAACGGTGTCGTTCAATGGTGTTCTCTTGGTGGTAACGGGTACCTGGCGCTCTCCATATGAAAGTCCGGCTAGAATCAGACTGTAAACTAAACCTGAACTCGTCGGAAAACATCACACAAGACCACTGTTGCGGTGTCCACAGTGCATGCTCTCTACTCCAGGTTAATCGCAGGCGACAGTGAGTTGCGGTAAGTAGAACACATCTGACAAGCCTACGAGCATATAGACCAATGTGCCCTAAAGCGTCTGTACACGGTCTGCCTTGAAACTGTTGTACCGGTAGCTGAAGAGAGCTGACGAAATAGGTCTGATGCTGTGCTCCGTCTGTTTCTTTTGGCAGTAACTGCTAAATACCGGTCCTCATTCGGTGTTGTAACTCGGGGGCGACATGTGCTGTAACATCTACTCACATTACCATCATCTTGGAATCGTTGCCAAAGCCTGGAGATGACACTCTGGGCCATTCCAAGTTCCTCGGATACTTCCAGCTGGGTACGTCCACATTCCAGTCGTCCGATAATTCTACCACGTAAAAAATCATCCAAATGCTTCCTTTGTGCCATAACTATGCGGTTATTGCACTGAAAGGCTTTTTAAAGCGCTTGTGAACAATTTTACTTCTTTGCCACCATTCCTTATATACCCCCTCTCTTACACTCCCGTCATTGTGACGTACTATCCGCGCCATCTGGTGGTTTCCTGTAATTTGCATATTCTTCTTCAAGATGTGTATGATAATTCTACAGGTGAAATTTTTATTTCAGAGTTCAATTTCTGTGTGATTCTGAATTATCCTTAATTTATGGACATGAGTGTAATTCTTTCTCAGGTTCATAGTTGAAAACACTCGTTCACATATGTAAGATGAAGCAAAGATAGCACTGATAGATATTAAATTTCGGAAACTTACTTTCGATAATGATTTGTAAAATTCGAACTTTAGCATATTTAGAAACACCTGCTTGAGATGATTGTTAGATTGCAACTCAATTAATTGAACTTGCAAATCTGACCTCACTGCTTCATAATTTACGTTGAAAAGCATGGTAAAAATATCCAATTCTGTTTGAATGGTACTGAAGTCTTGAAATCTGCGTCCGAACTCAAAATGCAGTTTTTTCAAGGCATCTTCATAATTCTTAAGCTTCTCTTCACTTACTCAGGGTATTGAAATTAACCTCGAGAAATGAGATAAAAATAATAATATTAAAATAATAATTTTTTAATAAAAAAATATTTTATCAAAGTAGAAAAGGAGATGGATGTGTAATATATATATATTTCTTTTAATTTGCCTCCGACCGGCAAATTAAAATTCTATCCGCGAGCCGGATAGAATCTTCGGCGGGACTGATTTGGCTCGCGGGCCATAGTTTGCCCATCCCTGCTCTAGAAAGACCACTCCTTCAAAGTAGTCATCAGAAACTTGCCTTGACAATCATAAAAATTTCACATTAATGGATATCACCCAGCTCTCTAGCAGACAGAAGACCCATGCCTCTATTCCTTAGCAAAATAGCCAATTCACTCATCGCCTGGTGAAATCTTCAAGGATTCCTTGGCACCCGCATCCACGTTGAAAATACAAAGGCAGAAACGTAATGCAATCGCAGCTGCGGCTTTTTACTACAGCACTGAAGCCCGCCATCTTCAGATTCACCACGCGAAATGTGAACATTCGGCTAACTGGCGAGCCAAATGTTCTCAAGCATAATCAACTGAAGCACTCAAGACCCGAGATCAATGCTGAACCCTCCGCTCCGAAACCGATTCTAAAGACTCAATTCCATCGAAAACGATTCTTTCGGGCCTTCTGTCCGGCGCCACAGCTTTCGGGTTCGAGTCCAGATGGTGCCATGGATGTTTGTAGTGGTTAGGGACTCCACTTTAAACCGTAAGTCTGGGTCTCATAGAACTGTAAGAGCATCACGGAGCCGAGTCCGGCTTCTACCTACGGATGGTCTATCAGAACAGAATCTGCCCCCTTCCCTCCATCCATGAGTATTTTAATATTCAAAAATAAATTTAAAAACATAAAAATTTTAAGTGAGTAGAATAGAAACGTTGTTGTTGTAAATACTACTCAAGCGATGTCCGTGCCACACTGCAGGAAACTGAGGATTAGTCACACAATTATTTCTCAATCTCTACAAAACCTGATACCGCCAGCTCTTAATAGTTCTCGTCGAACTCATGCACGCCATTCTAATGTCAATGCACCACGTCGAAATTGCTCTTCTAAAAGTCTTCAGTCTCCCTGTCTGCTGTCAAAAACGTGGAAGACTCAAATGAGACAGTCCTCCTGATGCTTGAGAAAAATGATACTTGCGTTTTCAAGCAACCTTTTCTTCTCGCTACCACTCCACCAGCTAGTATAAAATTTCAGCTATGTCCAGCAGCCGGACTCCAGTACAGCATCAAACTCTTCCATTTTCACCTCCTTTTCTCTGACAAATCCTTTCTTTTCCTTCGCTAGTTGGTACTACACCACTGAAGATGTTCGACTTATTGAAAGTGTAAAAGTTCTTAATAATTTGTTTTTTTTCTCCTCGAGCAAGGGGCAAATGTTTACTAATTTATAACCTTTATTTTCAAAAACATGTGCTATGGGAGTTTACTATTTACTGCATTAAGATTGGATGCAAGGGGATTATTTTTCCCAGGTACTCCAAAAACAATTTACCTTTCCCTATCCTCTAGAGCAGGGGTTTCCAAACTACGGCCGGCGACAGCGAATAGCTTATTGTTGCTGTAATCAGTTTGGATAAAAAACACAGAATGATAATAATTCGGTTTTATTGACTTGCTAGGTAAAGCTTAATGACAGGCATGATACGCAGAAAATTGAACTTAAGCATAACAACAAACAAATAACTGAAATGAATCCAACTAGCATTATAAACTAGTGAACATCCCGCGTTTACCCTCGGTAGTTATGTTGGGTAAAGAGTATCGCATATGTATGTATATCGATGTTTGAATGTATATATCCTGAATCGAACATATGATTTTTACCCAGAAAATCCCTCAGGAACGGAAAAGCTAAATTAACGCGAATGAAACCGCAAAAAAAAAAAAAAAAAAAAAAAATAGACTAATGAGATTTATGTAATTGTGATTTTTCACTGACAATAGTTTGTAGTTAGCAAGCGTATGCTCGCTCAGAGCGCGTACTCGGCGACTAGTCTAGAAATTATAGATAATGGCAGAAAAATTAAAACGGTTTGGCCCTAGGTACTTACTGGAGTAAATAGTATGGCCCTAAGGCTGAAAGTTTGGAGACCCCTGCTCTAGAGTGGAGTGTCCCAACATTTTTTTTCACCTTTCACATCACTTAATAGTTTTTCCCCTTATAATAATTATCGCGTTAAGATATTTTGTATAAAATTAAAAAAAAAAAAAAAAACATGCTAAAAATTTTTGCTATTCATCAAAAATAAAGGTGTGACTGGTAAAGAATCCCCTTTACTTCCAGTTAATTAATTTAAACATATTAATTTTAAGTCGGATATTTTTTATAATTAATTTTCCCCCGCAACAGTAAAAAAAAAAATAAATAATTGCAACGAACTGTATCCGAATCTATAATAAATAGTAAACAAGCCATAAACAATCTTTTTTAAAAAAAAAAGCTCGGCATTTAAAACTAGAGATATAAAAATATATAGATTTCTTTATCGATGATTTACGGTATTCAACTTCACTAATCATTCAGTATATTTCTCTTCTCGTGGTGAGCAGGTAAACAATTCAAAACTGAGATGCATTCAATTTTAACGTTATTGAGTGCAAGAACTTTGCGATTGAATGGTGCAAGAACTAAAAAACGTAAACACAGTTTAATATTTGATAAAAGATTTACCCAGTGTTCTCACAGTAATTATTTAAAGGGAAAAATTTGACTGCTTCTTTTCATCAAGCACAAACTTGTACATTTCTATTGATTGCAAAATAATAATCTACATGCATCCATTTATCACACATGCTAACGTGGTTTCAGGGTTCTACTAAAACATAAATTAACAATGCATGATGTTTCCTCAAAAATGATGATATCCATCATTCTCTTGATCTCCTTAGTGTCAGAAAGTGAATTCTTGAAATCTTTAACATTCTGATCAACATTTCAAATTCAAAACATGTTTGCTTACAATCATACTCTTGTCTACAATTCCAAATGCCCCAAGGTCGTTTTAAATATATTTTACTTAATATCATCCTTTCTGAGTTTTCTTTGCTGCCCTGCAGCTATCACTGCAATCCTTTAGATATAAACTACTACATTTTAGTTTGTTTGTTTTTTAAATTATTAGTTCTTATTTTAAAATAACGATTCTATATTAATACAAATTTCATTTTCAAATGTGGACCTATTTCTTTTCATTAGACTTTAAATTACATAAGTATTAATTTCTGCCATACTCTTCAAGTACATTACCTGAGGGGTCAAGCCAATCGAAAGAATTCCAGCATAAAAAGCATGCTCTGACTTTATTTGTGAAGTACAATAAACATGTACTTGGGTAACTCACACATTTTAACAAAACCAAGGCACAGCGTGCCACTTTATAATCAAAGCAACAGATCCACTAGAATAGCATGGGCAATTTAAAAGAATAAGAAACAAAAACACCTTTTAACTCATTTAAAATACAAAATCTATAAAAAATAAAAATTTATTTAATTTCAGCATAACTTGTGTTAAATTTAAAAACATCTCAAAAATTTTCCATAATTCAAATCCAAGTCAATCGGAAATGAAGAGAAAATTCATAATTATTTCAATAATCACTGCTACAATGCTGACATTTCCTCATATTTTGTCACACCAACTAATACTCAAGTTTGACAATATCAAAATAAATTTTATTTAATAGCAATTATTTTGAATTTTTAAAATATGGCTATAAATCAATACCTAACCTATAAAGATGTGCACAGCATTAAATCTTAGGATATTGAGATTATTTTACTTCTTGAAGTACTCAACAAACCCATTTAAATAAATCAGTCGTGGTATAAAAATAAATAATTGATTTCATGTAGTTTTGGCTCATCTTCAAATTCATGTATTATATATGGCCAACGACCATCTTTCTCCCCTCCAAACATGGACCCCGGAAAGCTGAAAGATCTGACTGTCGATTGTTCACTGTAGTTTTCCATAAACAGACTAATGTGAATACGAAATCATTTTCCCAGGTTGCCTTTTCCCGCATAAAAGTCTTAGGCAAACCGTTGTATATACTTTTGAAAAATAAATAAAAAGTAGAGGGGTTTTTGAAAAATAAATAAAAAGTAGAGGGGTTTTGAAAATAAATAAAAAGTAGAGGGGGTATGTCTTCAGCCTAAATTCAAAGACTCCGAATGCCTGAGATAACCATTTGATTGAGAATCTTTTCGCCTCACGGTGTACGCTCTTAAGACTCTTGTTTGGCAAAGTAGATGGCATGGGTAAAGGATGAAAAACATGACAAGTAAATTATATCAAAGGATCAGAATAGGTCCACATGGCACAGTGTTAAGAAAAAGCAAAGATGTAGCAAGTGAAAATGCTAGGCACAGTATGGATGAGCCAAAAGTAAAAATTGTAATTAAAAGTACTATAGTCAAAGCTAGGTAGTTAATGGTAAAAATAAGAAATTTAAAAACGTGAAGGTGCTGTAGCAACCAATTAATTGAGAGTGCAAGAGCAAAAATCTTTCAGAAATGATGACAAAGAAACAGCATAGGATCACAACAGCCTTGCTACCCAACAATTATTAAATTTGACCATTGGACTAACTCGTATTACAAGATATTGAGCATGGTCGAAGGCCATTTAGAATTAATATGAAAAGTCATAATAAGGAACATTTTGGATCCAAGAATTTGTAAACACATGAAATATTCGATAAAATTTTAACATTTTCCCAATTATTGTCAGTTAGTATTATCAAATTATATGCAAGTATAAGATAAATGAAAAACTCTAAAACGATAACAATATTTTAGTTGAAAAAAAAAAAAAAATTACACCAAAGATTTTTAAAAATATTTAATGAACATTTATGCATATCTTTAAAGTAAGGATACATATGGATGCCAAAAAAACAAGTGAAATTTTAGCACCACTTCACAGATAAAGATAACCAAAAGAAATTTTTTTTTTCTTCTAAAACTGAATTTTATTGGCACAAGAAAAGACGAACAAGTATTTTATTTGAAATCATTAACAATCCAATATAAGATAATTCTAAGAGTACTAATTAAAAGAAATTTATTCCATGAACAATGAATAAAATATTTGAATGCAATTTTTAAAACTTAATAAAGTTTTTTTGGCAACACTGCTACACACTGATACATATTGCATAAATGCCAATTTTCAAGCTTTATAAAACTGTAACCCAATGGTGTACTCTATTATTAGTGAATAGAAAGGTGAAAATTTAACTTAAAAACAAAAACAAAAAAATTATCAAGTTTTTTTAATACAGAGAGCAGAAAATTTACTAACAGGACAATACAGATGTGTATTAACAAAAGCCTACCTATCACAGAGCACTTTTTTTCAAAAGAAATCTTTTAAGAATTTTTTTTTTCTCCCCAAAATTAGAAGCATTGGTATTTATGCATTATGTATTATTTTTTATACACATATTTAAATAACTTTAAGTAAATTTTCATAACATATAAGAAAACCTGCATTTTTTAGCATTATTATTATCATAAATTTTATAGTATTAATTAAACAATTTTTGCTATTTTAATAAATTTAAAACTCACAAAATGATTTTTAATATATTTATTGTACCTTGAAACATATGTGGTACACATAGCCTGAAGACAATTTTTAATCAAAAACTTGAATATTTATCATTTTATTTTAAGATTTGTGGGAAACAAAATCAACAAGTAAAAGAGAATGGAATGTTTTAATATCAATTGAAAACCAGACTGCCACGTTGACGGACGCCCACGCATATCTGCAAAGTTTTTATTAAAATTAAATAACAAATATAGAATAATTCATATATTATATATATAAAAATTTATTCTGAAAATCAGTTTATTGTTACTCCTGCAAAGAGTCTTAGAGGCTGTTTTCTTCCTTGAGCGATAAAAGACAGTTTGATAGGAGTTGCATTTGAGCCTGAAAAAAAAAAAAAAATTATTATAATTTTCAATTTAAACTGTGTTTTCATATCAAAGTTGCAACACATCTTCTAGAACTCCACTACAAGCAACTAAATTTAGACAATCCTCAGCATAGCACATTCCCCCCCTTTTATTATTTTAATTTAAATATAGTTTCTTTGTAATTACTATATATAATTTAAATATTTTTTAAAACTTTTTTTCTCAAAGGTGAAAGATCCTTTAAAAAAAAAAAAAACATTTTATCGTGCCCATGCCTACTAACTTTCCTTTTTATTAAACTATTTTCTAGCAGCAGATTTTTTTAATTCATTTTTAATATATCAATAAAAGTATTTTTTTACTTGAAATTTTAAGTATTCCACAAATTATAATGAATTAATATATTCAGGAAAATAAAGAAAATTAACCAATATTAAATTATTCTTTTGTCAGATATTAAATGACTGAACCAAAAGGAAAAGCTTACTTTTGCATGTTTGATTTCCAGCTCTGCCAGTTCTACTAAGTTCTTTCTAAAGGCAGCAACACGCCGAATTCGAAAATCTTGCAGCTCTAGAGGGGGAAAAAAAAAAAAAATTATCTTTAACTTAAGTCCATTCCAAGATTAGAAATGTTTACTTTATTTAAAGTAAAAATATTTTCTTTATTTGAACAAAAAAAAAAAAAGTACACCAGAAGTTCAACAATGAAGAGTAAAAATCCAAATGTCAAAAAGTCTACAACACATAACTTATCATCAGTGGCACAACAGCCCCACAGTGGGACTAAGCCACCTTGCCTGCTGGCAGATTTGTAGACAGATGTTTTCTTTTTACGGGGTAGGGTTGTCAGCCTTACGCCCAACAGTTATATTAGACTGGTTAAACGCTACGGTTTAAAGTGGATTCCAAACCCTAAGCATACATGGCACCGCCGGGATTCGAACCCGAAACCTGTGGCTACGAGCACCAGATGCTAGCCACTCTGGCCTCATGACATTGTCAGAAAATATTTATTGTTATATACCTCACTTGCCAATTGGTATAGTCAACTAATTTGTTTCATAGGTTGTTGTTTTTATCTATGTATCCATCTATTACATACATTTGTCTTCAAGCATAAGATATATTCATATATATGAATTATATACCTTAGTCAGTTAAAACCAATATTTTTTTATGGTTGGTTCCTGCATTTTCTTTCCCGTAATGTGAATGTAGATTTTTCTTGCCCCTTCTATGTATTTTATATAGTAAATAAAGCATGTATAAAAGATGCAACACTGCAAGAAACTTATTTTTAAGCAAATCTTGGACAAATTTTAATATTTGACATATTTATAGGGCATATCATGCATAAGTCAAACAATTAGCTTCAAATTTTATTACTATAATTTGCTGTCTACAATCATGAATTATCAATGAAATGCAAATTAGTCTTGCAAATAAATTACAGCCATTTTATATCTACAAGTTTTGATAAGAAATTTTTTTTTTTTTTAAATGAGCATTATTCAAAAAAAATTCTCTTTTATGGATAAGAGATATAATTTTAAATATGAGAAATAAACAAAAAGATTTTTAAAACAAAGTTGTGAACTTATGTAATTACCCTCCATTATATGCAGTTCCCATTTTTACGAAGGAATGGAAGACATGACGTGTTATAAATTAATGTGTGAAAAAGTTATTACTTTCACAAACTGATTGCTGCATCATAATTTCTTATTTTCTCTTTATTTAAGAATATTTTCATTAAATACTCTAAAAATTTCTTTTATAAACTTTTTTTTTTTTTTTTTTTTACAATAATTATCTGTGACACATTAACTTTTCGTTTGACATTGAAACTCCTCTCACAAATTGTAAAACATTATACCTTGTACCAATAAGCATGCATATCAAAAGAAACAAATTCATATGCAGGACTGTATTTGAAAATTATACTAAATTTTTTTTTTTTTTTTAAATGATATCAATTGCAGGAAATTAAGATAGTAACTTATTTTACCCACTATGTCATGAATTACACAAATGCCATAATAAATAACCAATAGAAGCAGAAAAATTGTATAGAAAGTTTATTAAAAAGAATTCCATTTGATGTTACTTTCCACTCAATTTTTAATACAACTTTTTCTTTGGGGAAGTGGATGTAGGGTCTGAATTTCTTATGTACGATATTTGTATGCAATAGATATATTAGTACACGTGTTTCTGATGTAGGGTTTCGTTTGCAATTAAAACATACTGAATTGAGAAAAGTCTTAAAAATATTGTAATTCTAAATTGGCAAATAAATGCTTTTAATGTAAATTGTGATAAATACTTTTTATTTTTAAAGAAGGATAAAAAGTTGTTAAAAATCCTTCAACAACTTTCACCCTTTAATGGGTGATAAGAATGTTAAAAAAACATATAAAGTATTAATTAAAAAAAAAAAAAAAGAGTACATAATTCTACCTTGTCTAGCTTGCTTGGAAATTGCTTCAAAACGATCACAGGCTTCTTGTTGGGCTGTTTCTGCCTATAATAAGAATGCAGCAGATTTTAGTTTAATACTTTAATTAACATGAAAATCAATATCATTCATTTTATACACACACTGGACAATGAATTAGAAAGCTGGTATCAATATTTTAATGAACTTCCCTTGCATGGATATATATTTATTATTTATTTAAGGCAGAGGTTTTATAATGAAAGCAAGCAAGTACAAAATACTTATTCTAATGAGCATTTAAATTCAGAGAATGCATTCTGCATTCACTGCAGATTTTCAGAATGAATTTACTATATGAATTTATAGAATTGCATGAATAATGAATAATACATGAATTTAAAGAATGTTTAAGCCTGTTTATCCAATGCAGTGAATGCATTCTTCATTCACTATATTGGACTGACTTAAACATTATTATGACTTAAACATTCTGTAAATTTGATGGCAGAAGAGATTGCTTTCAGATGAAGTCTTTCCCCAACTTTCTTTAAAGTCTTGAAGCTAAGCTTTAAGTGGATGGGTAATATGTAGGAAGAAAACAATCTTGCATAAGCAACTCTTGCTTATCACGTGCATGATTGCATTATCTCCATATAATATCAGTAGTCTTTTGTAACATTACTGTACACATTTGATGTGTCAGCTTAACCTTGTATACCTTTGTCATGCAACTCTCCTTACAATCTTCTTGCACCAAGAGTTCTTTTTGATAATAAATTGAAATGTTACGGTAACACTTTATCAATTTATACACATTATTGAATGTTACTTTCTTAATTATTAAAAAAATTACAAAAAAAAATTTCTATCTTTTGCAAAAGCTGGCTATTTTCTCAAATTGAAAATTTTTTTCATTGAACAAAGTTTGAAAAGTAATAGATAAAAACTGAGTTATAAAATTTCTATAATGGGTTTGTTTTTAAAAATCTTAAAAAAACAGTAGTTGATAGTAATTACCTAGAACGTATAGTAGTTGGCCTCTATATCAAGTAAATTCAATGTTTTATTTTCAAGTTTAGTTAGTACAAATAAAAAGTAACTATTTGAAGAGTGGTGGCTATGAACTGCCTATAGGGTTAAAAAGATGCTATTTTTAACCACAACTAATTTTCATTTAAAAATTTAAAAAAAAAAAAAAAATTGAGATTTATATGAATATACTTGAGAATACATAAAAAGAAATGATAAGCAAAATCATTACCAAATGGACTTCTTTATTTTTAGCTCTAGCTTTTTCTAAATTCCTATTGGCAGTTTCATAATTGGCCAAACATCTCAGCCTTCGGTATAAAAGATTCTGCAAAACAAAACAAGGAAATAAGCAAATATTTTGGAAGTTACAAAATTAGTTTTAATTATGAAAAATTTAACAACTTTTATAATTACTTCATTTATTTTTAAATAAGTGGATAGTTTATAAAAATTAATAATCCAGTGATTCCAAAATGTCATGGCTTAAGAGAGGAAGCTAAAATGCTTAAAATTTATGTAATGCATCACCTATAAATTAAATTTTAAAAATAATTTGTGACAAGTACATTAATTGTGATCAATTTAAAATTACTGATTATTTTTTAAAGGAAAGAAATTATTCATTTGAAATCTAAAAATATTATGTAATGATTCTTTTGCAGCAGTATGTACAGAAGAATTTTTATTGCTTACTATCAAACCAGAAACCAATATTTTTTTTATAACAAAATAGATTTTCTAATAATGTATCATATTTTGAAAGAAAAAATTTAAAACATGCCCTTTATTAGCAGAGTATTAATTGCATTAAAATGTTTAGTTACTTTTGCAACAAGAAATTAAATATTTATTCATTGTAAAAACAAGTAAATAACTGACAGCATACAAACAATGAAAAAGAATAAGCAGTTCCAAAGGAGAAAGGGTTTTTCTTTTTAAATACATAATTAAATTAAGTGCTCTTTAATCCAGCATTCAATGGTTTGGCACTTTCTGTAAACTGGCAATATTCTCTTTTGAATTTTTTCATATGGATACTGTTTGTAGATCTTGACCACCAGATCAAGACAAAATGCTGCCGAGAATTTAACATAGATTTGATCTAATCTTAGTGTAGAACTCATAAATTAATGCATATTTTTTATTATTATTTTTTTAAGAAATTTGAATCATGGAAGCATTGCAAGATTGTAGGCAGCAATGCTTACATATTTTTCTTGCCATATAATAGCTGAATAAGTGCCCCTAATTTGAAAATTCTTTAAATACAATTAAATTAAAACCAACAAACTATAGCACAAGAAATAACAAGTTAGAAATTATAAGATGTTTAGGATTGACATGTTGGAAACTATGCAAAAAGTAGAAAAGATATCGATTTATACAATAGGAAATGCAAGTTTTGTAACAGTACACTTACTTTGGAAGCAGCAGTATCTCTCATATAGTAACGTAATGTGTCTGATAATTTTAGGTCTTCATCAGTAGCCACTCTTCCTTCGATTTTCTAGAAAATAAAATTTTATTTTATTTAGAATTACGAACTTTATATTTAACATTTATAATAAGTATCAATGCAAAACCTTAAAAAGCTGCGAATATGTGCCGACATTGCTAGCAAACTATTTTAAGAACATTAAAGAGAGAGAGAAGAAAAAAAAAAGAATAAATTATGAATATTCCTTACAAAAAATTACTCATTATTTCATGCATAGCAATATCAAAATTTGATTATTTTGCAGTTCAATGAATAATTACATTATTAATGAATGCCCATTTTTTAAAAAATACAGTAAAGAGATGCAGAAAGGGAGAAATGAAATTATAAATTGTTTATTGGTTTATAGAAATTATGAAGGCTAATATAAAACTACATCATTACTAAAAATTAGTAGTTATTTATAAGATAATACAGATAAATATTCATACTATACAATTGCATGACATTCAATGATATTTTCTAGAAAAGAAAAACCCAAGGGATTTTTCTCCTAAAATTAAAAGAATTTGGTTTCTGGTAAAATGTTGGAACTGCTCAAAAATTGGCAGATGTATATGCGTTTGATTTATCTGACATTATTACAAATTACATCCAATTGTTGCATATTTTTTTTATAAAATATAATCTTTACATTAGTTTTAAAATGCCTAAAAAATGATTACCTAATTATTTTAAATAATTAAGAACAGTGAAATATATTCGCAACATTTTTACTGGGGAATCAGTTAACTTTAAAGCATACTGAATTTATTAATTACATAAGTTTTTCCCGATTATGAATTTCTGTATTTTAGATGAGGACTTCAAAAAGCATTCTCTGTTCTATTGTGAATGTTTGCAGAACATTGAATTCAAATTTAAACAAAAAACTTATATTCTGAATACCATACAATTAGAACCTTATTCTCTAAAATCACTAAGTTAAATTAATTCCATTTAACTTCTGCAGAACATCAAAAAGTTCTTACACTTGATACTTAATTCAGTATACTCCAGTCCTTAGACTGCATTCAGCCTAACAGCTAACATATTTATAATACAGAGATGCCAGTACTATATAAATAATCAAGTAACTGGATATCAGTACTACTATAATAAGATGGTATTTTTAAAAAACAAAACTTTTTATAAAAACATGATAAAACAGCTATTTGTTTAAAATATTAATAGAAATACATAAAATAAACTTTCAAATCCTATTTTATTCATAAACAGTACAGAATTTATTAGTTTTTTTTAAGGAGGTAAATCATTTATTATCTTGAAAGATACGAATTTCCTTTTTTTTTTTTTTTTTTTTTTTTTTTTTTAAAGAATCACTCACTATTTTTTGACAAATTAGCATAATGCTACAAGCTACAGAAAACAGTTTATATATTGACACAAATAATTGTAGTTTAAATGCATACATCATAAAATTATAAAGTAAATAAATCTGTACTTACTCTGGCTTTTTTCAAATGTGTCAGATACTTTACTAAAAAACCTTCAAGAAATAATGATATATAATTAAAAGTTTGTACAAATTATGATGAAAGATTTTTTTATATAACTTTGATAATTTGTTATCAATACAGAAAAAATTTACACAATATACTTTTCTAAATCAGATCCGTCGATGGTTGCAAGCTGAACCAGGGAGGAAGATATTTTAATATAAGTATCAGCCACATCTGTAAAGAAAAGTGAAATTTTTAAAAAACAGCTGTATGTATTTATATTGAAATTTTATACTTCCCATACTTGTTAAGACCAAAGGCAGCATATACCCTTTTAACGTAAGCAAACACTGTAAATAATAAAAAGTTTTAACTATGTATCAGAAGTAATGATGATCTAATAATTCTTAGGAATTGCTAGTTAAATTTTTCCTATCTTTTTCTTGGGAAGAAAGCACTTAATTTAAAAATTATCAGAAGTTATAAAGCACATAAGAACAAATTCTACAAATGAGAATATAATCCCAAGTAAATTACATTTAATTAGTTTTATGATTCTGCCTCAGTTATTCCATAATGTAACAAATCAGATCATTTTTTCCAGGGATTTTCTTGTTGGATAGGTGTAAAAAATATTTGATAAATCTGCAGGTATGGATAGTTAAAAGTCCTATAATTGGCTAGATGACATAATTATACAGATTTTAAATTTAATGCATAAATTTATAATAAAAATCATTTCTAGCACTGGGATGACATTGTTAAATATATTACATCATCCTGGTTAGAATAAATCTAGCCATTTAATATGAAAAAAATTTAATGTTTATTTTACAATCTTTTTCTGTTACAATTTGCAAAGGTTTTCCAAATAAAAGCGAACTTATGGTGTACAATTTCGTCAAAGTAGCGAGATTATGAAGGAATCATTAAAAAAAAAAAAATCCACGGTTTACTAACATGCATGGTACATTTGTTCAGAATACAACCTAATATAAAATTTTAACTTTCTTAAATTCTAATTTCCAGCTTATAATCTATAATGCCGAATAATTTTTAATAAAAATAAACTGATCTTGAATAATATACATATTATTTTTAAATTTTCACTGACAATTTATCTTTCTTCACTTAATTTCTTATCAATTAAATTTTTTTTTTGCATCCATGGTTGAGACACTATAAAAAATTAACATAGAATATTGTACAAGTCAAACAAAACATGCATGAAAGAGACAATACAATTGAAAAATATTTATTGGTTATATTTTACAGAAAAACAAAAAACGCCATTCATTTTTAATTTAGCTACTTTGTTTAAGGTTCCTTTTTTTTTTTTTTACCCTGTCATGTATACCAATACTCATGTAATTCTTTCAGGAGCAGTAACACAATTTTAAAACTTAAAACAGTTAATTTCATGAAGCAGGGTTTAAAAAATGCAATTATTTAGTTTATTTTGAATGAAATGCATAGTTTAAGGCTGTCAAACAATTAATTGTTGTTTTTACTTAATACAAAACTATTATCATACATATTGTAAAAGTTTAAATAATAGATAATTAGAGAATTTTATTCAGTAACAAAAACCAAATTTTTATTTAAATATACAATGCAAATGTAATGCTATAATTGCTACATAATAAACATTTCTCTAATGCATGAATAGAGTAAAATAGGAAACAATTTAAGGCTTACTTTTATGGCTCTGAGTCATTTTGTCTGCCTTGTAAGTAGCATTCTTTATGTGGCTATGGTAATCAATCAAGAAAGTCTTCTCATGTTCAAAAAACTCATCTACATCCTATTAAAAGAAAATATTTAAAATATTTATATAGCATATATTTTTTTACATAAATACACATTGATATATATTACAGTAAATGATAGCAAAAACCTACAATTTGAAAAAGAAAAACAGCAAGAAAATGGAAAAACTACCATCAGGCAAAAGGGAAAATTGAAAAAATTTTCTTGCAGAAGTTACGAAGAATATAAAATAATTAAAAAAAAAAATTAATGTAAATAGCTCTTAAATTTATCATATTTACAATACATATGAATATTAAAACAGAGCTTTTAGATAAAAGAAAGCTCCCTCCCTTTAATTGTTTAAAATTAGAATTTAACAACTGATTCAAAGACAAAAAAGTAAAACTTTCCACAACAAACCTGAAAGTATGTGTTTAAGCATGCCCAGAAAGTAAGTACCATACAGCACTATAATTCTGAGGGAACATACATACTGCAAATTCAATTATCTTGTTGGCAAAAGCACCCAATTAAAAACAGGTTTATAGAGTTTAGGTTTTGTTTATTCATGTATAACTAGAGTTAAAATTTTGAAAGACTTATGGGGAAACAAATGAGTTCTCAGTGATTTTTTAAATTAAAGAAAATAAGAATACTGAATAACACGACTCAAAAACATTAAAACTTAAGAATATTTTGATGTTTAATTTTATATATTCTACAGTTTACACCATTTTTATTAAAAATATTTTAAATGATAAAAAGAAGTTACCCAATGAAAAAAAATTGGAAAAAAAAAAAAAGTACAAAGTTTGAAATCTCTTTTATCAGAGCAAAAATGCTAGATTATAAATAGTGTGGGGCCTGAATGGCTGAGTGACTAGTGCTCTGGCACTTGGTGCCATAGGTTTCTGGTTCGAGTCCTGCGGTGCTATTTGTTTGGAATCCACTTTAAACCATAGGTTCCCAGACAAATATGACTATAGAGCGTTGGGCGTAGAACTGACAGCCCTATCTTGTAAAAAAACATCTCCCATCTAGAAATTTGCCACTAGACAGATGGCATTGGCCCACCATAGGGACTGTTGCACCACTGATGATGAATAATAGTGTAATACCAAAATATATGGGCCATATTTGAATTTTAAACCAAATTTTTTATTGAAAAGAAAATCCTTCTGTGCAAATGAATTGCGATGCAAAATCTACGAATCGAAAATTGCTTAAAATAAGTATTAAACAAAAGCAAAATGAACCTTTGGGTGCTGGAGAGTAACAGGTCATCAGCCGTCTTCCCAATGTTACTGAACAAATCAGCCAGGATCTCTTTTTTGTTCTTGCCCCTCACACTCAACTGAAAACAAAAGTGAACAAATTTAACCTTTAAAAATTCAATAAATAAGTCAGAAAAACAATTCCAGATAATCGGAAATTTACAAGCAAATTTTTAAAATTTTAATTAATAAGCATTATAAATTATTTCATATCTTGTTATTAATTTAAATTACACTTACTAAATTCATCATAAAAGATTAGCTCACATATATATGCTTTCAGATAATGCTTAAAATTCCTCTCAACTTTAACTGATGAAGAGCCATCCCTATTTTTCCCAAAATATATACTTTTGCTATAGAAAATTTTTTTCCACAAATATGCAATGTTCATAATTTACATAATTATACATTATTATAATATAAAAATTTGATAATTATTCATATAAACAAGAAATCAAGACCTTTATTACAATGGTAATTGAAGAAATGAAGGTATAGGATTAGTATAGGATGCTGGTATTTAGTATAGAACATAATATATTTTGCTTCCATAACTAAATTATTAAGAAAAAGTTGTTATATATGGAGGCGTAGGTGAGAATGTTCTAAAATAATTTTAATGCAAGATCAAAAATTAACTTAAGTTGTATTTATTTATTCATAATTGATATTTCAGAATTTGAGCTTTTCATATCATTACATGGATACTGCATTAAACATTAATTTTAAAGAAATTATTAGAATAAAAAAAAAAAAAAAAAAAAGTTATGTTAAAGAAAAGTTAAAAAAAAAAAAAAAAAAAACCTTTAACATATTTTATTAATGTAATAAAATGTCATTCTTTAGTCTTAGTATTAGTCAATATAAGAAGCATTATATTTCCATATACAGCTGAATTAAATGATATACGCCTTAATGTGCCCTTATTTTAGCTTGTCAAACCTAGTAATCAATCATCTTTCAGGTTCACTTCCAATTGTGTTCATTTTGATAACTGCCTCCCCTCAAAAAAAAAAAAAAAAAAAAAAAAAGTACCAAGTTGGAATTAAAACAATGAATAAATCTATTAATTTTTTTCAGACGTTAATAACCTTTCAATTTAGTGAGATATAGCATAATTTGATTTTAAATTAAGAACAATCTGTCTTTTGTCGTATAGTTCAATTAATGAAAATTCTTTCAGAGACAAATTTGATTGCGCTGGTTGATATATAGATGTCAGTAAATATTACTTTTATGCATAAGTTCTATGTTTTACATTTTCATCAAACATACATCAAGTATTGTTTCAGACCAAAGTACCAAGTACTAAATCATGGCTTGTTTAACATATATATATTATTTGTTAATTATTTAGCATTTACATTCTTTAAAAGGAAAAGCATTAATACCATGTGTAAACTATAGACAGAAACAAATTTCATAACTCTCACACACTTAATACTCATTTATTCCTTCTGCAATGAATTCAATGCCCCAAAACCAAACTTGGCATCACATTAAATTGCGTTCAGATTTGAATGAGCGAGTTATGAGCATTAACACTTAAATGCTCTTTTTGAGCACTTCATTGTAACCTCGAAAAACAAAACTCCTTATCTACCCTTACCAGGGAATTCAGTCATACTTAGAAGATCGCAAATCTTTTGATGCCCGACCAAAAAAACAAAGCAGAGATTTTCTTTCCTTGATAATTGAGAAAACTTCTCCCTCATTATGCATGTTTCTTCTACACTGAAAGAAACCGGTTTAAAAGGCCTTTGCAACAGCAGCTGGTAGCTTGAACACTCCAATTTGGACAGAAATACAAAGTTATTTATTAAAATTATCAAATACTTTAATATGTACAAAATTTACTTTAGTAGTAGAATACTCTTATTAAGCCACAGAATCCTTATCACATTACACTTCAACATTATGCTACTTTTTCCCCTACTATCATCTCACAACTGATATTTTGAATGCTAATAGAATTTAAATGATGTCATTATTTCTGCTTCCCAAGCAAGAAATTTATATAATAAGATTACACCTTCAACAGCTTTTTTTAGTACTTTTTCATTAAAATTATTAATCTTATAAAAATAACTTGAAGTAAATTCAGAAATTGAATTTCAGCAAAAGATAAGAATTCACCTCTTGTTCATATTCCAGAAACACTTTGAGGTTGTTGTCATTTCTGAAGACAGGATGGCTGGCAAGACGTTGCAGGAACACTTCATGCATGGCCACAGTCTTTTTAAAAGTAGCTAGATACTCCCTGTGATCATAAAAAAAAAAAAGAACAACCAAATGAAAATAAACTTCTTTGCTAAACCAAAGCTAAAGAAAGAATAAATCAGAAAAAAATTGCAAGAACTTTAAAAAACATTGTTAATTTGATACAGATATTAATTTTCAAACCTCGAAAATCTGCAGCACAATGCAAAATACTATTAGGGAATACTTGATTTTCAATGAGATTAAGGTAAGGCGAACGCCAGCCACTTCATATGTCCAATTTATCGATAATCACAATTTTTTTTTTAGGGATGCACATTATCATTTTTAAAATAAAAGCAGAACAAACTGCTGCAGAGTATAATCTCATAGTGGTGTCTAGAAGTTCATTGTGATACTAGACAGTTATCACAGAACCCCGTCTAAAGATGTGCAGGTTGGCAAGATATCCCACAGAAGTCCCTGCCCACACTACATCAGAATGTATGATGTTCTGAAGCCAATTGCATGTGCCTTCTCTCCAGACCCTTACACACTTGCCATCAATTTGCAGGGCAAAATGAGACTTAATCTGTTAACATAATGTTGTCCCAATAAAATACGGTCCAATTGACATCTTGCTGATACCACTTTGACAGTATATTTAGATTTGATGGATAAAGGAACACAAACTTGGGCTACCTTTCAATTCATGTGTAGCATAGAAGTGGTAGATATCTAACCAATGGACGCTGCAACCATAGAAGTCACACATGTGAAAATCATATATATGATTCCAAATAATTTTTTTTTTTCTGTTTCTAAAATAGACTTAAAAAATATCCACTTCTTTCCATTACATTAATCAGATTTTTTTCTACAACTAAAAATATCAAAGACGTTATCATTTACTATGACAGATTTTTCTCAACATTAAGAATAAATAAAATAAAAAATTAAGAACTACTGCCATAATAAATGTTAAGGCAGCACAATTTAATAAACAATTCAAGTGAAAATTAATAAACAAAATATACAAACATTTCAAGTTCCTGTTTCATCTTCACAAATTCTTCTTTGGTCATGGTTCCTTCTCCTTCGCTCAATTTATGAAGCTTTTCTCGTGATGCATCAAAGTCAGGACATGGTGGTGCTGGTGGAATCTGTACAGAAAAAATGTATTCAGAAAATGCTTGCTAAAAATGCCCTCGCTCATACTACACCAAAAACAGCGATGGTTTTTAAAGAATTATTTAACACTATCTGTTTTTATAATGCATGCAATTGATTCAACATACTACCACATTTAATAGTGAATGTCTTCATGTAACATTATAAAGAATATCAAATTATAAATATTGAAAATCTCAAAAGATCCTTATCGATATTTCACATGGCCTATTTGGCTATCTTTAATAAACAATAAATTGCTACTCAAAGGAAAAAAAAATTTTTTTTTTTTTGCTTTAGCAATTAAAAACATTATATAAAAACCTCCTAAGAGTGATTTTTTTTTTTTTTTTTTACACATTGCATACTATTCTATCACATCCAACATTGCTACCAAGAATCTTTAAAATACACAGCATAAGGTATATCTTATTTTAATCAAACATAATCATGTGATTTTACAAATAATACAATTTTTTATTATATCTTACAATCAGAGCATGTGGTACTTTATCTGCTGCATAAAATAGAATATAAATTGAAGATTCTCCTTATGTTTCTCTTCCTTATCTTATGTTATACTTACAAATTTCACATGAAATTATACAATCCTACTGGTCAACCTCAAAATATTTTAAATACATATATTGTGTATCTAAACCAAACCATTAGGCATCAATTTCCATAAAGAAAAACTGCATTTTTCAATATGCTATAAAAATGCAACACTAAATTTTTTACTATGTAATTGATTTTTGAAAATGAATTCAAAATTTCTAATTGAAATAAAATAAATGCTCAAAATAAATAATTACAATTGAATTAAGGATGGTTAAAAAGAATCTTAATTTTTTATTATACAGTTCTAAATTAAAATCCTCTCAAAAGGAAACTAATAAAACCTACTAAAAAAAAAAAAAAACACCTTTTTATAAGCAATTCAGAAGGGAGTTGGTGAAATTGTTATCAATCATAAAATTTAAAATTTTATTCATGTTTAAAAAGCTCAATGCCATCTTCCTTAATTTTTAAGTTTTTTCATTAAATTTCTATTTCTCTGTTGTTAACTAACATTGACATATAAATAAAAAGCAAGTTTAAGAAATAAATAATTTTTGAACTAAAGATCAAAAACAAAATCAAATGTACTAAACTACTAAATAAAAAAAAAAAATTAATATTTTTAAATTAAAATATCACAGATATGTTATAATAATCTTATAATTTATCTCCTATTAAAAATTTAACACTTACTGTGAATCCGGCATATTTTTCACTTTCTTCAAAAGTATCATGCAGCCACACGAATTCTTCATGTTGCCTGACCACAGAAAATTCATGTTTTGCAAAAGAAGATAGTGTAGTCTATAAAATTTTTTTTATACATTAGATATGATGAATTAAAAAACGTTTTATTTAAGCTAAATAATGATAACATATAAAAATACATAAATAAGACGTTGTCTTCAATTTAAATTTTTATAACCTTATAGCTTATATTTTTCTGAATAAATTGAAATAAATTTCACAATTCTAAAATGATGAAAGCCTCAGCAAATATAGGAGATTAATTACAGATACAATAACTATTTCAAATAATCACAAGGTAAATAGCAAGATAATATCTACAATCATGTTAAAATAAAGAAAAGATATTAAACTAACATATTTTTAAAAACACAAATCATACCTTTAAAGATGTTTGGTGTATTTGTATTACATATTAGAAAGTTATTAGTAGTTGGATCTTATTCCCCCTTCCGATTTCACAGAGTTGCCAAGCCAACAATGATATTTTACAATAAACGATATGATTTTTATGTTATATTTTACAATATTTTATAAGCTTTTAGGTTGCCCTATTTTTTTATCACTATCATTTTAATACTATTATACTTTAGCTACAAAGTCATTTAATAATGTCAAACTGGTTAAATTCTTGTTTAATATTATAAATTTCCACTGTTATTTTATTTCCATTCAAAAATTGACATTTTAAATCATACCTTATTTGTTTTGATCAAAAATTAATACAATTCTGACTTTTTAAAATTCACCATTATGAGAGCCATAGTATAATTTTAGCCATTGAGTTTTTATGAACTACAATTACAAATAAATCACAATATGACAGTGCTTTGATACTTTAATGTACAGCTTAAAATGAATAAGAAGCAAAAGCTTTTTAAAAGAGTTGAAAATTTATTCCTTAAAAAGAAAAAAATATCAAATTTTTCCTTCTGCTACAATGTGTTTTTTTGATAGACTTAACAAAATGTTCTCTCGTTGGAACCAACTGTTCAGTTAACCATGACTGTGAGGAAAAAAAAAAATTAATTTTATACTACATATGTGTAAAAACAAGGAAAGCCCAGTCAGCATGCATTTAGTTTTGGAAATAGAATTAATTTCCCAAACATAACAAGCAAAGCCAAAGTTGTTGTCCTGCCAGGGCAGATTATTAAATTCATAATTCAGAAAATTCTTCTGCTAAGTTTGAGTTTGTCCTTAATATGGAGGAAACAAGACAGGCATATGAATTCCCGAGATGCTGCCAATGGGATTTTTTTCTAAATTATAGACATGGTCAACTTTTAATTAAGATCATCAACCTATTTTCTAAGATATGTATGACTGTGATCCAAGTGAATACTTGAAATTATACAAATATATATAAAAAAAAAACTGATTAAATTATGATAACTAAGAGATTTGTTTTATGAATATCTATCATGAAATCAAATTTATGAAAACAATTTTATTTTAATAAATATGTCATTATTGGAAAATTGAACAATTTTAAACAAAGTAAGTAATTTAATAAGTTTTTTTAACAAATATAACACTTTAAAATTCAAAAAGATTTCAAAAGTGTTCAGAAAAACTTACTTTGGTATGGACGGTGAATTTTACTTTATCTCTTTCACTCAGAGCATCCGAGATGTCCACTAATAGTGACTGGTCAGAGAGGTCCACTGTATTAGAACGATTCTAAATTTAAAAAAAAAAAAAAAAAAAAAGAAAGAAATTAATAACAATAAAGGATTCAATACAATAATTATTACAGTAAATAATTTCAATTTTTAATGACCCTACTAAAATTTCATTGATTTCCAATTAATACATTTTTATGCTAAACATATTCAGTAACAATGCAGCCAATTAAATAGTAAATTAATAGAAAATCCAACATGTGACGAAAAATGTTCTCATGTTAAAAATGTGCATAATAAATCTATAGATCAAAACATTTTATTGGAGGATTCAAGGAATTAACGAATTTTACTACTAATCGTAGTATTACTTTTTGTAGCAGCAATAAGTGAAATTGAAGTTAAACATGCAATATTTAATAGCAACAAAATCCATATTTGGCTGCTGCATCAAAACAATTTCATTATCTTTAGAACAGATTTCTTAAAATTAGTGAATTATAGGAAATAATATTACACAATAAATATTAACAGTAAATACTCCCAAAAGGATAAAAATATAGTAGCTATAGAATTATTTATATTTAATAGAAATTTTTTTAGTGCTATAAATAACAATTAAACTCAATTTAATAGTTACTATTTACTACATTTTCTTAAAAAATAAATTGTACTAATTGTTTAATGAATTTCAAACAATTTAATGCAATAAACTACGAAATGTGTTGCGAAATATTTTCCGATTTTACTTAAAAACAATTTTCAAAATAATCCTGTGAAGTAAAAATAAAACTTTGATAATAAAGTTAATTTTTATACATATGACAGTTAAAATTTTGTACGTATTATAATACTAGTGTGAAAAATTCAGAACAAAAAATAATTAAAATAGTCATCGTCATGACAGTGATTGATGATTTTTTAATGTTTCATATAAAAATTAATAATTTTAAATTTTTACAAATAACGTGGAATTTTGCGATTATTTACTATTTAATATTTGATAAGCATTCACATATTATTGACGTGAATAATTCTGAAGAGCGAACAAATTAAGGAAACAAGATAAGTGTGCAAGATAATGTAAACACTAGAAGTCGATGTTTTTAGAACATATGGAATAAGTTTTATTCAAACAATGGCAATTTCAAAAAAATTTTAAGTAACTTGAAAATTTCTTTTTAAAATACAAAAACAATTGGTACAAGAACAGACTGAATATTTTTAAATAAGAATTTACCTTAGCAGAATCGTTTGTCAGTGTAGTATCCTCTCCGTCTTGCAAGCTGAGCATCTGTGTAGGTTGAATTGATTTCAACAAAAAATAGTCTCAGAAAAAACAATAATCTTTATTCTGAAGACTAGGAATCAATCTATCATCTTAATAAATACACCATTCGACAGATATACTTAGCTGTAAATAATGAACCGGAAACTACCGCCTCCCTTATCAGATGATATTGAGATTGCCGAAATTGATGTACTAATCATCATAAAACAATTGCAAAAAAATTTATTAGAACTTTTTTTAAATGTCTCATAACTACTTTTTAAGGAATTTTAAAGCTTTTTTTTTTTTTTTAATCTTTGAGGTTTTCATTCTTAAAGCATAGGAAAATAGTGTTAAATAAAATATATTTTTTTAAATTAATACAAACAAATTGGGTGCTAGAGAGACCTGATGGATAGAGAGTAAAGTTTCCAAATAAAGAAAGCATGGTTCGAAACTCGGCTTATGAAATGTAAAAAGTAATTCCCATGTTTATGCCGGGAAAGAGGACTTGAATATGTAAACTAAAAGTCTTACTGTTAAATTTGAGGAGAAGCTTATGAACATCCAAACTGCTTGAGAAAAATCGTTCCACAATTCGGTGGTTAAATATTAGTTTTTTTCTAGCAAATGGACCAGTAGTGTTATTTGGATATGGATGAATCGTAATTAACGAGGAAATTCTCCGTGATTATGGTTGAATACGTTGCATATCAGAAAACTCCAGTGGCGAATGATCTCAAATCAAATCCTCAGCATTTGTAAGCAGCAACAAGCAGATAATTGAGAACATTTAATAAAACCAATGTCATGTTTGAATGGTATAAGCAATTTCTGACTCAGCAAATTTGCATGCTATACTAACCCCAATTAAACAGAAAGGCGCATTTTCTAGTAACAGTCTCTTCTAACAGTTGCACTTCAATAATTTATTGCTTTCTTATGACTCTAAGCCTAGTTTTTCCCCCTTTAAAAATAAACGCCGAAATAAGTAATCATTAGCATTTTGTATGATGTAATAAATTTATTAATCATCGAGATACAAGTAGGGAAGTCTAGAATTCAAAATTTCTAGAAATTTTAATTTAAAACGTAGCGTCATATTCAGCTAAAGAAAATAATTTATGGATACTAGATCTTGTTTGTTGAATATTTCAGTCGTCCTCGAACCCAAATGGAAAGGTGCCGTACGGGATCATTGAATGTGTATTATAACCATCAGACTGTATGAATTATGCACATAATGCAATGTATAAAAACATCATTTTGGATGGCTCCACAAAAAAATGTATCAGGAGAGCTGCTGGTATGTTGAATTATATGTATAGATTTGAATTTGAATCTGATTACTTTAGTAGGGTGATCTACTTAAAATATTTTTGATGTACATATTTAGATCTGTATTGCTTTTACACATTAACAGGGTCTTATGGGGAAAAAAGCCTAATCTAGATTGCTGAGAGCAACGGTATCCAAGGAAAATTGTTATTTGTCCATTAAAACAAGATTAATTGGAGTGAAAAATTTCTCGATTCATTCTTGACATTCATCTCGCCACAGAAATACAAATCTCGTGAGTTAATGCCTCCAGAAGACTGCAATGCGGGCAAGACCTGCTGTTGCTCATGTCTATTTACAAACAAGACCATTTAGCATGGCCCAGAGAACATCAACTTTGGAAGAAGTCATCGAGGAGGGGGCATTATTTAGTGATCCACAGTTCAATGACTGATCTTCAACATGCATTCAATAGAAGAAAATCAAGAACTCACTACTTTCGTCTAACATTTCATGAAGATGACAATAGAAACGGGTGACAGTAAAAATTTGAGGGTTTGAATATGCATCATGTTTGATGGTCATTTTGAGAGTTTTGTGGAATAAAATGTATGAAGATCATGCCATGGAAACCTATATTCAAGGGTACAGTTGGACCTGATTTTTTTTTTTTAAATAGATGTGCATTTATGTCTCCATAGAGCTCATCTGGTGAACGGATTTCAAATATGAGAACATTCGCCAGATTTATTAGTCAGATCTTTAAACCTATAAAGAATATCTTAACTGTTAGAGAAGGGCATTGTAAATCTCCTTCCACCTCCACGGTCCGGAAAGAATACCGCAAGAGGCAGCACTGCCAAACTCCTTCTACCTCCAAGGTCCGAGAAGAATACTGCAATACGAGGCATTGCAAATTTCCTTCCACCTCTACAACTTGCGAAGAATACTGCAAGACGGGGCATTACAAATCTCCTTCCACGGCACAAAAAGAATAGATTGACTGTCTCAGGAACTCGCAAACTATTCAATTTCCTGTATGAATTGTGAGAGGTGTATAATTGTAAGAGTACCGTGCCCTATATTAACTATTTTTTATTCAATATTTTAAGCTTTATTTTATGTCTTCCGATGCTGGTGAGTCTTTCGGGCAATAATACGTGTATAACATTACTGTTATGAAACATTTTTTTATTATATCAACTAATGTGCATACCGTATTTTTTTACAATCTGTATAGTAGATCTGGAAATATTCAACCAAATTTAAGTTTTCTTAATTTTTAACACCAATGTGTATATTGTGCAAAGAAAAGTCTAAAAATATTGTAAAGTTAAAATTTTGGGTCTTTGTGAGGAGACAAGTGTAAAATATTTGGCGCTGTTGGTGGAGGATATTTCTGGTATAAATTAGATGCAATTTAAATAGAAAGGGAGAACTATTAGCTTAGCATGCATGTCTTGAGAAATTTCTCTCATTTTATTTATTATTTAGTGACTCATAAAGAGAACCACTAAATGATATTCTCGTCAAAAATTAAGGCAAACTCAGTTTGTAATTAGTAAGTCTGAAGATGGATAATTACATTGCATTTATAATTTATCTTTATTCTTATACTCGATTAAGATAATGAGCACAAAAATATCTATTTACAGCTATTGACATTTGATTTGACGGAGCTCGATGATCCTGCAGAGACCACATCTCTCGTACAACAATATAAGATATAGCGATTATTTTGAACTTTCCTGTATTTAACATAATGCCACGCAAAAATTGTGAAATTCAATAAAAATTGAAATTCTTCAAGGCAAAATGACGTTGAAAAGAATTTAAAATAGAAAAATAACTGCTGAAGAGCTTGCATGAGAATTTCTAACGTGTCTAGATTGTCTTCACTTTTTAATGTTGAAGAGCTTGAACTAGATTTGTGTGGGGCTTACATGACTGTGATAAATTTGAGTAATGCTAGCCAGCAGAGAATGCTGAGAAAAGGTATAATTGAAATGAGTAAATGTGCTATTGGAGGAGGGATTATTCTAGAAATTTTTTGGGCAAAGGTCTTGTTTGTATTGACTATAGAGGCTGATGAGTGGGAATAAGTGGATTGGGGGAAGAAAGGGTTCCATTGATAATCCTTTTCTTTGCTGTTATTTTGGAAAGGCTTCCTCTACGATGCCACATGACCGGAAACATCGCAATTAATGCATATGGGACTTGTAATTATACTTTAATTTCACGTTCTTTGTTGAGATGATTTTACTGCATTTCAGACATATGAGGTGTTTGTGAAAGAGAGTGCATGGGCAAAAATTACATGAATAGCATTGTGCAGCGAGATTTCTTTTTATCTAGTTTTCTACTTGGATTTTTAGATAATGAAACTTGTCAACTATTTAGATTTTGAATACATTAGGAATGGGATAGTGCTCTATTATAGGGTTAATCAGGCTTTGATAGCATTTTGAGGATGTCAGATGAAAGAATTCCAAGCCTGAAGAGTCCTACATTTCCATGGCAAATTTAGTCACATCGATGACTCAAGTGAAAGACAAGAAAACTAATGGAACTAAACTGCTAATGGAGATTTAGTAAGAATTTTTCAGTTCAACTATTTTGATAATTTTGAAATTGAGTCCTAAATGTTAGAATTCAATGTCATTTGTTTTGGTCCTCACAGTAAGACTTTTAATGGTTATTTTGAGGGGGGAAGGGGGTCTTTCATTTTTTGGTCAATGAATTCGAAATTTACGCACTTGAATCTTACCAATAAATTGTAAATTATTTTTGATATGAATTCTTTTATAGTCTTCAGCAAATATGTTGGAAGTGTATAGGAATTTTCTGTTAATCTTTCGTAGAATTAAGTTGAAGTTATACATCGTGGAAAGAATGAAAGGTTGTGGTTTTTACTGGATTGGGAGTTTTCTTGTCTTTCACTTGAGTCATCGATGTGATTAAATTTGCTATGGAAATGTGGGATTCTTCGGGCTTGGAGTTCTTTCATTTGGACATCCTCAAAATGTTGTCAAAGCCTGATTAACCCTATCTAAAGTTATCTCTGTAATCGAATATCTATCAACTTCGAAGTAGCAAGAGGATAATAGTCGCGACAGTTAAATTTGGTTAATACAAGCAAATTTAGAGCAATTTAGCCAATATTAAAATACCGAACAGATTCCGAACAATCCTTTTTTGGCACGTCGCTTAGTTTATTTATGATCATCTTCTAACTTGTAATAGCTGTATATCGTCTTTTCACCTTTAATTTTTCATTCAGGTTTATGATTTTTAACTTGAATTTCTTTCAATTTGGCGTAGCTTTGAAGACCTTAAGATCTGAAGCTTTCTCGGTGAAGAGTAGAATTTTAGCGGCAGGATTTCGGTTCCTAGCAAAATAATCCTTAACGGACTTCACAAAATTGCTACAAGTGCATCCATTAATATTAACCACCAGAATGATATTTTTTCCTTAAAAGGTTGGATTTATAACTAATTTGTAAACTTTCAATGGAATTTTTACCAATAAATTTTGCTTTTTATTATCTACAATTTAATCACTTGTACTAAATGAAAATCAAATATTAAATAAATGCATTATGATAAAATACAAAAATAAATGACTTGAAATTAAATAATTTAAATCTTTAAATGACAAATGTGAGGCTCGAACTGGAATAGTCATGTATTGATCATATCATTATTTTCATTTTATAATTAATTTATTAAATAGAAAAAAAACATAACGGAATGTATCCGTGCCAAGCTAGATAGAAATATAACCAATTCTAAAAAATATGGCTGCAATAGTCTTTAATTATGACCGCATGAAGCTAATTTCGTTAATCCCTAAATTAGGAATATTTATTATAATTATTTCTTATTTATTAAGATGTTCTGATAAGACATTTTTGAACTAATTAAAACTCTCAACCTTTTGTTTGCGCATGATGTTAATTACTACTTCATGAAATCTCTTTTGCAAAGCGCTTTAATAGAATAAGTTTAAATTTTTAAAATCTATTTTTCAAAGATTTGGCCCTTATAATTTTGGCAGTCAACGTAGTTAGTCCTAGTTATTTATACTTTTTTTTTTTTCCAATGCAGCTGGAAAACAGACATGGACGTTTTTGGATGCCTATAAGGGCTGCACCGATGTTACTCACTTTGCATTACCCAGGGGCGCGTGTAACTTGAAGATACGGACGCGGACTAACAGTTATTTATACTACAAATGATATAAATTTCAATAAATTCGGTGACTGATTTCAATCAGCTTATGAACATCTTGTATATTTAATGAAATATAGAAAACTTTCTATTTAATAACTTTATTAAGATTTTAATTTTTATATTAGTAAAGAAAACAAAGTTTTTGTTCTTAATAGAATATTTCTGTTAACTTTCATCACAGATTATGAAAAAAATAATCCTCTTTAAAGTACTAATTACACTCAAACTTTTTTTTTCAAAACAACCGAGTGTGACGGAAAAGAAAAAAAAGAATTGTTGATCCGTATCAATAATACATTGAGTAGTTTGAAGAAGACTTGAATGTAACGGAAAACGAGCGAGGTTGATTTGTTTCGGCTCTTCTAGTTGTTTTTTTCAGCTTTCGAAAAGGCAGAGTGAGTACTTTCTTTCTCTTTTTCAATATTCTATATGGGTAAGCTATCTATATTTTTTTAAGTTTTCTTTTTTCAGATATTTCTGTTCGATTCAAAGGATTCTTTCGTTGTAGATGAAACTGATTCTATCTAGTATCAAATCCTTCATTTATGGAATATACCTATGGAGAGAAACTGCATTTAAAACTTAAGTGTAACATTTTTTGGAAGAACTACAGATCGCTTTCCAACAGTCTCGCACACTTCTAATTAAGGTTTCGAATGAAACAAGTCCAAAGGCTCCCTTAAAAATTTCGAAGAATAATTTAACTTCGAATGGTAAGACACTCAAATACGTGAAAAACATGCGCATTACCCGTGAAGGGAAATTACTAATCGCTACAAATCATTTCGATACAGTTCAAGAACTGACCAACATAAAAGTAATTATGAGAATTATGGTAAATGTATCTTATTCGAAAAAAATCACATGATTTCTAATCCATAATATACTAATTGGTATAAAACTAGCAGAAATAGTGAACTTGAAAGAAAAATAACTTATGTAAATGAACTTTGCAGATTTGCAAACAATACCCCTCCCCCTATAAGCACTGTTTTAGACACAATAATGGCAGAATATACAAAATTATGGCTCGCTAAGAAAAAAATTATTTTCTTCTGTGATAAAACCCAACAATGTCGAAATTGCTTTTTATTTACTCAACAAAATTTCTGCAGTATGTGAGCGATGTAGAAGACCTTATGCTTTGTCTTGTACTTTAAATTTCTTTAAGTGTATTCAATATGGTGAATACCATATAGCAACGGATATAAAATGCTCGAAGAAAAAAATTTTCAAATTTAAAACTCTAAATTGGCCGTCCTTTACTAAAACCAGCAGGTTATATGAACCGAAGAATGAAGAAAAATTCTCGTCAGAACTTCAACCCGAATCCACTACACATTTAGTCCCTAAAGTAGAAATGATCGGTTGTTTAAACAATATGCTTTGAAAACGCAGAAAATGATTAAGGACATCTGAATGTAAGCAGCTTCTTTCAAGATTCCATTAAAACAATAACATAAAATTTTACCGCAGAACTAGCACCACTAGGATACTAATTTAAAAAATCCCTCCTCCTTTAAACATCACGCAAATATCCAGTATCAAAGAAGCAAAAATTCTGGATTTAAATTCTTGCAAGACTTTGATAATCTCTAACCAGATGCACTTTATCCTCTTTTTACCAACAATATTCAGATTCTTTTTTGTTTAATCTAATTATTTTTGTTTTTCAGGTACTTTAAAAATTTAAACTTGTAATGCGAGAAGCATTCGATCAAAAAAAAAAAAAAAAAAAACTATTTCTATTTACTATTTTGGTCTTTCATACAATTATAATAATCCTTTCTCTCTGTGAACTTAAAATCCCAACTCATGCTATTCCCAATACCTCACAATATTCCGGTAAATTTTATTAAAGTTCTCCAAGATAACCTTTAAATATTATGAATTTTTAATAATATTTGTATTATAGGAAGATCCCAGAAGAGTGGCTTATTGCATAAAACATTTCAATCCTAAAACAGAACAATGATAACAGTTCCCTTCATTCTTATCGACTAACTGCTTTAACTTTCTTTAATAAGTAAAATATTTGAAATAATCTTATTAAAGAGAATTATTCATTTTTCTCATTCAAATAAACTCCATTATTACCATTCAGGTTATATCCCTTTCAAGGAGGTGTGTATTTGTCACTCTTTCACCAGAAAATCGTTGTTACAGAGAAAAACTTTAAATTTTTATTAAATTAGATATCTCATTAACATATGATTCAATTTGGAGAGGCGGATTACTTTATAAAATTTTACGTTGTAAATCGAGAGCATCACTTCAAAATGGACTCGGTTTCATTATTGTCAAATCGAGAAACACTGTTTCGATGAAAATGTTTCCCACGTTTAAGGTACAGTAAGAAAGTGTTAATTTTTTTCGCAATTTATATGTGAAATATCTTTGGAGTCATCCGTATTCATACTGAATGTTTATATATATGTAGATGATATCCATCTCATAGCAGTGATAATAAATTTGGAAAGTCATTTCTAATTTTCAAATATTACTTCATGAAATCTCAGTGGTTAGAGGTGTGGAATTTCACTCAACTACAAAAAAGCGGATCAATTACTTTTTCAAACAAAAATAAGTTCATACCTAACTTATGTAAATTTACAAGACTAATTAATAACACGTAGAAACAACTCATTTAACTTCTTGGTCTTATTTTTTCGCATAACCTCAATGTCAAACACTCTCCTTGTATTAAAAGAAAGTTATGAAAAAAAAAAAAATGTCATGTCATTAAATCTTGGGGTTGTTGTTCGTAGCATTTCACAAAAATAATAAACAGCAATATTTGTAGCAGTCTGGAATATGGCTCTCCTATTTTTATTTCTTGTCGCAATGATCTCAGTCTCACTACAATGTACAATCGTGGTTTAAAATTCGCGACTGGTCTCCTTAAAGGACTCGTATAGCAGTTTTATACAATGAAACAAGTTAAATTTCATACTTCCATAGACAGTATGTTAGCAGAAGTCTTTTTCTAAAACAAATTTCTTTTCAACATATTTCTTTCTGACATATTTCGTTAACTTTTTAGAAAACATTCATCTGTCCTTTTTAATTCCTAATCAGCATCTAATTAGTAAAAATGATAAATTATTTTTCACCTAGACGATTTATTCTTCCCAAACAATTATCACATCAAGTAATCAAATATCTTTTCGAACACTATAAACAGGAAAATTAAAAAATATATATTATCAACTGAAAAATATAAAATTCCCCAAATAACATTTAATAGCTAATATTAATTTTTCGCATAACTTCTTCTGGGAAGATCTCAAATTGCAATAGTATTTTTACAAATGAAATTTTATCCATCTCTACGTTGCACTCAAAGCGCACAATTACATAATTTTACCTGATAGCTCTCTTGGATTTTCAAACTTGTAATTTTCCTTTAAACAAGTTTCAACAATTGAATTATCAAACTACTTGGAGATCATCTAAGAAAAACTTGAACAAAATTTTATTTATAGAATTTGCCTGTACTCCTGAACATAGAGGCATAACTGAAAATGAACAGGCAGATTCTTCAGAAATATCATCGCCAGACAGAATAATCTTCAATTAGATTTCTCCCGAAGTTATAATAAAAAAAAAAGGAACAATACAGATGAACAAAGGTTAATATGGAAATATGCACCGGATCTAATTTATTTAAATAATAGTAAATCAATTCATTGACTTTTTCCTATCAATCGATTGGAAGAAATGGTATTCTCAATATTTAGTACCAAAACTTATTCTACTAATGCTAGACTCAAATGATTTTATTTTACCTTTGATGTGCCAAGAGGTAATCAACCTGAACATATTTTAAACAAAGGAACATAATTTATTTCAATGAATAAAATACGAAATACAGAGAGAAAAATTGAAAAATGATTTGTGGTTCAAAATTTAATATCAACGACAGACAATCATAAAACGATGATTGTCTGTCGTTACAATCAACGATGATACAGATCAACGACGCTTACTACACGACTATAACAGTTACTAACTATCTACGGAAAGTTACATAGTATTCTCGTTATAAGTTGTTTGCCCTATTTTAATGCAACAGAGGTTCTGTGCAACACAACTTTTTTTCTAAACTTTTTCATTATCTAACTTGGAAAAGATCAAACTTGGCTAGTTACAAAGCCTTTGGAGAGCATAAATCTCAAAGTTTATATCAAGTCAAGTCAAGTGAAGTGAGATGTTTGATTTCAAAGAAATGCCTATTATATACAATGTAGGAGGTTAAAATACGTTTATTTTTACTGAAACTGCGAGTTAAACAATTCGTTTTATAGAGCACTCCGGCCCCAACTTTTGAAGAAAAAGCGTGGACTTTTAGTAACAACTTTTACGGTTAAAAAAACTTTTATAAAAGTTTTCCAGCTACTGTGAAATTCGATTGAGCAAGTTGTCTTTAACTCTTAAAGTAACTATTTTTTATTGAAAAAGAAAATTTTCAATTGAGGTAATTGCTATTTTTTTTTTAGTTGTATAATGATCGAAATATCGCAGAATGCGTTAAAAGTTTTTGATGTTTAGATTCTTTCTGTGCAAATAATACCTTGCATAGCTGGTATATTTCTAGAACACGTGAAAATTTGTTTTTCTGACAACACGTGAAAATCATCAATTTGTGTAGATCTTTTAACTTTTTATTAAGTGTTCATAAACCTAACGATTATAATATAATTTTAATTTCTGAGACATTTTTATATATGTGTATATAAAGCCAACATAATTGGACAATTTTCAGTGATGTTAACTTATTAGAAATCTAAAATTCGTGTCATAGCTTAGATGAAAAAATTTAAAGAGAAATGTTATTTTCCACTGCTGTTAAGATGTGTACTTATACACATTTTTAAGAAAATCTCTTTTTTTTTATTCCATTGTTACAGTAGATTTACGATTATAAAACTTTTTATTTCAACGGATTTCTTTGAATGTAGCATAAAGTTCTCCCTTCTAAGAACAGCATGCTTAAATGTGTTACATTAAGTTTTATAGTAGTTCAGTTATCAATTACTACCTATATATTTTTTAGCCATTTTCAGTGATGTTAACTTATTGGAAATCTAAAATTTTAGACTAACAAATTTAAATAGAAAGAATATTTTCCATTACTGTTAAGATGCACACTTTTAAAAATTCCATTTTTTATTCAATTATTTTAGAGTTATAACACTTTTTCTTTCAATTGATTCCTTTGAATGTCGCATAAAGCCTCCTCTTCTAAGAACAGTATTTTTAAATGTGTTACATGAGGTTTCATAGTAATTCAGTTATATATCTTTACTACCTATATAATTTTTAGCCATTTTCAGTGATGTTAATTTAATATTTCATAATAATTCATTCATACATCTACTTATATATTTTTGAGCCATTTTCTGTGATATTAATTTATTAAAAATCTAAAATTCATGTCATAGTTTAGATTTAAAAAAAAAAATCCCTTTTTATTCAATTAGTTTAGTTTTAGGGTTATAAAGCTTTTTTCTTTCAATTGATTCCTTTGAATGTAACATAAAGTCCTCCCTTTTAAGAAGAGCATTCTTCAATGTGTTACATTAAGTTTCACAGTAATTCAGTTATACACTCATGTCCATAAATTAAGGATAATTCAAAATCACACAGAAATTGTACTCTAAAATAAAAATTTCACCTGTAGAATTATCACACACATCTTGAAGAAGAATATGCAAATTACAGGAAACCACCAGATGGCCCTTATAGTACGTCACAATGACGAGAGGGGTATATAAGGAATGGTGGCAAAGAAGTAAAATTGTTCACAAGCGCTTTAAAAAGCCTTTCAGTGCAATAACCGCATAGTTATGGCACAAAGGAAGCATTTGGATGATTTTTTACGTGGTAGAATTATCGGACGACTGAAATGTGGACGTACCCAGCTGGAAGTATCCGAGGAACTTGGAATGGCCCAGAGTGTCATCTCCAGGCTTTGGCAACGATTCCAAGATGATGGTAATGTGAGTAGATGTTACAGCACATGTCGCCCCCGAGTTACAACGCCGAATGAGGACCGGTATTTAGCAGTTACTGCCAAAAGAAACAGATGGAGCACAGCATCAGACCCGTTTCATCAGCTCTCTTCAGCTACCGGTACAACAGTTTCAAGGCAGACCATGTACAGACGCTTAGGGCACATTGGTCTATATGCTCGTAGGCTTGTCAGATGTGTTCTACTTACTGCAACTCACTGTCGCCTGCGATTAACCTGGAGTAGAGAGCATGCACTGTGGACACCGCAACAGTGGTCTTGTGTGATGTTTTCCGACGAGTTCAGGTTTAGTTTACAGTCTGATTCTAGCCGGACTTTCATATGGAGAGCGCCAGGTACCCGTTACCACCAAGACAACACCATCAAACGACAACGTTATGGTGGTGCAGGATGGCTCTTTTGGGGATGAATTATTCTTGGTTCCAGAACTGACCTGCATGTTCAGAGTGTAACGATGACAGGCCACATCTATCGGGATGTCATTCTGGAACAACATGTACGTTTGTTTCGGGGCGCCATGGGTGCTGAATTTCTGTTTATGGATGACAACGCCCGTCCTCATTGTGCAAACATTGTAGACGAATGCCTTCAATTGGAGGATATCACCCGTATGGATTGGCCAGCATACTCACTGGACTTGAATCCAATAGAGCATGTGTGGGATATGCTTGGCCGACGAATTGCAGCCTGTCAACCGGAACTTCGGAGGGCATTGCTTGATGAGTGGTGCAATATTGTCCAAGATCAGATTGATAATTTGATAGTAATTCAGTTACATATTAGTTACTACCTATATATTTTTTGAGCCATTTTCAGCCTTCTAAGAACAGTATTTTTAAATTAATACATTAAGTCTCATAGTAGTTCAGTTATATATATTCTTTTTTGTTCTTTGTCTCCTTCATCACTTGTGAGTTTTATTTATCTTTCTGTTTATTTCAATGCTATATTAACAATTTTTTTTGTAGAATTTCTTTACATTTAAATGATTGTTAAAATTAAAATGTTTCTTTTAATAGAATTCATGGAGTTCAGAGGAAAGAGTTGGAAACGTGATCGTGAAGAGCGTGGTCGTAGGCAAATGGCACAGCAAGATTACTCTGCTAAAAAGGATCAAATGGATGTTGAAAATAAAACTGAAGATAGGATTCAAGTATCTATCAAATCTGAGCCCGAAAGTAATTCTTCATTGTCCTTAAATTCTATTTTAATTCTCTTTGAATGTTGTTAGAATAGGCAACAAGTACTAACAATTTTATGTCTTGTGTACTATTCAAATTAAATCTTGGCAAATTAAACATTTAAGCTAATTATCTGAAACACCTGAACTTTATCTGAAACCTGACTTTTACGTATATGATTAATGTTGAAAATTTAGCTTTGCAGCTGTACAAAATCCTTGGTGTTAATTCAGCTTAAATATAAAAAATTACTTGTTTGAATTTATCATCTATTCCCATGCTGGTGTGTTTAGGGATATGACGCTGCAAAAAGAGTGAACAAAACTCAGTTGGGTTTACGATAAATGATCTAGGCGATGGGGAAGAAAGCAAAATCATGAAAAGATCAACTGATTCTATTTTGTTTCTTGTTACTTACCCGCTAATGCTTCTTATTTCCCTTCCGAAATGTTTTTACATATATTAAAAAAAATTGCGGGTTAAACTCCTAACAATTTTTAAGATTCACATGTTAGTGTCAGTGATAGTATTTTTAAAAGTTTCTTTCTAGCTTTTATTGTACTATTTAAAAAATTCTTTTGTATGCATATTTAGCCGTATTTCTGATTTTTTTTTTTTTTTAGACTCAACTTTAGAATTGAAAAGAAAAGCTGAAGAACTGGAAAATGCAGAAAAAGTAAATACTCTTTTGCTCACTTTTTTTTGTACGTTAAAGTTTGGAGGTTTAATGCCTTTTTATATTATAGTGTTAAACCATCACTTTTTATGATGATGCATGAGGGTGAATTGTAATGCATGAGGGTGTCTTTGAAAGCTTGCTATTGACAAAAAGAACTTAAGTTATTAACTTTTATTTTTTAATTTCATTATTAGCAGATCAACTTCATTTTTTTTTGTCATTAAAATTAAAAAAATAAGTATACAGGTCAACAAGTGTAAAACCTATTAATATTCATTGTGGCATGAAAGCACAGTATTCTGATGCATATTTGTTTAAAAACCCTTGCTGTATAACATGTATAATAACATTGTTAATATCATTTTTGATTATTTTGTAAGATTAATCATTGTTGGCATTTTTAATGATGTACAATCGTTTTTATTCATTTTAAATAGATTCTAGCAGTTTAAAAATAATTTAACAATTTTGTATTACAACTACATTATTTATCTCTGTTATAAAACTAAAAGTGTATTTTTGGTATTGCATTTTTGATAGCTTTAATATTAAAGATTTATTTTTCACTATGAATTCATTATTTTATCAATATAAATCATAGGAAAATAAATTAACTGTAAAAATTGTACATAATTTTTTTACATGTTATAAAAAAAGTTATACTATAACTAAAGACTATTACTCAGTAAATTATTACTTCTGGAATAATCACTAGTTTTTACATAAAAGAAAAAAATTATTTAAATATTTAATAAATTGTATTTGTGCTGTCATTGCTTATTTAAAAAATAATTAAAAAAAAAAAATTTTTTTCTCTAAATCCCTTTTATTATTTGGTTGTAACCACAAATAAGATTATTATGTAGGTTTTTTTAATTAATGAAAAATTGTATAATTTCTTATTCAAATTATTAACTTAGGTTAAATTACTATTTCTTTTTTTATATTGTTTGAAATTTACTTAATTTTTTTTTTTTTTTTTTTTAAATGAATTTAAAATATTTGATGTAAAAATTATTTAGAAATTTATTAATCTATTTTAAATTTTTTAAGGCTGTTGCTGAAGCCATCACTGAGAAAGAAAAGGTGGGTGAAAATTAAAATTTTTTTTTTTTTTTTTCATATTTAAATCAAATGTTATAATTTTATAATCAGCTAGTACCAAATCTAAAATTTTAGATGGTCTATTAAAAATACTTTGTTGTTTTTGTCAGAAAAATTAAATTTAAAATGCTCTTTTTTAATATTTTTTTTATTTGAAAATGTGAGTACTTGTGCCCCACAAACATCCAGAGCTTAATACAATTCATATAGAATTTACAGTTATTAGTCAAATAACAATTATTAAATCAAAATATGTTACAAAGCTAGTCAGTTGAAGAGTATAATAAATAACATAAATTATAATTGAATAAAGGAAAACCAGTTTGAATTATGTAAGAAAACAAAAAGAATGCTTTTTAAACATTAAATATTTCTCTTTTCTTCATTTGTTAGAATTTTTTTTTTTAAAGATTCCTGGTGTTGCTTTACAGGAATTTAAATCAATTTGCCAAAATGTCTTCAGATAAGAATTGAAATTTCTTAGACCAAATAAAAATTTTAAAACTTCAGAATAGTTGAATAATTTTTCATTTTGAGTATAATAAGAAAACAAATTGATTTTAAATTTAAATATTCTTCAAATTTAAAGTGACACTGTTACTACATTAATAAAAAAAAAAAAAAAAAAAAAAATTCTTTATTTTTAAAAATAATTAATTTTGGTTATTTTCAGGGAGAACTGATGCAATACATTTCAGAAGTTTCAGAAAAATTGAAATTTAAGGCTGAACTAAGACAAGTCAACATTAATGCTGAGGGTAAGATAGTATTTTGATGTTTACTTTTAACTAGACAATGTATAAATATATGTTAAAAGACATTATCTTGTGTTTTTATTAGTTCCTTACTTTTCTAATCTTTGTTAGTCATCTTTCCTAATTTTAGATTTGATATTTATGCAAGAAAATTATTATTTGTCATGTGCTTTAAATTATATGCTCATGTCAACCAATCTGCTTTCAATCTAGTGTTTTTATTAATTATATTAAATTTTTAAATTGACATGAAAATATTTGTTTCATACATCTTTACTTCAAAATGAGTTTCTTTAAAACATTCAATATTTTAATTTAATTTTAAAATTAAAATTATACTTAAAATTATTTGCTAAATTAAAATTACAGAAGGCATCATTAAAAAGATTTAATCTTATTTTTAAATCAATTCTTGCATAATTTGGAATAGCTCTGTGTCTGTATGTACTTTGCTTGTAACCTGTGTGGTTTTCATTTATTAACTATTGGATTTGTAACAAATGATAATAGTATTAAATATAAAGAATGTTGATGACTGTGCTAGTTCAAAAACTATTTTTACTCTGATATTACTTTAATTCTTTGAAAACTGCATTATGAATTGAAATCATTTTCCTATTTTGTTGAATGGAAGATCATGCGGGCAAAATAATTTTTTTTTAATAAAAGAATTTTAAGTTATCTAACATCTGTTAAGATATACAGTTGCTTTAACTAATCTATTTTAAAAATATTAAAGACATTTCTTAGAAGTCGTAGCATTTTTAAACTGTTGCAAAGGGAAAAAAAAAATCTTTTTTTTCTTTTCTTTTTAAATATAGAATAGAAGAACTAAATAAATACTCAAAATGTCTCCCAATTCTTATTTTTTTCTTAATTTGTTTTGTTGTGAAGGTTTCATCAGCTTACATTTATTTCATAAAAACTCAGATTTGTATAAGATAAAATAGTACTAGTCATATCAAATTTCTCTTCATATTTATTTGTATATTGCTGTACACACTTGATACTATCCTGAATTTTAAATTTTTACTTAATTCAAATTTGTTTACTTGTAATAAACTCAATGTAAATGCTGAATTTTTAAAAAATATTTATTTTAGGTAAAAGGCCTGAAGAACACTTCTTCAGCAAGCTTGATTCCAACCTCAAGAAAAATACAAATTTCATCAAGCGCTTGGTATGTAATGTAATGTTGTAATTTTCATCAATATTTATGTATATATAATGAAATTGTAATTGGGAACACTTGCAGAGCATCTGTAATCACTATAAAAATACTTGATTGAGTAGGCTTACTCAAATACATCAGAAATTTGATTCAAGCTAGAATGTATTGGGAGAGATAAGTATAATATACATACATTGAAAATGGCCAGTGTTCTATTTTATTTTCTGACAAGATCTTGAATAATGCATTTTATTTATATTTTGTGTCTCTGACAAATTTTTACTTTGCAAAACAAGGAGCAGATGAAGGCTATTAATATTTTTTTTTTTAACAAAGTTAGCTTTACACATTTTTTTTTCTAAATATTGTTCTTGTTTTGACATAAATAGAAGGCAATAAAAAAAAAAAAAAAACAGTTAAAAACTTTACACACAAATATATATATTTTTTAATCTTGTTTAGACTTGTTTTGGTATTGCATAAATAGAAACCAATACAATAGTTTCAGGCAAGGTTATTAACCAACACTGCTGGCCTGCTTTGAATAAAATGAACAGTGAAAAGTTTATAAAAAAAAATGGAAATTTTAAATGAAATGAGTTACTTGCATTGTTGAAACGATTTGTTTTACATTCAAAATTGTTTATATTGCTGTTTTGTTATATTGTTAAAACAATCTGATGTTGGTAAAATTTGAACTTAAATTAAAAATTAAAATTGAACAGAAAAGTTTCAAAATGTACCCCAGAAATAATAATAAAATGTCATAAATTGTAAACCAATTAATTAAATTACTGTATATTTCTGAATAGGCTTCTATTCAGAAATATACAGTAATTTAAATGAGCAATAATATTTTCTCTGTTGGTTCATTTATTAAAATAAAAATATCAATGAAATGGTGCCTATGCATTTCTTTTAAAAAAATGTAAACAGATCACTATTAAATATTAACTATATTACTGAATTTAAAATAATTTTTTAAGTTATGTGTTTTAAAAATGTTCCAATTGTTTTTTGCAGATAGGCATAAAATTTTTAACTCAAAAGAAAAATATTTTATGATCTAACTTTTAGTAAAGATCTTTTATTAATATAACCTCTTTACAGAGAAATATGACTGAATTGCAGAGAGAATCTCTCATTAAGGACATGGATGGTCTTAATCTCACAAAATATATCAGTGAAGCTGTAAGTTTTTAGATGATAATTTAAAACCTTTTAATCTGTTTCTGTTTAATTTTGATTCAGCTTTTTTTATAACTATATAAATTGTTGTTTATATTACATTAGTTCATGATTTTTGTATTTATTTATAACCAAAATTGTTTCATTTGTTTGGTGTGAGTTACCTTTTTATTCTGTAAAAGTATGTTGCATGTATTTAAAGTACAATTAAAATTAATGACAGTTTAGTGATCCCTGAGTTGATGTATGTATTGCAATACACAGTCTAGGTGGAAGGAGGAGGCAATTTGATGAAATTCTTGGGGGGGAGCAAGGGTTGCCAATAAAGGAAGATCTTCCAGTTTAAGCTTTTCCAATTCTTCTTTCTTTTGTGATTTTTTTAATTTTTGTTTTTTTATGTTATAATTAAAAATGCTGTAATTTGTTTATTGCAATATAAAATTGCTGAATATGAAAGATAAAATTAAAAATTCATTTTTAACTACAAGCACATAGATAACAATAAAAACTAGTTTATATGTTGGAACGATAAAATGTAAAAGATTTCAGCAAATTATAAAAGGAAAGATATCAATCTGAGCAATGCTGAAAAGATAAGTATCTAAATTTAAGTGCAGAGTCAATAAAAATAAATGTTTTATTTTCATTGAAAGTATTTTGCAGCTACCTAAAATTTGTTAGAATTTATTTTAGTAGAAATTACTTATTTTAAAATGGAGTTTGTATATCCTTAGTTTTTTTTTTTTTTTTTTAATTGGAAAGTATACAAAATTTAAAAAATATGATTATTTCTTTTTCCCATATAACTTTTTATGAGATTGAACATAGTATTAATTTTTCAAACTCCAAAGATATAGAATGCATTGTTATGATTGCTCTCACAATCAGTCAAATTTCATAATTTTATGTAAAATTTACAATTATTAAATAAAGGTGGGAAAGAAGAGATAGGTTTCATTCTGTATTCTTTCAATTTATTTATAAACTATAATGTGATCTAGGTGAAGAATTTATAGAAGTAGTCCTTTCTTGGAAAAAATAAAAGCTCATTAAAGTGGACACCTTATGCAGCATATTGTCTGCTCCTCATAAAAATGGGAATATGCTCAATATTGTATGTAAAACAAGGACTAAATATAGAATCGGGTGGAAATATTTTACGTGCTTAAATTGAATTTAAACAAAAATTTAACGAGTTGTTCATTAGTGTAATTCATGTTCAATTTGTCCTTTATCAATATACAATTGTAAGTAAAAAAAAATAATCTGGAAAGGAACTTGTGTAAAGTTTTTAAAGTAATTTTTGATATAGTTTAGTATGTCAGTCAAATCCTGAAAAATGATATTGTTTTTAAAATTGACATATTAGCATCTATATACATTTGTTTTTATTTTAATAAAAAATTTTCTCTTTTAATTTAGGCTTCAGCTATTGTGGATGCTAAATTAAAAGTAAGTTTTTGGTTAACTTTTTCTGTATTGTTATTTACATAATTTTTTTAATCAAAGAATATATTAAAAAAGCTAATATTTACATTATGCTTTAGTTATCTAATAAATTTTTAATCTGTCATTTGTACATTTATTTTAGATGTCAGACGTTAGTACTGCTGTACAAATCTGTTCTCTTCTTCATCGTCGCTATGCAGAATTTTCTGGACAACTTCTGGAACACTGGCAAAAAGTCTTGCCCTTGAAGAAAGATGAAAAAGTAGGTTTAATATATCACTATTAGTGAATTTTGAGTAAATTTTCTTTCATTTCAATGAAAAAAAAAAAATTTAAATTAACATGAATTATGGATTCATTTTGAGAGAAATTGAAAAAAAAAATTGTTACTTTCATGGTATAATAAATTTTTATTGATAATGAAATGACTATGATTTACTGATAAATCAGTTCTTAGTTATTCACAAGTGCTAAATTTAGTTTTGAGTTAAAAAAAAAAAAATTTAAGAATATTATGTTTAGTAATTTTTTCTGTTGCAAACATATTGAAAATAAGAAATCAAAGAAAGTCAATCTATATATCAACCAAATTTATATATGTATATTGGTTGATATATACCAAATCTATATATGTATATTGTCAGTTTTTATCGAAATTCTAAATCACATTCTTGATTGATTAGCATCAGTAATTCATTAAACTTCCAATATTCTGGCCCTGTATTTTGAGCAATAATCACAAATGGGCAGCAGTGATCCAGCAAAGATCATGGCTCATTTAAAAATAAGCAGAATGCTGAAATCTAAATTGGAATTTTTATAAAATATGAACTTGTCTTGGCATTTTAGAATTTTTAAAAATATTTTCAAATGTGTCTTGTATTTTGTAGTTATATTAGCCTAATACATTTTTTGTTAGTTTAATTTTTTTAAAAATAAACAAAAATATCAAGTTCTAGTAAACTTGGGTGTGACAAGTGCATTTTTAATAATGTAATAGAAGAAATCTAATTATATGCAATATACCCTCCGTTTACCTACCAGAATTTATATATATGTAGAAAATTTTTGGCTTTTAAATTTAGCCATGTACCGTGATGGATAATGGAATACATATTAAAAAAAAAAAAAAAAAAAAAAAAAAAAAATATTGGACTGAGTAAAACTGCTTTCGAAAAAAAAAATGTGCATTATCCTTATGATGCAATAGGATTTAATTAAGTTCTAGCATTGCCCCGCAATATATATATATATATAAAGCCATGGACGTAGTACACTGTATACCAAATGTTATGTTTTCTTTTATACCCATAAAATACATGGGTATTGTTTTAAGGAGCAGGGATGTTGGTGCCTTTGACCACTTTTAATTTTGGGAAATTTTATCTAATATATAAAATTCTCGTGTCACAGTGTTTGTTGCCAAACTCCTCGAAACGACTCGACCGATTCTTATGAAAATTTTTGTGCATATTTGGTAGGTCTGAGAATCGGTCGTAATCTATTTTTTAAACCCTAAGTGATAAGGGTGGCCCACACCTAAATATTTTTTAACATTTCTTTGGCAAACAATGTAGTGGCAACAATGCAGTGTTTTTACCATTGAGGAAGGCGCCAATCTTGCAACCCTGAATTTTCCGCCAATTTCTTTAGGGTTGCAATACTGCAATTAGAGGAATTCGTAGCTTCATTTTTCGAACAATATAATGACTATTTTATTGCTATTTCGATAATTAATTGCAGAATTCTTATTTGCACTAATTTCATCGTTGGAGTAAAAGTTTGTTTCCACCACAGACGAAAGATATACCACAATAAAAGGATGGCGCCGTGTCTCGATACCTGTACTACATAACCGTAAAATTCTCATGTTCTGAATATTATTGTTTTATGTACTACTTTAAATTTTGTGAAAATTATATTGTATGAAATTTATATTATTTCTATGAGAAATAAATCAAATGTATGTAAGTATTACATGATTTGATTATCAATATTTTTATTTTCTAAGTTTGAATTTGAATTGGAATAAAATATATTGAATGAAAAGTTGTGAATCAAAACATTGAACTTTTCTATGCTTAAAGTTTGTCAACATGTGTTGTATTTGATTAAGAATTCTAAAATGAAATGTGATCTAACAAGATAATATAATATAGACAATATAATTTTAAAGAAATATGATGAATTTTAAGGATTTTTTGAAAAGTATGAAAATGAAGTAAACTCTGCAATTATTTGATATAATGATAACATTAAAATTTTATCAAAGGTATTATAATAGTTGCAAGTTGAAAATCAAGGACATTTTATTTTAAAAACTTTTGTTATTTGAAAAACAAAGAATTTTAGTGATTTGAATATTATCGAAGAAAAATTGATAAATGGTACTTTTAAGTTGGAAGTTATTTAAAGAAAACAAATAAATAAGTGTTTATATTAATAAAGGAGAATTTAAAGCTCAATAACATTTTTATGTATGTACATTTGTTTTTATTTATATTTAAAAGTTGGTTTTAATTATTTATTATTCGAATTTTTATGCATTTTGTATTTATTCAAAATATCACAATAAAAATATTTCTGTTCTAAATGCTTTGAAACTTCATGTAAAAGTTTTCTTTAAATGTATGAAAGGAATAGAACATGGAAATTAAACTAAATTCATAAATTATTTTTATTTTAGTTTTTAAACTAAGAATTTTTGTAAATTTGTAAAAAAAAAGTTTGTGTCGACAAACTTTAAGCATACAAAAATGTATAAATAATTGAGATATAAATTTGAAAACAGTATATTACCTACATAAGGATATTCCCAGCATAAAAATACTTGCAAAGGAAAAAACTATTCATGTTTTATTTATTTTTGAATTATAAAATTTTGCAACACTATCACATTTTTGCAATGTTTATCCATATTTTAAAGAATAAATTGTATAAAGAATAGTTAAAGTTGATATTTTTATGTGAAATTCAAAGGTTTTGAATATATTTAATCAAAACACTTGCAAAAAGGCTAAATATTTTAAATTCAGGTCATTTCATATTAAAAAGCCTTTGCAAATAGCAGGAAGTTGTAAAAAAAAAAAGTTTGTCGAGCAAATTTTAACTTTTTCAAAACAAAGCTCAGAAAATATTTACAGCTTTAAGGAAAAACAAAACTATATTTTTTAATAAATAAGACTATGAACTTGATAATTCAATTCCATTTTAATATATTTACAAAATTTTTAAAAAGTAATATATCTAATTAAAAGTTGTTTTTAGCTTTTTCTCAGAATGAATTTTTATGCTTTTTGTTTTCATAACACAAGTAATTTTGATCCAAATGCTACAAAACTTTGTATTTATGTTTTTCATAAATATTTACAGGGAATAGACCTCTGAAATGATTATAGCTACATAAATATTTTTTATTTCAATTGTTAAACTTGGAATTACATGCAAATTTTGGAAAAATTTTGTGTCGACAACATTCAAACTAGCACAAAATAATAAATAATAAAGATATAAATTTACCAGAGGTCTATTCACTCTAAAATGTTAGTACAAAGAAATACATACTTAGAAATTTAAAAAATATTGATTTGATTTCAGGTTTTGTAACAGCATCAATTTTTGGCCATTTTTCCCTTATTTTTAGCTTATAAAAATTTAAAAAAAATAATAATGAAATTTTTTTATGTGAAATCATTAGTTTTTAGATACATTCAATCCAAAAATGTGTACAAAGATAAAAAATTTCAAAAAAATTCCTTCGAAGGTGGTCGTGTACCTTAAACGATCGTTTGCATTTGTATTTTATTGTGAATTTTTTTAAAGTCTTTTCTTATTATATCCCGATTTTATTTTAATTGTATTGCATTTTTTTAATTATCATTTTCAGTAAACGACCACCAAAAAATCTAACCTCAGAATCCGTGTTTCTCCCATGGGCAGCTGTATGTTGCATGCTCAAGTGTTCGAAAACCATCGAATTTATTTATTTCGACGAAAGACAGACTAACAAGAAATATTGTTCATCGCTTAGTTCTTAGTTAAATGAAAGTAATGATTATTAAAAATTATATTACGTAAAATAATTATAAAACAGTCTTAAAAATCAACATTATCTACCTCATTCATTAAATTAATAAAAAATTAAACATTTTCTATTTGTTGAAACTTAATTTGATCTTTTCATCATTCTTTACCAATCACTTCCTTAACAATACCAATTATAGTATCTAATAATTGAACGAAATACAAGAAAGCCACAGCAACGCGTGGCCAGGTCTTCTAGTATATTCTAAATTTCTTCCACTGGCTTTTTGTTTTGTACATATTATTTTTAATTTCTTACATAAGCTGATATTTAAATGTCAGATTGTTCTAAAAGTTCATTTGGTGAAAGCAAAGATAATTTAATTTCAGAATGAAGATGAGATTTTTCAAGAAAAAGAACTTGTTTGAAATTTTACTTTTTGATTATTTCAGATTGCTGTTATTCGTTTCATTCTTACATTAAATTCTAAATTTTATGGGTAACTTATATATCTGCCCAGCCATTTGTTGAGTTTTCAACTGAATTGTCAATTTTGAAATTCAATGTACTATCTATCATGTCATTCTATTCGTTATTTTAGAGCATTTTTTCGTTCGAGGTTTTACTAGCTTTTTCAATCTTTAGTACTTTTAACAAATAAAAATACTTTTTTTTTTTATTTAATATAATAGCTCATTAAAGTTGAGTATTGATTAATGTAATTGTTAATAAATCCATTTAATTTTGTTGTAAATGAAAATAAGTAGGGCTGGGCAATATTAGATGATCAATATTATGATATATTGTTCATAATATTTGAAACCATTTATGTTGATAAAATTATTTATAATGAAATAAGATTTTGTAATTGAAAATATTTACTGTACTTGTATAATTTATTAAAAATGTAATAAGATTTTTTTTTTTTTACATAATCGAATAAAAAAATATAAGTTTTTATAACTGTTTAAAATTGATTGGCCTTTTCAGTAGTTATGAAATACAATTGCCTTTTATTTTTAAATGTGAAACATGTTTCTATGAATGTTATGATAAAAAATTGAAAGTAGATTGAAGATTCACCATGCGCATTATCTAAAAGCACTTTCAGATTGACACTCTCAACATGTCCTATCATTAATGCATTAAACAAAATTATTTATTGTTACATTTGGAGAATTGAAACAACACAAGTTACTTTATTTCTTGTTGTATATTAAGCTGAATAGAAAATTATATTTTTTATTCTTAGATTAAATAAGTAAAATTGTTTTGACTAGGGGATGCATGGTCTTAAAATATATGCTTGCAAAGCATTATGATTTTAGTAAAAAAAAAAACACATAAAAGTAAAAATAAAATTGTTAACTTATGAATTGTGTCTCTATCAATTATTTTCAAGGGATGATAATTATAAAAAATGTATCGTAAGTTAAAAAAAAAAAAAAAAAAAAAAAAAAAACGAATATCAACACTTTGAAAAATATAAAATTATTGCCCAGTCCTAACTGTGAGTAAATGAATTGTATTTTTGTTCTGTATTGATTGAATGTTGATTGTGATGTGTGAATTTAATTGTGATGATTCATATAATCGTTAAATTTTTAGATTTAGTTATTAAAGTGGAAAATTTTAAAACTACAAATATTGTAAGTGAAAAAAAAAAAACCTGTTCTAAATTTTTCTTGAAAAATGATTTATTAATTAAATTTCTTTCACTAATCACATAAAATGTTTAGTTTATTCTTGACATCTATTAATTTTTTTTTAATTGTGAAATAATTCTGAAGTATCAATAGCTTTTATTTCTATTATATATTTATATTCTCTAATATTTGTTTCCATTTATTTTTTAAGATAAAAGAAATTGTTGCTGAATTTCTCAACAAAGGAAAAAAAAAAAAAAAAAATTATACCCAAAAAAAAAGCTGTAAGTACTTAATATAAAAATGTTTTGTTGCATTGCATTTCAACTGGACAACTGGAAACCAAACCAAACTTTGCAATGCATTATATATTTACTAATATTCTACATTTACAGTGCCAGTTGGCACTCTTATTCTTTCTTTTCATCCAGATGATTCTATTGATTCTGGTCTGTACCTTCTATCTCTGATGGTCTTTAAAATGTTGGACTCTCTAATCTCCTGGTCCAAAGTGTCTTTGAAATTCATATTCAAATTCTTGAAATCCCAAGTGATATTTGGCATTCACTTCCAGGTGGTCTTGGGATCAGGATCTTCAATTTTCTGTATGGTCCGGGAAGGCCATTTCCTCTACAACTTGTAACTATTCCTGGACCATGTAATTTTAGTCTGGAATTTCTTCTCAACCTATAAATTATGATTAGTTTATTTATTTATTTTTTTGTATGTTTCTTCAATGTGTGCATGCAAATTTCAATGTTCCTGATATAATTAAAAGTTTTACTCAATGTTCTAATATGTTTAAATTATGAAAGCAAAATGCTTCTAAGATAAAGACCACACATATCTTTTATGACTTTTAAATAATCAAATGACTTATAAATGCTTTCATCATAATCAAGTTAGAAATTCATTTAAACTTTTCTTTAGTCTCTGGTTCTGATTTTTCAATTTGTGTATGTATTGTTTTTATTTAATATTTTCTCAAATGTTATATCCTAAATTTATTTGAGAATGTAGTCCATTATCTACAATTTTTTTTTATCAACAAAACAATATTAGTTTAATAAATTATCTTCATTGAATTTACTTTGTTGTTTGTGAGGGTTAACTGACAGCAATCAACAGTGGGTGTTTATAGCCGACAAACCGTTGTCTTTTCACCCTGATTTTTAAAAAAATGTTTGCTATTGAATATATTATAAAAAATCTTATACCATGCATTTCTTTTATTTAGATTACGAATCCTAGCAAGATTCGTGTGGATCTACGTTTTTATGCTGAGGTATGTTAAAAATAAGTTGAATTATTACAAATGTAGAATATTTCTGTGCCTTATCATAAAAATTTTAGTTTTAAGTATATTTCATTAAAAAATATGTAGACAAAGCATTATGTATATGAGCCAAATATAAAAAAATGTTAATACTTTTCAGTATAGAATGAATATATACATCATGTATGCCAAGTTTCCCAAAATTTTATAATAATCAGAAAAGAAATAAAATTCCTTTACTTAGATGATTTTTGTAAGAATTTGTTATGTGTCTATTCAATTTTTAAAGTAAGGTTTCGAGAAGGGGGAGGGGATTATTTTGTATTAAAAAGTTGTTATGCTTTTTTGTTTTTTATGAAAAAACTGTAAAATAAGGCCTGATCCAGATTTTTCTATTTTTATTCCAATGTATATAAGCAAGGAAAAATATCTGTGAAGAAAGCATGGAAATCTACAGGATATTTTCCTGGAAAACATGTTCAACATAACATTAAATTCAAAATTTCTTTCTTTGAAAAAAAATATCTCTAAATATATAAAGCATTTTCCATTTTGCCGATGAAGGTATCACACAAAATAAATGTAGGATCTTGCAGTTTTCTTCTTGAAACCTCTTCCCCTCAAAAAGGGAGAAAAAACTTTGAAATGAAGTTAATTGCATAGATTCTAGTTGGTAATGTGAAACTGATACATTTAGGTTGTGTGGTCAAATAGTAAGAATATCATTCAAAATTTAAAAGAAATAAAATTCTAGGCAAGTATGAATCTGGAGACATGCTTCAGTTAAAATTTGGTGAATTAGCGATCATTTAACTATTTCATAATTTAGTTGAGAAAATAAATAGGCCATTTTTGAAAAATATCACTGATAGCTCATTAAAAAATTATTGACTTGATGTTGTACATTTTGTGTACACATATAATTGCTAAATATGAAAGGATATTTAGAAATGTTAAAAGTAGCTATGTTAAAAATTTTATTGTTCAATAAAAACTTAAATTACCTTCAATTGATGAAAGGCTGAAAAGGTCATTGTTTTGAGTAAGAATTTGATAAAACCGAAATGGTCCTTTATGAACATTTAAGCATAAATAATGAACTATTCCATAGAAATTAGATTTTCATGCAGCTTTTGTAGGCAATTTTAATATATTTATTTAATTGAATTTTTGCAGTAGTGCCTTGAAAATTTGTTTTTATAGAGTTGATGGAGCATGCAATTGCTGAAGTTTTTATTAATTGATGAATCTTTTTAGTTGGTGTCTTGTGGCCTTTTTCAACTGAAAGAAGGACTGCCAATGCTGGGCAATCTTCTGACTGTCCTGACAGGCTCCGATAAAGAGGAACATTCCAATGTGGGCATTGTTCTGAGTTTCTGCCGCCACTGTGGTGAGGATTACACTGGAATTGTACCTCGAAAATACCGCCTACTTAGTGAAAAACATCAGATAAATACTCCAAAAAGTGATGTACGTATCATTATTTTGTATTTTATCATAGAATTCTAGATTTTATATCCATCCTACAACGTCAATACCAGCAATTGTTTAGCAGTTTTCCAATTGGAAAACAAGTTTCAACTTTTGGAAATTAACTAAAGTCCTTAAATTTTCTTTTAAAGTATCCCAATCAATTATAATTTCCCATATTTTTCTATATTGATTTTTTATGATAGTGTTTTTCATACATTTGTTTAATTTTATATTATATTTTAAGTAGGGTGTAATCAAATTTCTAAACAATACACCAGTTTCTTTTTTGTAATTATTAAATTGTCAAAAGTTTGTCCTGTCATATTTAAATATTGAAAAATATTTTAATTATCAACAGCTGGAAGAGAGGACATTGCTTTAAGCAGAAATTTGATTGAAATTTTTTAATGGGAGCCAAATCAGTTTATTAAATACTTAAGCATTAGTGGGAAAAAAAGCGACTAACATTTCATTGGGAAATGGTTCTTAGAAGATAACATTTAATTAGAACATTACAACTTAGATTCTTAAATATGAGTTGTTGAAGAAATTCACAAAATAAAATGCAATGTTTGTTGTCTGTCTTTAGTTTTTAGCTCCAGATCGACAGAAAGGCGTTCGCAATCTCCTGAAAGATTATTACAGGTCTCTGTGCAAGCATCTTGTCAGGGACTACAAGGCATTGGAAAACATGGAAAGTCAAAATCACAGGATATTACAGGTATAGTTGTTAAAAAAATTTATTTAAAAATTTCTTTTTGTAAATAAATGCATATTTATACTTAATTTGTTACTTTTATTAATATTCTCCAAATTTGTAATAAAAAGGCTCTAATGATGTGTTTGCTAAGTATATATATTTTTTATTCCTGCAACTTTTTGTCAAAGAAGAATTTTTAAAAATTTAACCGAAAGAATTAATAAATTTAAAGTTCTAAATGAGGCCATATTCACTGCAATGAAACTAACCTTTTAAATCTGATACTTGCATTAAGTGTTTTTGAAAATTATCATTGATAAAATTATAAAGGTTTCTAAATGCTGGTAATTTACTAGTGAAACCCTAGTTATGTGGCAGATTCAGCCTTATCCACTACATGTCTACTTAACTGCTCTCAAGATTGTGCCATTACAATTTTCAATGGACACCCTCAAAGGAAGATATCTGGGGGTTCATACTTGTGTCACATTTCCTCAAGCCCGGTAGAACTTTCCAGCTTACAAATTTATCATTCATAAATATAGACTCAAATTATTTGTTGGGTTTCAAACAAAGACTTTCTCAGTTCCAAAATTCATCTGGTTATCAGGCTGTCCTACTCCTAATAATTAAAATAAATATCAGATTTAAATAAAAATGTGTAACTTAAATTATAGGTATTTTAGCATTTTGCGAATCATCAGGATTTGGTTGCCAAACATAGAAATTATCATTTTTTCCTTTTTATTTCAATTTAGATGTTTAATATTTGGTTTTACCTAAACATAAGAGTACTAAAGTATATTAATTATGCATATTTTATAGCTACTTAAGCAAAGCATATTGTAAAAAAAAAAAAATAATTTATTGATTCCAGCTTTTGAGTTTAATATTTATTATATTAAAAAATTGAATATGTATATATGTTATATTTCTTTAATTTTTGTAGACTAAAGGAGAATTGAGTGCAGAAAGAAAAGAAAAATTTGAAACTGCACAAAACGCTTTTCAAAAACTTCTATCTAATACTGAACAATTTTCTGTAAGTAAATATTTACTTTTGTATGAAATTAGTGTATTTCAAATGCACATATTTTGTATTATAAGCAGCAATTCCTACAATTGTGATATGCTTGTACAGTAACTTTTCTAAATTTTTTTTTTAAATAAGAGTCCTAGCTATACATGTCAATTTTTATCATATACCTAAACAAATTCATAAATTAAAATTAACAAATACTTTTGTGGAGATATAAAAAAACAAACCCAAATGTATTCTTAGTAAAAAACAAACAAATACATTATATCTTTATAATTAATCATTAGATATTTTTAATAAAGTGTGTTTTTGTATTATTAATAAGGATTATTAATCCCTAATACATCCCGTTTTTCATTGATTATCTTTTATCAAATTTTGTGGCTAAATTTTAATCTTATTATGTCAAACACCTGTTTTTCTGGAAGCCATTTTCCCTGGTTTCATTCAAAGCCTATTTTATAGTTTCAAGAAAATTCTGTTTAGAGGAAAACAAATGATAGTGTGGCGATGGAATGTCTGGGCTTTCAAAATTTCCCATGAAACTGTTAGTGTTTGACTAATAGGGGATTTGGGATTTAGAGAGTTGGTGATTTGGTGAGAATTTTAGGATTAAGGGTTTGGTGTTGATTAGAATAGTGGTCTCCAAATTTTTTAATTGTGTACCCCGAGGCAAGAAATAGTTGACTTCATATCTCTGTGAGTGTGGTCAAATATCAAAGTTATTTATTTTAAACACTATACATACATTTAATTAGAATTGAATATGAGTGATGTGATTACATTTACTAATATCGGAAAATTCTGGTCAGATGCCCTCTAAATGAATTTCGTAGATCTGGTCCTAACTCTAATTTGCTTGAGCCTATGTATTTTGTATGTCCCTAAGTATAGGTCCCAAAATGTAGCACATATACCCCAGGAATATCACTGTACATATTGCCTGGGGTATATGTGCCACATTTTGGAGAGAACTAGTTAGAAGACCTTGCACCTTTCTTATTGATTAATTTTAAAACATTATTGCCTTTTCGGATTGCTCGGTGTAATCTTTCCAGTAGAGGTTAGAATGTGGTGATATAGAATTTTTAATTATGAATATCTTGCTGATTGTTTTTCTTCGTATTTTTTAATTCTTCTCACTTAAAAAAAAAAGAAATTAGATTTTAAAAGATTTTTATAATAGAAAAGAAATTTTCTTAATATTTTTATAATCTTTCAACATTTCATGTATGTTTTTTCATTTTATAGGATATAATAGATGAGGACATGCCCAATCTTCCTAAAGATGGTATGTTTATTCATTTTATATTTTAATATCTTTTAATGTATTTTATCTTTAATTATCTTTTTAATTTTTTATTTCGTATTTTAGAAAGTCTTTCCCAAGATGAAGTTACTACTCTTGATGTACATAATCGTTTTAAAGATAAAGAAATGGTATGTTTTTTTTTTTTTATTTCGTTAATTAATTATTGTTTCACATTATAGATAATTTTTATGCCGCTACCAAGCGCAATTTTTTGAAATAAAATTATTTAGCTATACATGAAACTAAAACTGAATAGATGGAGAATATTTGTGAATACATACTAATTTTCTTGTCTGATTTTGTTTACATTTTCTCAATTTCTTATCAAAGATGAACTCTTTAATAGTCATGGAAACTGTTTAAAATATCCCATTATGAAATTATCACCTAATCATATCATAATTGATATAATTTGATTGCATTTTATTTAAATGTTATCTGCCACACTTTTTAAAACTTGTTTTTATATGAAAATGACTATTCCTTTTTTTGTTAATGTATTTCTAGATTTTATCATTTATCATAAATTGTTTCGGAAAATGGTCCTTGTGAATTTATTTTCCTTATTAACATAAATCTTTTTCCCTTTTAAAATTATTCTTGAAAATTAATGTGTTTTGTTATGTTTAAGTTACTTTATATTATAAAGCAGTACAATTATTTGGAAGATTCTCATTTATTGTTTGAATGTGAATATTTAAATAAACATCTTCAAGCATCAAAAAGTTGTATAATTATTTCACTTTCGCATGTTCAGATTTAAAAAAAAATATATTACTTATATGAATAAAATGCATTGCTTTTCATTGAGATTTCTTTTAAGCAATATATAAAACAACTTGAATAAATATAAATTATTCAATACAAGTTTTTTAAAGACACCATGACTGCAGACTATTCATGTGTAATTCCTACCTTGTAATTTGATATTATTTGAAAACTTGGTCGATAAAAAAATATTCATGTGATGATTGATGTTTATTCAACTTTCAATTTTTTATAGTGGAAAATCTTTTAGGAATATATTTTAGTTAAAAAAAAGGAAATTTTACAATATAAAATAATTATCGTCCTGCAAGAAAGTTTTTATTTAAACCCACGGCAGATCTGGGCATGACCGGCAACAAGTCTATGGCAGCAACACAGTACAGTTCAGAAAAACACATAACATAATTAAAATCTTTGGCAGTGCAGAAAGTATTTCTTAATTTTATCAAAAATTACGAATTTATGCTTACAATATAGAATTTTCCTTTTTCAGTTTGATGGGTCTTTGTCTGCCTGGGAAGATGATGACACGAGAAGTTTCTATGAAAATCTGCAAGATCTCAAAGCGTTCATACCTGGGTGAGTGTTTAGATTATTTTTCAATTATTTATTTACTGAATTTGTAGTATATATTTGTATCCTAAAAGAATTTTAGTGTCTAGTCTGGTCAGTTGCATGCTACCATTGATCATTGTTTGGAGTTAGCTACAGTTAATAATGTACATCCCATTAATTAGAAAGCGAAATCAGAAATATAATAAATCTAAAATAGGAAAGTGTCCCGAGGTAGGAAGTTGTTTAAGCATCAGACTCAAGACTCTTTTATAAATTTTTTTATATATTTAAAATTCTGGGAATTAATGTTAAAATTAAAAGAAGGTAGTTCAAGTACATTCTTCAATAATACAGCTAATAGCCGGGACATTGACTGCTTTAGCAGTGTACCAAGTAAGTGTTGAGACTTTTCTCAGCACTCTAGCTTATATAAAGCTATTCTGGATCAACAAACAAGATCTTACTTAATAAGTATATATGATTTTGTATAATAAGCATATAAAATATATATATAATGGATTTAAAGTATTACAAATAGGATATCTTTGTGATTAAAACTTATAATAGTTTGTATGTTCATTAAGGTTTTCTCATAATGTATCTAATTTGCTATTACAATATTACCTTAATTCATGATTCTATTAATTTTTTTTTTTTTAATTGAGAAAAAAAGTATGTGTTTTAAGGGTGTCAATTTCATGTATTGAAAGGATAATTTAATCTCAAATTTTTTTTTTTTTAATTAACTGCATGAACATGGATGAGTATTATTGCAAGTTTTGAGTTTATTTCCCAATCATTCAATAAGCAATTCAAATTTCTTTCCTAACTTTACAATTGATAAGCTGGATTTATTCTTTAACAATTTCTCTTTATAGATTCTATTCAAGGATAGCTCCCAGTCTGTTGCCCCGAATCAAAGTGAAGCTGTTGAAAAATTAGAAGAAGGTATGTATTCTTCTGCAATTGGTGAAGAAATTGTTATATGTGTAATTCAACTATTGTAAATTATAAGTGTTATATTATATTCACTAGCAACATCAATGTGGTTTGAACAGAAATGGATTAATATTTTCTATATTTTAATAGCTTTTCAATTCAAGACAGATACTCCTGATTTTCAAAAATCAAGAAACAAATGTAATTCAATATATTAACTTTTAAATCAAATGCATGCTATATAACTATAAACCATCAATATTCTTTTAAATGTAAAAGGAAAATTTCTAAACCTTCAATAAACTATAACCTGTTGCTTAACACAAGCATATAATACAACACATATAAATTGGGAGGGAGGATGACCAAAGCTATTAATATAAAATCTATGCACAATAAAAAAAATAAGTTTAAAGAGAATACTATCTTAAATTAGCTTTTTGAAGAGACGTAAATCTCAGTGCATTAAAAAAATGCTATGCTATGTTATGATATTTCTACATTTTGGATGAGTTCTAAAAAAAATAACTACCACTCTTTTATTTCACAATCATTTGATCCTGTAGGAAAAACCATACATTGCCTAAAAATTTTAACTGTAATTTTACTTTTATTACATGCGAGATTCATTACTTCAGAAATTAAATAGGACAAAAATATTCCCCCATACTAATGTCTTTGTATGTGATAAGCATACTGAACTTGTAGCTTACATTTGAAGTGGTTTTATATATTATTTTTCAATATATTTAACTATTTATCTCTGAAACCATTTTTAAATAATTGTAACTTGCTTGGTTAGACTTAACCAAAAATTTGTCACTAGAAATAAGAATGTATTTACTCACCCACTCATCTTTTATAAAATGAAACTTTGTATGTGTTTTATTTATTATGTAATTTTCAATATTAACAGATATGTTTTGTACTTAAAGATTTAAGCCAGTTGGAAGGAGAAGATACTGAAATTTTAGAAGCTGAGACTAAAGAAGAGTTGAAAGATGTTGTTAAAGGCGATGACAAAGATCTCACTGAAACTCTGATGCAGGAAATGTATGGTAAGGGATTAAAAAAATTCAATTGAATATGCAAGTTTGTTTTATTGGTGAAACCTAAATAAATTTAATGTAAGCTTAGAGAACGATATGTAGAATAGCTAAGTCATTTCGTCCTAATATTCTGAGGTTAAATTCAGATAATAATTCACCAAAATATACTATAAATAGATGTGTCAATGAAATGACACATGAGTCATGTAGCCCCATAGTAACTTATGAAATTTTTAGTGTTATTAGTTTTTTTAGACCTCTTTAAAGCTGTATCATTTTTTCAAACATATCTTACTGCACATATTGAGTATTGAACATGAATTTCAACAATAACAATTCGTTAATCTTAATATCATTTATTACAAATCATTATCTTTGATTTAATTCAGTATAACTATTTTGAAGTTCGGTGAAGTTGAAAGATAATAATTATTATTACTATAGGGAGTTTGTGAGATCATTTGGAAAAATACAAATATTCTTAGAAAAATTGTCAGTTTCGATTCAATAGGTTTTCTGGCTTTATTGTTCATTATTTCACGCAGCAATACTAAATATGAGCAATATTTAGTAATACATGATAAACAAGAATCTCACACACTAATAGAAACATTGAAAGAAATTGAATTATTAAAAGGATAATACTTTACTCAAAAATTAAATAAGGATAAAAGTCAAATTGCTCTCTTAAGCATCATTAAAAAAAAAAAAAAAAAAAGCAGTTCCATAAAAATAGACTTTGATAATAATTAATGTATTGCATTACAAATGCTAGAAATACAAGCTTATAAATATGCATATGTTATGGATACTAATTGAATATTTTTCTTTTCAGATACAGAAGAAGATACTGCAATAACCAATATTGCCAATAAAGCTCTCTTTGATCATTTTCTCCTTTCGCTTCTTCAATGTGTCAACAGAGAAATCATCGACCAGGTTGGTTTTATTGTAACTAAATCCAATAAAAATTTATATGCAAAATGTATTTAAACAAAAAAGTAATAATGTATTTTTTATATATTTAGGCTGCTACCGATTTTTGTATGAATTTAAATACAAGACCAAATCGGAAAAAGCTAGTGAGAGCATTGTTTCTAGTCCCTCGTACAAGGTATTATATTTTTCTGGCAGTTCTATGTAATTGTTTTTTGTTTGACTAAAGTGTTCATTGTATATGATCACATTTCTGTTGTATTATCTTTTTAAATGCTTTTGATTTTCTAGAAAGCTTTTAGATTTTTAATAATTTTCTAATTTTGTACTTGAAAAATAAATTCTTAAGAAATTGTGATAAGTCATTTTCCAATTTGCATAGCAAGTTTGTTAGGATGTATGGAATTAGGATGAATGGTAAGAATATATGTACAACAGGGTGGTGACAGAACCAAGAAAAAGTCACAATACAAAATGTTTTTCACAATACATTTTTTTTTTTTTTTTTTTTTTTTGTTGCTACCAGATTATGGCTTTTTAAAAAATTTGCGAATAAGCTGTTAATAGCTTTATGGTTGTACATTATGTATTTTGACTATTCCTCACTCTTCACAAGTTTCCCAATCTTTCAATAAAAAAAAAAAAACAATTTCTTAAAATGGAAAAATCAATCAATCTAATTTTTATATTGCTATCATATAATATTTAGCTATTTGGTTTTCCTTAATAATTTTTAAGCATAAGTAGTTTTTTTTTTTGGTATTTAATTTTTTTTTTTTTAAGGGTTTTATTATTCATGTAGGCAATTTAATAAATGCTGAATAATTGGTAGTACTAAATGCTTAGTGTCGGTATTTTCTACCGAGAATAAAAAAAATAAATTAATATAGTAAAAAGTAATTCTTTGCATTATCTATGGATCAATAATGCTATTCAAGAAGTAAATTATCTAAAAGCTTTTTTGTTTTAAAATGATAAAATCAAATAAATTTCATAACTATGTATTTTATTTTTAGACTAGATTTGCTACCTTTCTACAGTCGTTTTGTTGCTACTCTCAATCCATGCATGCCAGATGTTGCTTCAGAATTAGTGTCTATGCTTAAGCAAGATTTTAAATTCCATGTAAGTTTTTCATGTGTATATAAATGTTGGAAAGTTTAGATGGTCTTGGTTTCAATGCTCCAAGGGAGAAATGCACAATTTATACTTATTGGCCAAGCATACCATCATTTGAACTATTATATGTATAATATACTGTTTTGATGTACATTAGGAGGTTAAATAGAGTCAATCTGTAATTATATGATTTGCAAATAAACCATGAAATCACAGGTATCCATTGGCCAGAATACTATGACTTGCTGATTAATAAATTACAACATAATCCAACCAAAGATAGCATAAGAAATTTGCAAGCTGCTGGGTTAGATGGATTCAAAAGAGCATGATCATAGGGAGAAAATATTATTTTTATTTTATTTGCTATAAAATTTTTAATAATCAAAATTTTAGATATTAATAGAAAATCGATTTCGATTCTAACTATTTCACTTAGAGCAGCTATATGCATCTTGTCCAACTGATTCCCTTAAAATGTAATTGATTTGTTAAGCATTAAATCAGATATTTACCATTCCATTCTATTCAGAACAGATTATATGTAGTTGAATAGAAAGTGGGTCAATCTGGAAAAAAACCAAAGCTTCCAATTTATTTTAATTCCTCTTGGTATTAGAAGGAAAAAAAAAAGAAAAGTAACTAAGTTTAGAATTTCCCTTTAGGGCAAAACTAAAAATTTAATTTAATTACAAAACATGTGCAAAAAAGGATATTGCTTTGTAAAAATTTGATAAATAATTTGTGGTACTTCCTTATTATTATAATAATAATAATGAGGCCATGATAAATTGTTGCTGGAGCATCAGTGTTTTGAAATGAAACTACATTTATCGATTATAAGCATTTTGTTACAATTGCATTTATATTATAAATCGATTTATAAATACTTAATAGTAAGTAAAAAAATAGTGAGCAGTTGCATAGGAAGGAGACCTCTACAGGGTTTTTATAAGTAGTTCTTAAATTTAAAAATAATTAATGGGAAATTTAAATTTATGTACACAACATTAATATTGAAATATTGTTCCATTTTAAAAATTTCTTTTGGCAGCTATTCTGTAGACTATTCTATTCTTTTGGCAACATATAATGAACAATGCTTTGGGGTTTTCTTAGAATAAAATTTATTAAAATCCTGTATATTAATTATTAATTTAAAATGTAAATATACCTATATATTTGAGTGTGAATTTATATTAATTATTTATATTTTTTTCAGATTAAAAAGAAAGATCAAATCAATATAGAATCTAAAGTGAAGACTGTTAGGTTTATAGGTAGCTTGAATGACTTCACTATGTGTTTTTAGCACTTTTTTTTTTAAAGTAATTTTTTGTATTGGTTTATATAAAAAAATTTTTTTCAGGGAATTGGTAAAATTCAAGATTTTTCCTAAATCAGAAGCTTTGTATTGTTTAAAAGTAAGCTATAGAGTTTTAGCTTTAAAAATATTATCTTCTTTTTTAAATGAAAGTTATCTTATATTATATTATATTATGAAAATATTGTATAAAAAATGTTTTTGACAATGGACATTATATTATGTGAGAATTCTGTAATTTTCTATCTGGCAGACAAATATTTTTGACTTGATTTCCTTATTAATTCCCTGTATAGTTTAATACTGAATATTAATCTTTCAGCTCTTGTTGTGCGATTTCATTCATCACCACGTTGAGATGGCTTGCAACTTGCTCGAGACATGTGGACGTTTCCTTTATCAGGCATCTGACTCCCACCAAAGGATTAAGGTTCTTCTTGTAAGTATGCATTGGCAAAGTTGATTCAATTAATTAGTTAAACTTGTACCACAGCTAGCCATATACAATGTTTGAATTTAAATGTATTCTAAGGTTAATTCTCTTTTTGTGAGATTTAGAATTGTTTATTATGCTGTCATAAATCAGTTTCAGAACAGGAGTTTTACTGTGCCAACATTAAAACTCCTGTTCTGCCTGTTTCATTGTTGAAGATAAGAAAGTTTATTGATGTAACTAAATTAAATTTTTTTCCCTTTAGGAACAAATGATGCGCAAAAAGGCAGTGCTCTCTATTGACAGTCGATACACTACTATGATTGAAAATGCCTTCTATTACTGCAATCCCCCAGAAGTGGCACCGGTAAGTTTTATTTTCTTCCCAGTTAATGAAATTTAAAAAAAGCTTGAAGAAAAAATTTTATTGTAGTTGATCATCAAAAGTAACATAATTAATTAAAAGTAAAAGTAACAAAATTTCTGACACCAAACGGTCATCTAGGAAATAAAATAGAATTTTGGATATAATAGCATATTTTAATTTAAAACTGTTGATAATAGAAGTCTCAATTATTCATTTATGTGACATATACATCCTAAAAGTTTCTTAATTTGACACTTTTCATTTGCTTTAAATTTGTAATCTTCAAAAGCTAAAAGCAAAATATATATATATATATATATATTTATATTTTTTTTTTTTAAATAAGAGATAAATGTTTTTGCTGATAAAATATTAGGTGGCATTTATACATTATGTGTCTCTAATTTTTAATCTGTATCCTTCTCAGTTTAGCTTTATATTTACTGATATTTAAAATGTTCCTTGTGATAAACTCTTTCAAAATTTGCAAAATTTTTATGTTAATTGATGTATAAAATGTAATAAAGATTTTTAGTAATTTTATTTAAAATCTTGTTAATTTACTTTTTGACTTCTATTTACTAAAAATTATGTTGCAAGCATTTTTAAATATTTGAATATTTGAACAGAGATTGACACAATGTTTTATACTTAAAAAACATAGTTTTTTTTTTAGCCGCTTTTTTGATGATATAACACTGATTGGATAAAAGTTATACACTCGAGCCAAAACATTATGACCACCTGTCAATAACGAGTTGGCCCACCTTTGGCGCGCAACACAGCTTCAACCCGCCTTGGCATGGATTAATACCACCACTTAATACCAGTTAAATACCACTTCCACCTGATCACATGCCTTCCACGTCATCCAGGTGAGTTCATTGCAAAAATGTAGGGGTGGTCATGTTTTGGCTCTTGAGTGTAAATTGTTTTACATTTCTGACTGTTGTAACTATGATTTTTATTAAATGTTGATAAAATTTGTTTTAAAATATGCCAAATACTAGAAATTTGATGTTTCAAAATATTTTGTCTGAATCGCATCTATTTGCTTGCAGATGGTGAAGAAAGAGCGTCCACCCTTGCACGAGTATATTCGCAAATTGCTCTATCAAGACCTCACCAAAACTATTAATGATAAAGTATGCACTTCTGCTGGTTCATTTTACTCATATAAAAAATAAATGTAGGTCAAAATTTTCAATTATCTTGAAGTATTCTATCTTTTACAATTTTCCTTATTTAATTTTTTTTTTTTTTTTTTTTTTCAATTTCAAAAAAATCAAATAATTTTGTTATTATATATCCCTAACAGAGACAGCTGAGTAGATGTAATATCAAATAAAAACTTAACTCTAATTGTCTTAGTTAGGAAATTATTTAAATAGTTATTAGTTCGTTTGGTGATGAAAGGCACTTCTATATCATTCCCTATATTTATGCAGGCAAAAATGTATTTTCAACTCTTAAGTGCTTTATTTTTCATATTGTTTTCTTCTCATTTCCTATTTATTTTGATTTTTTTAAATTGTATTTGTAAACATTGCTGTTTCTTATATGTAGAATTGCTTGTTGATGAATATATATAAATAGCTATTACTTTTTACAATGATTTCTTACTGCTCTTCATATTTTGTTCAGGTAATAAAATAAACTCCTGTTTTTTTTTGTATTCCTCCAGTTCTTAAACTCTTCACTTTTTAAGATAAAAATAATACTGTTATAATAGTGTTGTTTGAGTTAAAGTTTAAAATAAGTGTCCATTCAACTCGTTCATGACTTATATTTTGTGAACTACAACTTTCATAGATTTAAGAATCAATAGAAATAAATATTAATAAAGGAATAGAAAATAAATTTGTCTCTTTTTTGCAGAGTTCCGATAAGCAATCTCCATCAGCACGTGTCCTCCGCCAGCTACGCAAGATGAATTGGGATGATGCAGATGCAGCTGACTATATTACGAAATGTTTCATCGGTGTATGGAATGTCAAGTTCTACAACATCAGGTGCCTTGCCAATCTATTGGCAGGCCTAGTTGCATACCAGGTAGCTTTCTGTTCTCTCATAATGTTACTAAATTTTTTATTTAATTTATAATTAGTTATTTTTTATGTATTATAAGGATATCCTCTTGCCATAATTCTGCTTAATATCTAATTTATGAATTCTCTCCCTTCCTATTAGGAAAATGTTGGACCTCAAGTAGTGGACGGTGTTTTGGAAGACATTCGATTGGGCTTAGAGGTAAATTTATATGAACTGTCTTGTTTTTTACATAACATGAAAAATAAAATATTACTAGCTAAATGCATATAGTTTTATTCTATGCAATTATTTGATGAAAACAAAGTATTACTATTTACTACTACGCCATCTCTCTCTAATTTTCATTCTATAAGATTGACAGCTATTTAAAACAATTTTTATTATACTTTTAGAAATATACTTTATAGAGAAATGCAAATTGGATGAAAACAATATTTTTGCTATGCTTGCTTTATCTGCAAATTACTGTCTGTAATTAATTCTGTTACTGTTCATTACTGTCTGTAATCTACTCAAAAATAATAAAATAATTGATTAACTAAAAATTTAAAATTTTTAATTTAGATACTTAGCAAGCATGTGGCATTAATTTTAATTCTGAACAATTCAATTTTATAAATTGGCTGTTAGTTCATGAGAATATAATGGGATATAATTAAGTAGCTAGTGTATGAGTTAATTATACTATATTCACATTCTGTCTACATAATTTAGCAGTCCTAAAATAACAATCCCAACAATATAGCCCAATGGCAAAACTTTCCAGGTGATATCCTTATCATTGCCATTCCCCAATATAGACTTGAAAAGTTATTGGTACAGCATGCTTGCTGTACCTATCTCTTTTAGTTTTGAATCTCAATTCTTCTGAGCTAATTATATTTGATTTTCAAAATTATTCAATATTTTTATTTTGCTACCACAAATTACAACTATGGATTATAATTTTTTTAGACATCTATTGATATGGAATTTTTTTATACTAGGTGAACCATCCCAAATTGAATCAAAGACGTGTGAGCATGATTCGTTATTTAGGAGAGTTGTATAACTATCGCATGGTGGAATCAACTGTCATATTTCGTGTCCTGTATATGCTTATCACATTCGAAGTCTATTATGATGGTAATAATTTGGGAAATGTTTTTTGTTTTGTATTTCATTATTAAAAACCACAAATTATATTTAGCAATACTTAGGTTGAGTCCAATGTAAAATGTCTTACAAATGGATTAGAAGGGCCATTTTCCTACATCACTCTAAATGTATGCATTGAAAGTTTACATTTTTTCTTCCAAACTTATCTTTCATTTATCATTCCAAATAAAGAGTGCTCTAATTGTTCAAATTGACATTATTATTTCTTAAAAACATTTTTAAAATATGACAAAATCACAACTGTGAAATGATTCTTTCATGGTAGGTATTTATATTTTATATTGGTACTAAATAATTCAGCTTTTATAGTCCTGCTTTTTTAAATGGACAAAACATACTAGCAGCTGAAAAGATTTATGTGTTTGAAGAAACAAATATGAAATGTCTCAACATTATGGAGATGTATGTGACAATTCAATAAAGGAAAAATAGATATTATAATATTAATACTATTTTTTACCAGGAGGTCAATTTTGAAATCAAATTCCAGATGTACATCTTTAAAAATTAATTTTAAATGCTATATAAACCTGTCACTATTGTTTGACATAGGTTTCATTGTTTAATTATAAAATATCTAAAAGGATTTTATTTTTATTTGTGAACAGAAATTGCTTTATTAATTGCCCGTGTAGTTAATGTATTAATACTGAATGTTTGGCAGGTACTTATTCTGAATTGGACCCTCCCGAGAATCTGTTTCGCATCCGTCTTGTGTGCACTCTTCTGGATACATGTGGCCAATACTTCAATAGTGGCTCCAGCAAGAAGAAGCTTGATTATTTTCTCATATTTTTCCAGGTAATTCTTAAGAAAGGCTTTCATTTTATTTACATAATTTCAAGATTTGTTTGTTGTATCTAGGTTTCTGTTTTAAAATTTCTCTAAACTCAAAAATTAACACCCATGAATAAATCTAAAATAGTGGTGAACATAATTTCTGTTATTTACCTTCCTTTAAAAATTATAGCTTAAGTCATAGTCATAATTAAATTGTGTTAGTATTTTTTGCTCAATCTGCAGGCTAATGTTTTAATAAATGTGGCCAAATATGAAATCTCAATTTAAAAAAAAAAAAAAATTTTGATTATATAAAATTTTTATATATAATGCTGTTTTTAAGTTAGATAAAAGAAATAGGTGTTTCAATAAAATATTTTTGACTTATGTAATGAATTTACAAGAATTTCTAAATAAAAAAAAGCAAATTATTTGTAACATATTTGTTGATTTCTCATGATAGAATCATCTAACATGCATTACTTATTCATTTTTAAAAATATTTTTTTTTGAATAAATTTTTTGTACTGCCTGAAATTTTATTCAAAATGTATTTCAAGAAAGCCAAGAGTTTAAATATCTTTGTTTTATGGATTTTATTTAGATTATGCATTAGATCTGTTTTCAAGGTAGTTTAAAAAAAAAAAAAAAATTTTTTTTTATTTATTTATTTATAGAAAAATAGTTGGTTCTATTAAGCATTTTTATGTTTTGTTGACTGGATTTTATAAAATATTTGTAATGAAAAATAGTTGTAGTTGAATGTGATTTTTGCTTAAGTTGATCCATTATATTTTCCAGAGATATTACTGGTTGAAGCGTTCATCACCAGTCTTTACTAGCGAATTTCCTTTTCCTGTGTATGATAGATACATGGTGGAGGATACCATTGCTAACCTGAGGCCAAGACTAAAAGTCTGTGAAAGCATGGAAGCTGCTGAAAAGGCAGTGTTGGTTGCAATGGAAGAGCTCAAGCCTAAATATGGTGGAGTACTTTAATTTATTTCTAGATTTTAATGATAAATAGTAAAGATATTGTTACATGGCAATCTTTTTTTTAAAAATATATAATGTATATTAAAAAAAAACAACTAAATTAAAATATTACAAATATAGCATGTGTTACCCACTGTTGATATAACAGTAAGCTTGCATTATTTATATAATTTACCTTAAGAGGAAAAAAAAAAAAAAACTAAATTAAAATATTACAAATATAACATGTGTTACCCTTGTATTTAATTTATAAAGAAATTTATAATTTAATGTTTTACATTTGAAAATAACATTGTAAATGTATTCTTATTATCCAGTGGCTATGATTATCTAACATCTCTGATCCTCTCACCCACCAAATAAATGTTTACTTTCAAACATATTATTTTTTAAATTAAAAAAAAAATAGATGTGTTTGTTTGCTTATATAGTCATTAGTTTATTATATTCATTTTGTTTTTCTAAAAAAAATATTCATGTTTGTTTTTTATATAAAGATTAACATGTGTATGTTAAAAATAAAAGTAATAGTAGTTTAATGTTACATTGTTTAAAAAATTCTTTCATTAATATGTATTTATATGAATTTTTTAATGATGTGTATTTTCAGAGGAATTGTATCCAGATATTATGAATGATGATCCTGAAAAAAATAACATTCAGAAACCACCTGTCAGTGAGGAAGACAGTCTTTGTCCAATTGAAGAAGAGGATGGTAATTTTTGTTTTATTTTGCAATTTTCTTAATTTCCATTTGGAAATTTTTTTTTTTATCAAACTATGGATAAGAATTCTTTGTTTGGCTATAACTTGGTTTATGAATCATGCTTGGTAATACTTTAAATTTATTTGTCCATTGTTTTCTTTCAGAAGAATTTGACGAGGATGCCCAGAGTGTGAGTAGCATGCAGGATGCAGAGACAGAAGGAGACACTGATGGGTACAGTGGCAGTCAGAGTCAACCTTTTGATGTAAGAGCATATTTCCTTGATATTTTCATTCAAGCCATTACTTCTAAGTTCTGAGAAGATTTAACAATTTTTTTTTTTTTTAACACCTTTTTCAAAAATTAATTCTGGTTTTAAGAAATTTGATCGAATTTTTTTTATTGAAAGGCTTATGATATATTCTGTTTAATACAAGTTTTATTATATTACATCAATAAGTATTTGGATATAAGTAGGAATAAAAATTTTCATAATGAATTTTTTCACTCTTTTTGGGGAAAACAATCTGATAAATACTTAATTTTTCTCCTACTTTTTAAATGACAGTATTTAAAAACAATTTTGCTTGTATATCTACTAAGTTTTGTGATTTGGACATTTGTGATCAACTAATGTGGTAAAATAATCGATTGTTAACCTAAAAAAATAACATTACATTTGTTAAATGTGTCATATGGAGAAAGTTATCTTAAGTGTGTATAGATTGAAAAGGATCGCAATAAACTAAATTCATTTAATTACTTTTCGTATATAGAGTATCAGCAAAGTAATACAGTTTGTTTTCAAAAACAAAATTTTTTTTAATAAATCTAATGAAAGCTGACTCACACAGTAGCCAAAGACTTTATATAAATCTCTCCTTAAGGTGTGGAATGTATCTTATCTAAATTTACTACTATGCTTAAATTATGTTAAATTATTATTTATTCCCCCCCCTCCTTCTATATGGCTTGTATATCAGCACTAATTCTTATATTTTCACACACCATTTTATCTGAATTAATTCAAGTCCTAAAAAATTATTTTCTTTTACAGTAGTTGCTTCATGTTAATATTTTTCAGAAATTTCATCAAATACCAAATTCACCCTTGACTTGGCTACAATTTTTGTACAAAAATACATTTGTCATAGACAAAAAGTATTTCACAATATAATTTATTGTCAAATACTTTTGTAATTATAATTATTTTAAATGTTCAACTGATTTAATTAATCAGTTGAACATTTAAAATAAATTATAAACATTAATTTACTGAAAATAAGCAATTATTTATAATGAATTTTGTTGCCGTATTCATTATTATATTTTTTTTATGCAGGACGATGGTGAAGGTCTTGGACGTCAGATGTCATTGAGTGATGCAGACACAGACCCTGCTTATGATGGGGAGACAACTGCAACAGTTGTCAAACCTGTTGGCCAACCCGCCCAATGTCCAGAGGATGATGATTTTATGACTGCCTTTGACAAGATGCTCTCGGACAGCATTTTGGTGAGGCTATACTCTTGTTTTTCCTGTGTATTAATTAATTGGTGTTGTAGGCAAACTTAATGGTTACATATAGTTCAAATTGTTTTCCTTTTCTGCTTCCGATTTAATATGTTTACATAACTGCCAAATTTAAGAAAACTTCTCAAAACTACAGTTATCGGAAAAAATTCATAAAAAAAAAAAAAAAGTCTATTGTAATTATTAAGGCACAAATTTATAGTAATAAAAGTTCTTATTAACATTGGAAAATCAATACTTTTCCATTAGTTGGGCACCACTTAGTACGAAATGTAAATTCAATTATAAAGACGAAATTTTATTTAGTAAAAATATTCCATGGAGTTACTATCAAATAAGGTAAAATAAATTAAAAGTTACTAGAAAAGTTCAAATTTTGATTTGCTGAATTCTGAATAAATTTATTTTCTGAAGAGGTAGAAATTTAGATCAGGCTCTCAATTTTTTTAACTTTTAGCATAAATTTTTTTTTTGTTTTTTTACCTTTTTTTTTATTTAAAAATCTACTATTTACTTTCTCATACTGAAAATCTGTCTACTATTTCCAGTGAAAAGTATTCTTAGGTATCACTTTTTTTTTTATATAAATAATATATATTTTGGGGGGGACTTAGTGTTCCAACAAAATCCTCTAAATAGTTTAATGTATTAATGGATTTATTGACCATAAAATTCTAGTAAAGTAAGTTTCCATCATGGGAAAAACATTTTCTAATGAAATTATATTATCTGTTGTATTCTAGCATCGTAATCAAGAATCAGTAAAACCTCAACTGGATATTGTGATTCCTATGAATATCAAAAATGCTACCACTAAGAAGACTTCTTTTATCCCACCTAAAATAAGTAAGTATTTTTTACCTTTTTTTCATATAATATTTTTGTTGGAAACTATTGCAGCAAATTTCTATATGCAGGCATCACTAATTTTCTCAATCTCCATTTATATTCCAAAACCCAATCTCTTGTTTTCGACAGGGGAATAAGAAAATCGTGTAAATATCAATGGAAGTAGGATTGAGCTACATATTTTCAGTTGTTCCTTTATTTGGATTTTTAAGCAAAAATATTCCAGCTTAAATCAAGTTCAGAAAATATACTTAAAATCATAAGTTTTATTTAAATATTTATATAAAATAATATTTCTCTCTACAACAGCAATCTCAAATTTTTTGGTTTGTGTACCCCTAAGATAAAAGCAATTAAAAAGTTGTACCCCAAATATTCTGGAAACTACTTGTGGGGAATGGCAAAGTCTTACGAAAGTCTTCAAGAATTGTAGCACCAATGAAGACAAATAGCAATATACATAGATTTAAAATAAATAACAAGTGGTTGTGAGTGTGTGTTTTTGGTGTAGCCCCAAATATCATTTTACATACCCCTTGGGTTATACATTTGGATACTACTGTATTATAATAGATCATTTTTACACAATTGTCTGTATACCCTGTTTCATTTGTTGTAGGTTTCTGGATTGTGATAATGTGTAAGTGGAAATAAACATGAAATATTGATGTTGTGTTTTATAAATTGGCAATATTGTAGAGTTTGTTTTCTTATTGAATGATATCAAGTTTAGGAACAGAATAATGTACATGTGCAAGGGTGGAAAATCTGCACCAAAATTAATGCCTTGATGCCTTCTGTTGCAAAAACAGCAAATTTCGCATTTCCGTGCAAAAATTGAATATTTACTACATTTTGATTTAGTAACCCTGAAAAAAAATAGCCAAATATCTATGAGTCTATCCTCAGTCTTCGCTTTAGATCGTCATAGAGAGGGGGGTATTAATTAATGAATAGGGCATGAGTTCTGCTTTTATATTTTGCTGGTTATAGAATTTATTTGTTATATCAACAACATTGTCATAGGGCGAAATTTTTTATAAATGATTCAGTCCGCATGGTGGTGCCATCCATTGTTATTTATTGAAACAAATAAGTACTTGGGTGGGTGACCTCCTGGGAACACCGCATACCGTTAGCATTCACAAATTTGGGACCTGAATAGCCGAGTGTCTAGCGCTTGGTGTCACAGGTTTCGGGTTCGAATCCCGGCGGTGCCATGGATGTTTGTAGTGGTTCAGAATCCACTTTAAGCCGTAGGTCCCGGTCTCCTATTACTGTAAGAGCGCCACGGAGCCAAAGTCAGACTTCTACCTACAGGTGCTCCATCACAACAGAAGCTGCTTTCTTCCCCTTTAATCATGAGTGCATGTGGGCTTGGCCAGCCAAGTGGGATAAGAAACAACAACGTATGCTATTAAGTGTTTCTACGATGGTTATTTCAAATAAATATTTAAATTTCAAATTTTATTAATATTTTATTTACATTCGTTAATTATTCACCATGTATAATTTGTTTTAATTTTGACAAATTGCTGAATGTATCCTATTTGTGATGATTTACAAGGTGCGATTTTACTGGCCAAGGCAATCTCTGGGTGTAAGTAGGCCGTAGGGAGTGAAACACTTTAGTAACATAATAATTGGAAGAAACAGGGATATTTACTTTCCAATAGTACAACAATGCAAAGAAAAAAATAAATAGAACAATTTACAAAAACAAGTAGATTGTATTGCATAAAATATTCCATACACTAGCTATTTCTTTGTTGCATGATGTCTAATATCGTACAAAAAAAGCTGCAAACTTAAAAGCATATTTTCATATGAAATATGTGCATTGATTTGATTTTAGAACAATATTAATCCTATACTGAATACAAAAAGCATTTTTGAACTATGCTAATGTAAATTGATAATTTTTTTCTTCTTAGCATCTGCACCAGCAGAGATAAAAGAACCTGAAAACCAAACCATCAATTTTGTACTTATGACAAGAAGAGGAAACAAGCAACAGGTCAGTTATATTTTTGTAAACAGTCTTAAAGAATGAAATATAGCATTTAACTAGATATTTTCTTTAATTTTTTTAACATCATGTAATGAATTTTTGTTTTTAATTTGTATACCAAGCTTTTGAAGACTTCCCAATGACAGTATAGGTATAGAATACCCTATTTTAGTTCCTAAATTACTTTGCCATACAAATTTTTTATTTTCTTGCTGTAGGCCATTCCCTGCTTTCTTATTCTTCACTTTATAACAAAAATGATATAAGCATTGGATTGTAGAATTTTGAGGCATCAAAATCTCATCTATGCTTGGTGGGAGAGGGATTTATGGATCTTCTCGAAGCCAAATCTTGTATGGCACATTTATATGGCATATGCATATCTGTAACAAACATCATCAAAATTGTATTCTTATGGACTTTTCACTTTATTGTATAATGATCCATTTTAAATTTTAAGACTAATATGGCTTTCATCATTAAAATTAAAAAATCCCAAATAAAATTATGAAAAAAAAAAAGAATAACTAGAGAAAATTTTTTTGTCCAAGTATTTTATAGAATTTTGATATATCTTTGTAATAGTAGATAAACATTTTTTTTTTAAAACCAAGTTGCAAATACAGTAATTCCCCAATATTATGCACATGTTGAGAGATAAAACAACTATACAACCAGCCATTAATTATTTTATTAATTAAAATCTAAGTATTAAATTTTTAATCATGGTGTTTTATAATAAATAGACAGTTTTAAAGTGAGAAGAATAGTTTTAATTAACTTACGATTATAGAATCATTTATAATAACATTAAAAACTAACTTTGTTTGTTGGACTTTTTTTTTTTTTTGGAAAGAGCTCTAACTATAAAATGCTTTTTATAAAGAGGCTTTATATATTAGTTTGGAGATTTTTATTTAAGCATATGTTTCTCTTGTAGTTCAAAAACTTAGCTGTGCCCATTTCTTCTGAACTAGCACAGAATCTCAAGGATAGGGAAGAGGTGAGAATTATATTTTTCTTATATAAATATTTTTTTCCCCCTTAAAGCTTGAATATTTTCCTTTTTTATTATTATTATAATAAAGCTGTTTAATTTCGAAATTACTTTTTTCTACTATAACCCTAAATTTTTATTAAAATTTTAGTCTTAAATAAATGTTTTTTTATTTATATCATTATTATAATATTGACCTTGTTGTTAATGCACGAAAAAAAGAATTTTTTTAACCTTTATAACTTGTTATAAACCTCTCAGTAGTAGACATCCTTTAAGAGTTATACACAAAACCACAAATTATTAAATCGCTTAAACTAGTCCTATTGCATGCAAATCTTATTCTGAAGTTAGATTTATAATGAAGACTAAGAACACTAGTAAATTTGCCGAGCTTATTTCTAGTTCAATCGTTTATCCTAATTCAAAATGAAAAAGTGGTGCAGATGAACATTTCAAAACAATCAAAATTCTTTTTTCTCTAAAAATTGTTTTGCAAAGGGATCGAACTTCTCAATTGATAACCCCCCCCATCAAAGAATTTAATGAATATTTATTTTATAAATTTTTAATTAGCTGAAAGTATTGAATTGCTTTTTATAAATTTTTTACTAAAGAATATTATGCAAAAATAGCATTAGAACATTTAAAATATTATAGTACATTGAAAATTAGTAATGAAATTTTCTATTATCAGTTAAGAGTGTTTGCCATATTCAGGCATAGACTAGATATACCCTGGTCTATGGTATGAGCGACATTAAAGACTAAAACACCAGCAAACATTTGTCTAACATTTTACATATGGTATTTGATTTAAATTCAATCCTTTTTATTTGGGTTGTCAAAAGGATCTCTTTAACAAAGAGAAATCCCTAAATTCATTTTTAAAAAAGTTTATTTTCAATGTAAATGGTATCTGGGAAAAAAATAATTCTTTTATCTTCAGTCTTTTGGAGGAATTAGCCTTAATTGAAAAGAATTGGATTAATAGGTTCTTGCTATTAATCCAATTCTTTTAAATCCATATCATTGTCCTATGGTATTTTTAGTATTAATCAGTTTTTTTTTAAATTCTCTTTTTTTTGTTTAAATTAAGTAAAAAGTTCTCACTTTCCCTTTTTCCTTAAGGCTGAGAGGATGGAAAAACAGCATGTAAAATTGCTGACCTTGAACATCAATGAGAGACAAGAGGAAGAAGATTATCAAGGTAAGTTAACATTAAAAGTTCTTTATATATTCCACGGATTTGCTTCTCAAAATCATGTTTTAAAATATAAATAATTTACATTTCAAGGCAGTTTAAAGAAAATAGGATACATTAATAAAATTTTTCATGCATAGAATACATTTCTTTCTTGGACTATTAAATAGTAACAAACTGCATAAGTATAGGATTCATTTTTTTTTTTTTATGTAAAACTTTAGCAATTCAAAAATTGCTTGATTTATCTTGATTGTGAACATTTAACTGTTATCATTTATTCAACTTGCATGACATTATAAAATTTCTATTTGATTTATTAAAAAAAAAAAAAAAAAAAAGAATAGATTATTCTGGAAAAAAAATAATAGCAACTGATTGCTCATTAAAGTGTAATAAACATAGTTTTTGATTTCATACTTTGTATTTAAAAGTCTTGTAAATGGGCCATTGCTTTGAGCAAAGTTTTACAAAAGCCAAACTGGCCACTTATGAAAACAATTAAAAGACAGAATAATGAACAGTTCTATGAGAGAAAGGTTTATGCCATGATTTAGTGATAGTGCTATGATTTTTAGTGATTTTATAAGTAGCTATCAAGTGTTTAATTAAGGTTGATGCATTGTTTTTGAAATTACCATATTGACAAATATGCTCTTTATTTTGGTGTTATTCATCCAATCATGCAATCTTTTCTTCCAGAAATGCTTGCATCTGTTCAAAGACCATCTGTGGTGAACTTGAATCGAGATCGACGACCAAAGTACCACCACCCAAAGGGAGCACCTGATGTGGACCTCATTTTTGGAAACAAATAACCAAATGTCATCGAGGTAATGTGTGTTTTTAAGTCTTTCAACAAGTCAGTAACTATAATTGAATGTAGGACACATTAAAAAAAAAAAAATAATGCCTGTTAAGTTAAACATTCAAGGGCAGTTCTCAATGGGAATTTGCGTTCAAAATCAAGACCATGTGATAAGCATTTTGTTAAAAGAATACTATACACACATATTTTGGTTGAGGGTTCGGTAATCTCTTTAATCCACACGTTCGGAACCATGGCCATCCTGGATGAATGATTTTGAAAAATTATTGAGCATCAATATAGTTTTAAGAGGGATTCAAAGATGAAACACTCTACATAAAAATGTAGGCAATCTTTTTTTATATATATTGTAAATTGTTGGTCCTCACAGATCGACCTCGTCAGTCCAATTTTCGATTCTCACCTTTTTTGTTCCTCCCGTAGATGATTAATTATCTCTAATTCTTCCTGTATATTTATACTTGTTCCATGTGGAAGAATATCTGCTTAACACTTCGAGAACTTTATCTGTACAGTACATGGCTATAATAGTGTAAAATATGATATGTAACCTACTAGAAGATAATAAACAATGTGCTGAAACAACTGACAGTTATAGTAAACATTGAACGAAAATGTAAGCAGTATTGTGTTGCCATGTGACAGTCAAGGTGAACATATGCCCAAATCTGTATGAAAGCGAAGGTTTCATGCATGCCCGATTATAAAACATGTTCAATTATGGAATGCTGGATTAAAAAGAGGTTACTATAGTATGATGGTGATAAAACAGATTCAGTTGTGAAGAAGATATTTGCTTTAATATTCATCTACATTATCCTATTGATTAACATATAAATTAATTTCCCTAATGAATATCTTAAACCTTTATAAATTTTTGAATTAGATTTCTCTTCATAATAACAAAATCTGATATTTTCTCCATTTCCGTTTACTTTTAAATTAAAGTTAAATTATATATACAATAATACCATCAGCATTAGTTTTCCTATTATCAAACTTGCAATAGTATTATACACTGGACTGCAGATTTCAGTTTTGAAAATAAGTGCCAACACAGGTGTTGATATTGTGATTGAATGAATGATGTGTGTGCGAGGCTTCGAGAATTTGACAGTGATGATATGCAGAGAAGTAATGTGTGCCTTGTGTCCATAGGTGCACACAACTCCTGTGGTGATGCAGAGGTTTTCCGCTGAAGCAGATTCATCTTTCCTCTGCCTCTTGCTGCATGGAGCCAGATACACAGTTACCTCTGTATGAACCATCCACTGCTAAAAGATGTGGATGGACACAGGAGTTTGATCGCTGCATAACCATGCAACTCTTTTTATACATTGAAAAAATCAACATTAGTTTTTCTAAGGAGGGATAAACAAAATTCCATTGTGTGCTCTTTAGCATTTTTCATTAATTTCTCAAACATCATAGGTATATATATTGCTAATATATTATCTTTCCTTTTCTTTCAACGGCTGAGATTTTTAGCTTTTAGATGATTATAAAAAGTGAAAGCACTTTAAAATGCAATATTTTTTTTTTTATTTCCAATGGCAGATTATGAACAGTTACAGCAAAAAAAAAAAAAAAAAAAAAAGTAGAACAATGGAAAAATAAAGAACAAAACATGCAGAAACAGAGTTCATTAATCTAACATAATGCCAAGTTGTAGATCTTTTAGCCACTGAAAAGTGTTACCAGGTGCACCACGGGGAGGTAGATCTACTGCGCACCTAAAAATGCAATATAAATATCACATATGAGGGTGGGCATAAATGTAGCAAGAACTATTTTCCGACCATGGATCTTGAAAATAGATAAATATCCAGTTTATTAACAGAAAAGGAATCAATTGCTTGTTAGGGGGTGCTAATTGGGTACACTCTGTTTTGAAAGAACAAATATGAAATAATTAGTGTGAAATTTTTTTTTCATCTAGATTTTCTTCTAATGTGAAATAAATTTTAATGATTAAAAATTAAATTCATTTTATTGCCAATAAATTTTCCCCTATATTGCATTATTATTATTTGCCCAACTTAGCTTCTTGCCCCTTTTCTATGCGATCAGTGACCACCAGACTATAATTTTTATATTTTATTTAAAGCAGAGTCCCTTTGAAAAAAAAAAAAAAAAATATATATATATATATTTTTAATTTAGGTATGTAATTTTCTCTTTACAAAAAAATATAGTAAGAATAATTTTAAAAATAAAAATTAATTTTTGCTTCTTTACCATGCATTTAATGTTTCAGAGAAAATTTACGATTTCAATCCTGAAATCTGGAGGAACAGGACGTAAATAGAAATCGAGACAAATAAGGGGATTAAGATATTATATATATATATATATATATATATATATATATATCCAAAAATTATAATAAAAATATCTTTAAAAAATTTAATTTATTAATATTATATATATATATATATTATATATTATATTAATAAATTAAATTTTTTTTTAAGAAGAAAATATACCTTTTTTGAGGATAAAACAGTTATGAAGTCCTTGAATGAGGACAATTTTACATTGAAAATTATATCTTCAAGGATCTCAATATTGAAGTTTAAAAATTCTGTTTTAAGTTAATAATTGCTATTTTTATGTTATTTCTAACTTTATTATTGTTATTGCAGGTCACCATACACTCATCATTTTTTTTTTTTTTTTTTTTTAATGCAACGTGTTTCCCGATGTAAATAGTACAAACTGTTACCTGATGTGAACTGATGGAATGCAAATTATATAAACTCTTTCCCTGGCCATTTTTCTAGTCTTTCACACTCCTCAGGGTGTGAGGGGTAGTGGAATAAAAAACTGTGATTCCTCATTTTGTAATATGTTCCATCCTTGTTCATATTTTTGTGTAATAAATTTTAACTGTTGTAATTTGCTTTTGTTCATTTTATGCATTTCCATAAGTGACAAGATGTTGCATTATAGTTAAGATATAATGCAATAGAAATTTGTTGCAGCTGTATAGTTTACATAAGGTGACATTGTTAAATTGCATCAGAAATATCACACAATATATATTTCTAAGTATTTTTTTTTTTAATAATTTTGCATTAAATTTCTAAAGAAACTAGTTTTTAAAAAAACTAGTTAAAATTTTAAAATTCACATTTTTTTAAAGAAATTTTTAATTTCTTGCAAAAATGCAAATTTTTTGTTTGTATAAAACTATTTTTATATGAAATATTGCGAGTTTAGTTAGAATAGTTGTTATGACAACTATGGCATGTAATTTCTTTTAAAATATTGTACTGTTTAATGGATTACGAAGTTAAAAGAATTAATTTTTGAAAACAAATTTGTTTATTAATTTCATTATATGCCAAATCTTTTTCCTTATGTAGGAATTGAATAAAATTTCAATAATTTTTTGATATATAGGAACAAAAGTGAAATATATATATATTAATATTGGGGCCGGGCGACTAGCACTCGGTGCCACAGGTTTCAGGAGCTTATGCTGGCAGTGCAATGTATGTTTGTAATGGTTTGGAATCCATTTTTAACTGCAGGTCCCAATCTAATATGACAGAAGAGTATAGGGCCACATAAAAGAAAACTTCTCCCGCCTCGAAATCTGCTAGTAGGCAGACGGCCTTGGTACACCATGGGGCTGTTGTGCCAATGATGGTGGTGGTATAAGATGTTATGAAAACACAATGTTAATTCAAATTGATTATTTTTCTGATATATGAAATTCTGTTACACTACATAATTTCATTACATTTTTCAATTACTGCTGGTATCTATGAGAATAAAGAAAATGTCAAAGAACTATTAGTTGTTATTATGCTTCTTGTATAACATAGGAAAAGAGATATGATAAAATAAAAATAAATTACAGAAAATTGAAAGCAAAAAAATAGTGTACATAATTTTTTTTTTTTTTGAGCTTAAAATAATGCAGTGTTTGTCAAACTGCGATGAATAATGAAAACATTTTGCACTCAATAAAATAAGATTATTATTAACATTCATTCACCTTTTATAGAGCAAGTGTACAAAATAAACAGATAGTCACTAAAAATGTTAACGTATTGAATAAAAGTATCCATACTTACAAAAAAAAAAAAAAAAATCCTTTATGTTGCAAAGAGAATTTTTGGTTCTGAAAGTGTGCATCGGAGTTAGAGGCGGTATATTTTAAAATTTTGAACAACCTACTTAGAAATTATATGGTATTAAGTTTTATCTAGACACAAGATTCCTCTATATTGTGTTAGTTTATGTAATGCATTGTTAGTTTATAGTGCATGTTTCTTCTGAAATTTGTGTCTTTGAGTGGGTTCCTGGAGGGTTTAGATTCACAATTAGAACCGATAGGTGGCGCTGCAATCGGGTTCTAGGGTGTTTTTTAAAAAATATATTTTGCATATCACACCTCCTCTCCTTAAAATTTGAACCTTAACTATCAATTATATGTTGCGTGTTTGGCAAACCATCAACTTTGTTCATTTATATATCTCAGGGATTGACGAAAAACAATGTTCATCAACTCGCATTATAAATAAAACGTGGGTAAAGTTTTTATCCTATCCCCTTTGTTGCAAGTCGCCACCAGAGAGCGCTGAAGTCTATCCACTTCTATACCGTTCAACCAACCCATCGCTATGAAAATCGGTAATAATACGTATTCGATTATTGAAAAAAATAGGTTCGCACTATCCACTTTACTGTTACGTGCCACGAGGGGGTATTGCAGCATTTCATCTTATAGATCGTTCAAACGATATCCATGAAATGAGTATGCACCTATATTGGAACAGGGAGAATATATCAGCGATATGTAATGTTCTCCAATGCATCGTGGTTATTTTTTTTTTTTTTTTTTTTTTTTGTAGGACTATGTATGTCGAGTTCTGCTAGTATATATATCTGCAATAAATAACTTCAACATGTATTAATTGAAATAAGTGATTTCTGAATTTTATTTTGATGATTCAAAAAATATTGCATTATTGATAATATTATAAATCGCAGTTACAATTGCGATTGTGCATCTCTGTTGATGGGAATTTTGTGGTAATATTGGTGGTTATTTCGTTAAAGTAGTGTTTGTGTTTTCACTCCATCCCTATCTGTTTATAAGCATTCAAAAGTACAGAATTCGTGGTTATTTCTTTTAAGAAAGTAGTGTGTGGTTATTTCATATTTTAAGAAAGTAGTGTGTGCATATGTTTTCACTCCATCCCTATCTGCTTATAAGCATTCTTTAAGAAAAGTACAGAATTCAAAAGTGGTTATTTCTTTAAGAAAGTAGTGTGTGCATATGTTTTTCACTCCATCCCTATCTGTTTATAAGCATTCAAAAAAAGTACAGAATTAGTGTGTGTGGTTATTTCTTTAAGAAAGTAGTGTGTGCATATGTTTTCACTCCATCCCTATCTGCTTATAAGCATTCAAAAGTACAGAATTCTTTAAGAAAGTAGTGTGTGCATATGTTTTCACTCCATCCCTATCTGCTTAAAGCATTGTACTGAATTGGTGGTTATTTCTTTAAGAAAGTAGTGTGTGCATATGTTTTCACTCCATCCCTATCTGCTTATAAGCATTCAAAAGTGCTGAATTGGTGGTTATCTGCTTTCTTTAAGAAAGTAGTGTGTGCATATGTTTTCACTCCATCCCTATCTGCTTATAAGCATTCAAAAGTACAGAATTGGTGGTTATTTCTTTAAGAAAGTAGTGTGTGCATATGTTTTTCACTCCATCCCTATCTGCTTATAAGCATTCAAAAGTGCTGAATTGGTGGTTATTTCTTTAAGAAAGTAGTGTGTGCATATGTTTTCACTCCATCCCTATCTGCTTATAAGCATTCAAAAGTGCTGAATTGGTGGTTATTTCTTTAAGAAAGTAGTGTGTGCATATGTTTTCACTCCATCCCTATCTGCTTATAAGCATTCAAAAGTACAGAATTGGTGGTTATTTCTTTAAGAAAGTAGTGTGTGCATATGTTTTCACTCCATCCCTATCTGCTTATAAGCATTCAAAAGTACAGAATTCGTGGTTATTTCTTTAAGAAAGTAGTGTGTGCATATGTTTTCACTCCATCCCTATCTGCTTATAAGCATTCAAAAGTACAGAATTAGTGGTTATTTCTTTAAGAAAGTAGTGTGTGCATATGTTTTCACTCCATCCCTATCTGCTTATAAGCATTCTTATAAGCATTCAAAAGTGCTGAATTAGTGGTTATTTCTTTAAGAAAGTAGTGTGTGCATATGTTTTCACTCCATCCCTATCTGCTTATAAGCACTTTTAAGAATTGGTGGTTATTTCTTTAAGAAAGTAGTGTGTGCATATGTTTTCACTCCATCCCTATCTGCTTATAAGCATTCAAAAGTACAGAATTCGTGGTTATTTCTTTAAGAAAGTAGTGTGTGCATATGTTTTCACTCCATCCCTATCTGCTTATAAGCATTCAAAAGTGCTGAATTGGTGGTTATTTCTTTAAGAAAGTAGTGTGTGCATATGTTTTCACTCCATCATATGTTTTCACTCCATCCCTATCTGCTTATAAGCATTCAAAAGTGCTGAATTGGTGGTTATTTCTTTAAGAAAGTAGTGTGTGCATATGTTTTCACTCCATCCCTATCTGCTTATAAGCATTCAAAAGTGCTGAATTGGTGGTTATTTCTTTAAGAAAGTAGTGTGTGCATATGTTTTCACTCCATCCCTATCTGCTTATAAGCATTCAAAAGTACAGAATTGGTGGTTATTTCTTTAAGAAAGTAGTGTGTGCATATGTTTAAGCATTCACTCCATCCCTATCTGCTTATAAGCATTCAAAAGTGGTTATTTCTTTAAGAAAGTAGTGTGTGCATATGTTTTCACTCCATCCCTACAGAATTCGTGGTTATTTCTTTAAGAAAGTAGTGTGTGCATATGTTTTCACTCCATCCCTATCTGCTTATAAGCATTATAAGCATTCAAAAGTACAGAATGAATGGTGGTTATTTCTTTAAGAAAGTAGTGTGTGCATATGTTTTCACTCCATCCCTATCTGCTTATAAGCATTCAAAAGTACAGAATTGGTGGTTATTTCTTTAAGAAAGTAGTGTGTGCATATGTTTTCACTCCATCCCTATCTGCTTATAAGCATTCAAAAGTACAGAATTCGTGGTTATTTCTTTAAGAAAGTAGTGTGTGCATATGTTTTCACTCCATCCCTATCCTTATCTGCTTATAAGCATTCAAAAGTACTGAATTGGTGGTTATTTCTTTAAGAAAGTAGTGTGTGCATATGTTTTTCACTCCATCCCTATCTGCTGATAAGCATTCAAAAGTACTGAATGTTGTTTAATATACACTGTGCCAAAAATGTGTGAAAAATGTCATTTCATATTGAATTGTGTATGAAATGATTAAAAAATGAGAATTCAGAAAAAATACTGCAAAAAGAAGCTTTATTTATTCATTGAATTTTTTTTTCGTTTAAAATTTGGAATGTTTTAATAGTTCATTAAAATAAATAAAAACAACAAACATCAATATAAATTGATAAAATGACGCATAAAAAAAAAAAAAGAAGAAAAAGCTTTCGATAAAATATATTTGCTTTTTAACATTTCATCATACCATCTGCAACGAGGGGAAACAAAAATCGGTGTGCGAAAAATGAGTGACAGAATCTCGTGGGTACCAATTTGGTATACATTCAGTTTCCCTGTTGCAGACAGTACATTTGACAATTGTGACCCGAAAGCAAATTCTGCAACTAAATATCGCGTTATTTTCAGACTATACACATTGGAATAAAAATATTTCTGGGAAAATATTCATGGAAAAAAATTTGTTCAATCCAAGAATGTCCAACCATTCAGTTTTCTAGGGCTGCATTTGAAAGGCAAACAACTATCTAAAGCTACCAAAAATTACTATTGTTGTTAATTAAAAAAAGTTAAATTAAATAATATACGAACTAAGGCATACACCATGATAAATATCCTAATTAGCTGAATAATTACTTTTGAGCAGTTTTATTTTTAAATCAATCATCAACACAATCATTTTAAATCAATCATTGATCAACGCAAGATATTTTTTATCAGCGAATTAACAATAATCTTAAGAAATTGAAAACTCAAACTGTAGATTGGTAAATAAAAATTATAAAAAATTCAATTTATTACTGTGTAATTTTAATTTCAAAAATAAATTCCATTAAAATTTTCGGTTTGTTACAGCACTGGGAATCATGCGGGTTGGATATCTCTGGGTTCACACTGTACATGACAAGGACATGAGACATTTTGTCACAGAACGAAACACATAGTCACAAAATTGTCCACCTGCAGACAATCGTTTGATCACAATGGGGGAGATTGACAAGCTGGACGATGTCAACCGTATCTGTAGATGACGGTCTCTATCCAGCTCCTGTACTTGGCCATGTTGACGTAAATTCCTGGCACTCCAGGCTGACCGCATCCGATTCCCCAGGACACCAGTCCAGCAACCTTCCAGGTGCCGCCATGATCGCATACCAGGGGGCTGCCACCATCACCCTAGGATGCACAGGAACACATTTTATTATCCGTCTTACATTTTCACTAAAATTGCTCATTTAGCCACCAAACTTCTTTGTCAGCTCCCATTGTTTATATGGCCTTTATACTAGCACAGGTAAACTAATGGAAATTTTTGTTTAGCAGTGTCTGCTATACGTACGTTATTAGATTGGCTTAACTTAAGATTAATTTTTGCTTTGATGTTATTTTCAACAATATGTAGAGTGATAAATGTGGCCTTATGGCCCAGTGACTAGCGCTTTGGCGCTCGGTGCCACAGGTTGGGGGCACCAGTCCCTGCTGTGCCACGCATATGTGTAGTGGTTCAGGGATTCACTTTAAACCGTTGGTCTTGGTCTAATATGACTAGAGAGTACTGCTGAACAACACCTCCTATCTCGAAATCTGCCAGTAGGCAGGCGGCCTTGGTTCACTATGGGGCTTTTGGGTCAATGAAGAAGAAGAATGATAAATAATACAATAAAACTTGATTTGGACGGCATTTGTAAATTCTTTCTTTCCTTTGGCGAATACATCCCTTTGTGGTATTTGAGGGACCTCGTTAAATGTTCAGAGCAGCCTCATCGTAACAGTTGGACAGTTGTCAGGGGCATGCCATACGCTTAGAGATCCAGTCAAAAATTGCCAGAAAGAAGTGAAAACATATATTATTCCAATCTAACATTTCTAAGATGGAAAATAGCGAGTTACGTCATGTATGTTTATTTATGTTTATTATGTTTATTGTATGCTTATTTCTTCCTTTCTTTTATAGAGGTATGAATATGAGACATTTCAAGGTTTTTGCAATACAAATACTAAACTGAATGTCTTGATCGCTAAAGGATTACAGAAAGTACCGAATTAGCGAATTCTGAATTGAAAAGCGCTTCGTGTAATAGTATTTTTAAAGTTTTATTGTAAAGTAGTTTTGGAACACATGAATTTTCCAGCTTATTATATTCGACTTTTAGGCGTGAATCAACGCATTAAAAAACCAACAAGCAAGAATTAAAGAAGAAAAAGAAAACCACTTACAGTGCAGGCGTCTTTTCCTGGTTCTCCTCCTGCGCACAAGAATCCCGGGTGCAGTTGGTAGCTGCGCCCCAGTCTCGTCTGCTTGAGTCTGTGTTCGCAGTCCCTGTGACCCAGCACCGGGAGATCCACCTCCTTCAGGACGCTCTGGTACTCGCCCTGCTCACCTGAAAGACGTCGCAAAAAGTCACACACCGAACGAAATGGCACGATAATCATAGAGAAATAACATAATAATAGAGTGCATCCCCTATTCTAAAGGTAGCCTGATGACCAATTGGCTAGCGCTCTGGCCTTTGTACCACAGACTTCAGGGTTGAATCCTGGCAGTGGCGATGATGTTTATGAGTGGTTGGAAATCCACTGTACGTCCCTGTCTAATTAGCCTAAAATGTGCACAAAGTGACCGTAGAGCGACAAGCTAAACCAAATCCTATTCTAAAGGATACACAAAGTTGATGCAAACAACTCCCATTCATTTCGTATTAGAGTTGGTGCTGCATCGCCTGTTGGCTTCTCTTCCTTATGCCCATGTATTTAGAAAAAGCAATGTTACGAAGCTATTCTGAAAATTCCGAGAAATTCTTCTTCTCAAGTCATACATTTATTGAACCAAGCACTGACTAAAAATAAATTGACGCGAGAAATGTTATTTTCCTTATAACTCTGATCATTTTGTATGAAATGGAATAAAACGTTACAAAAAGTTCATATAAATGAATAGTTTATTTTTTAATCATTTCGGTATGATAGATGGATGCCATGGGTGTTTGTAGAGGTTCGGAATCCACTTTAAGCCATAGGTCCCTGTCTCATATAACCGTAGAGCGTCACAGAGCACAATAAGACTTCTTATCGCCCATTTCCTTCCCAAACTGTAAAGGGGCCACTCAGCTCTAGACATAGTGATGTGGTGTGGTATATTAGTAATAGATTATTACACGATATTAAAAGAAAAATTAGATGGAAAATAATTCCAGACCAACTTATACTTTTAAGTAGATTTGTGCCGCATCTATCTAACATTCTTAACAAATAATTGACTTTTTTATTTCCGTCAATAAGCCGGATATTTGCATTCCACTCTATCCGCAGTCGGACTACAGTTCCATGAAATATATCTGGTAAATAATTCTTTGACTTTATTACTTTTGTTTCATGCATATAGATTCCTTTCAACTTTCACCCCTTTGAAGTACGATATGCGGAAGTTTTAATGCATTATTTTGAAGGATCCACCACACACATACATATAGAAAGGGGGGGGTTTGACTCACCGAAGGCGTTCTTGCCCCACCCCGTGACCCAGCAGCGCGAGTTGTCGAACCGCTCGTTCAGCTCGGGCAGGCAGGCGGGGGAGATGTGGGGCAGGGAGGGGTCGACGGGGGACTCGAGCCTCAGCAGGGCCAGGTCGTTCTGCAGGTTGCCCGGGTAGAAGTCGGGGTGGGCCACCACCTCCACCACGAACTTCTCCACGTAAGGGTAGAACTCGTCGTCGCGGTGCACGTCCCAGTCGCCCAGCCGCACCTTCAGCTCGTCGGCCTGGTGTCTGGAGGAGAGAGAAACAGAAGTTAAAAACGAGAACATAGGATTTACAGATTGAATAATTTGTCTTAGCTCTAAATCAGCTTCAAATGTAATACAATGTAAACCTTATTGTCATATCGCATGCCCATTGCTTGAACACTAGTCGTAACAAGGCATCCTCTATTGCATCGTAAATCACGTCCATATTTGAATGCGAGAGCTGGGAGCGTCACTCACGAATCGCTAAAAGCGCAAAAAGAATGCGAAAATGTTTATCAACTCTCGAAGAAAGAAAATTTCCTCTCCAGTTAGAGTTGGTTTTGAATCGTTCATTAAATATTTACGTTTATCTGAAATACCACCAGGTCTCCTTAATAAGAAGATTTGTTTTTCAATGATATGTTGAAAGGCTCAGAAAAAAGCCCTCGTGAGTGATGTTCGTGGCTCACTCATTCAAGTGTGTTCGTGGCTCACTCATTCAAGTGTGGACGTGGCTGTAGATTTACGAACTCATAATCGCTTACAGATTTAAAAGATGATCGATTCTAATGAGAAAACAGAAATAAAGTCTTTTGGAAATTTTTTTAATGAACGTCCAATTGGATGAGCTTCAATTTAATCCAAGTAGATCTAGTTTCAGTTAAGTCAATCCCTCAATGTGCAAATAGATTTATTTTAAATGAAGTTAAAAAAATTTTTTTTTTTTTATCCAAGTAGGTATATCTTCAAATTAGTCTAAGTAAATCTATCTACAATTAAGTTAAAGTAGGTCCATCATCAATTTTGTCTAAGTAGGTCGTCTACCCTCAATTTAATCTAAGTAGATCTATCTACAATTAAGTGCAAGAAGGTCCATCCACATTTTAGTCCAAGTAGGTAAATCCTCAATGTCCAAGCACGTCTAGTTTTAATTATGTCATTCCTCAATGTCCAAGTAAGTTTATCTTAAATGAAGTTAAAAAATATCATTTTTGTTCAATTAGATCTATCCTTAATTTAGTCTAAGTAGATCTATCTTCAATTAAGTGCTATTAGGTCCATCATCAAGTAGGTATATTTTCATTTAAGTCCATCCTTAATTTAGTTCAAGTAGGCCTATCTTCAAATAAAAGACAAAAAATAGAAAATTAAGTTCGATAATTTTTCATTTTTGTGTACATTTCATATGACTGCTTCTGTGTTTATCGATTTTAATTATTAAATGTTAAAATATTTAAATTATTTTTATTAGTGATATGCCATTCACAATAGGATTTCTTTTTTCATGGGAAAGTAATGGTTATTTCAATTTTATTTCTTATGTGAAAAATTCATTTGGTATAAGTCCATTTAATTCGGTGACCACACAATTGTAATTTTCTATGACAGCTCTTCTGTACAACGGAATGTACACCTTCCATGGTTTCGAGGAAATTCTCTCTAACGCAATTAACGACGCTGTCAAGCTATTGCTGCCCCTAATTAAGCGCTAAGGTCACTAATTGCAATTGATGATGTCAAGCATATGTAATTAAAAAAAAAAAGGATCTTCTTTTAGGAAATGCTATGTTTTTCTATTACCTTCGACACTATATGGTATTAGCAACTGAACACTGTTCATTTGGCTATACATTTATTAGGTTACTCTATTAAACTTACTTTTAAGGCAGTGAGCTGCCGTTGCCACCCATGAGTCAGAAATGAGAGTGCCTCCGCAAACGAATAAGTTATTGCCAGGTCCCACTTTCAGAAGGATAGCAGCCTGCAGAAAAAAATAATAATAAATAAATTGATAAGTTACAACAAAGGTTAAGAATTATGTTTTGTTATGTTTGTATTAATTACTATATGAATGGATAAGTATAACCTCTCCATATTAACAATTACTACATGAATGGATAAGCGTAACCTCTCCATACTAATAATCACTATATAAATGGATAAGGTTAAGCTCTCCATATTAACAATTACTATATAAATGGATAAAGTTAACCTCTCCATATTAAAGTCCAAATGTCGATGAATATGCTTACCTGCCATGGATATTCTCCGAATTCTGAGGCATCATCGTGATATTGGAGATTATTAACTCGTCCGTGAATGCCCAGTCCGTTTCTGGCTCCGCACTGTCCCTGGTTTACTTGAGGCTGAGGTCCGAAATCGGGTTGTGGGGGTACGTTTGCTTAGGGGGCGAATACTGGGGGAGGGTACACTGGTTGAGGCTGAGGATAGCTGGGCTGAGGTTGGTACACTGGCTGTTCAGTGTAAACGGGCTGCTGAGGTCGCTGGGGTCTCCTCTGAGGGGGATGGGGGGTTCTGAGGATAGGGTGGTCTGATGGAGCGGTTGGGGTTGGGTCTCTTGGGAGGAGGGTGGGGTGGATAGCGCTGGGGTGGCTTGGGTTGTGGGAACACTGGTCTGGGTCGATGGTTTGGTTGCTGGTGGTGGGGCACCTCTTGGGGAACGAGGATGATTTGCTGCTCCTGAGGATGTCCTGAAAATAAACGAAATGCTGACATTAGTCATGCATCATTTGAGGACATCTTTTCGATTTGTGCTATGAACTTTTTTTTTTTATTACTTTTATCCAGCAAATTTTTCGAATTTTCACAAGAAATAAGTAATCTATTTGAACTGATTATACTGCAGAGAACATTTCACAAACTTATTTGATGATAGTAGTCCATAAACTGATTTATAGTTATGCTTATAAATAATCTAAAGTTTTAAGTTTTAAAGTTTAAGGTTAAGTTTTAAGATTTTATAGTTATGTTCATAAATATGCTAAGGTTTTAAGGCATAAATTAAATAATGTGTGAATTGAGATTACCATAAATAAATTCGCGCCAATGAAGAAGAAGATTGATATTACTATAAAATACAAACATTACATTTTCTGATTTTTTTTTTTTTCCTTTTTATACATGGGTTGGCAAGGAGTACGTTCTGTTTATATTATTTTCTTGCCAACTTAATCTTTTACGAAGTTTTAATTTCAAAAATGAATAAAAAGTACATAAAAATGTCAATGTTACAAAACAAATTTACGATTCATATCAGCACAGGGCCTTGCACAAACTGTGAGGACAACTTTGCAATAAAATATTAGTAGAAGCGAAATTAGATTATTATTCGTAGCAATTTAATAATGATAGAAAAAAAAATGTCAACCTATTACCACCAGTTAGGCTATTAGTCCAAGTTAGGCTTAGGAATTGAAAACAAATCGTGTCATTCACCTGACTGGGGGTCTTGGTTAACGATATAGATACTCTGTTCTTCGCTATTACCTTGGAACTGCTGTTGCAGCCCTGGGGGCAAGAGCCCCGGGGAAGCTGGCTGAAGTCCCCTGCAGGGTGGGGGGGATGGGGTAGTTGTCCGGGCTGAAGGGCAGGAGGCCTCCTGGAGCTCCTCCCCTCAGAGGCACCTTGCAGCACCTTCGTAGGAGCCCGCAGCTGTCACCTACATTGTTGAGGCCGATCATCCGGGCCATGATGTCTTCTGTGTAGGGGGCCAGGGTCTCGGCCTCCACGAGGCTGTCCCTTCCTTCAGTCTGTTGGAACAGGACATCATAGTGTTAATATAGCTGTATTGAAAGATTGCAGATAATATAAAGAGAGCATTTAAACTCTTTTAGCGTGTATTGTAACGGAATGGCTTGTCCGCAAATAATTGTTGGTAACTATTTTTTTTTAATTTACTAGTTATGTATTGTAGGGCTTGATGGCAGATTGACTAGCGCTGCTTATAACGGTTCGGAATCCACTTTAAACCGTAGCTTCCGATCTAATATGATTGTAGAAAGGAGGGCAGACAATTCTACTCGTAAAAAGAAAACATCTCATGTTTCAGAATTTGCCAGATGGCTTTATGCTCACCATGGGGCTATTGCACTTTTGAAGAAGTAGAAGTTATGAATTGTATAAATTGCTTGTTTTATTTTTATTTAGTGTTTAAAAGATTTATGGAAGATAGCATTCTTTCCAAAAATTGTATAGATTTTATATAAAGTTTTCGTTGTCTATGGTTGAGTATCTGTTTTTCATGATGTGTAAGCATACATAAGTACTTAAGCATATTTTTTTTTATCTCTCTGGGCATTAACATTTTATCTATGCATCTTTTTGTCATTGTTGAGAGTTTATCAGTTAAGAGTTTTCATAAAAGTCTGTTTTAAAAAGTGAGTTGCATTTATTTTGTTGAAAACGTATATACATAAAAACATCAACAACCCTTTACTTTAATTCTAGTATTTATAATTCATAAAGGTAAATTCTAGACATATTGTAGGACAAATTTACCTGGTTTCCTGCACTTCTTTTCGAAACTTTCCTAGCGGATCGTTCATCAATGGGATCTTTTTTCCAAGGATCTGCCGTAGTTGGCCAGATACCCGTTTTTGCACAAGTAGAAGGGCACGCAGATGCACTTGTCCTCACTCCCCTGGTCGTTGCTCAAGATGTAGTTGCCGTTGGAGATCTCGTACAGGCTTTCTTGGTCGAACTGCTTGCTTCCTGGTCTGAACTGCTTGGCGGTGGTGTCCTTGGCTGCGTACCTCTCGTTGGTTGGTACTGGTTCTGGTGCATAAGGGCCAGCTGGTACGTACTGGTCGTCATCGTCCTTGCTAGGTTTCGAAGACACAATGAAATGTCCGTTTGCTTGAGATTCCGATTTGGTGGCGTCCTGGTGCTGGTACTGGTCTTGTTGGTTTTGGTTCTGGCCAATAAATGTGTGCGGATTCTCTTGATAAGTGGGCCTTTTTGTGGTAATCATTGGCCGAAATGTAACGGACGAGTTCCTTTTCAAGAGCCACGGCGTACTTGTCTTTGTTCTGTTGGTTATCTGTGGATGGATTTTGAGGGGAGGAATGTAAAATTTGTGGTTTGTCTGCTTCACGTCATGGAGTTTAGCACCAAACTGTTGCTTCTGAGGATTGATGGCTTTTTTTGGTATCCTTGACGGTTGATCTTCTGGGACTCCGTAGATGGGCTGTAGTAGTTCTCAGCCTTCGTTTTCTCTTCATCGTCGATGGGTATGGGTGGGTAAGGTCCGTTGAAGTACAGGTCTTCTTCTTGCACTCGCTTCTTTGAGGAGGACTTGGCACCATCATCGTCGTCGTCGCCATCTTTTCCAGCAAAGGACACAATGGGAATGAATCCTTGGAGGGACAGTTTACGATTGCCAGGATCGTCATTCAGGATTCTGCCTTCTCTTATGTTGCCGAGAAGATCCAGATTCATGGCCTTGGAACTTCTGCCTCTGGTGATGTTGGCCGGAGCGAAGTCGTCGGAGAAGAGTTCCAGGAAGGAACTTCGGCCATCAGTGATGTTGGCTGGAAGGAAGGCGTCGCTGTCCAGGACACCCGGCGAGAAGATCTGTGTGTCCGAGCCGTTTTTTGGTGAACTCTCTGTCGTCGAGACCTCTGGGCTCGTCGTCGAAGGGGTGGTGGAAGTCGTACTTTTGTGAGACAACTCATCGGCCGTCTGAGAGTCTGTGGCACTCGTGGTTGAGTTCCAGAACCATGGCTTCGAACCGTTAGAACCTGTAATCAATTCCTGACTTCAATAACTGGCAATTATTCCGATAATGTATGTTGCGAAAAGTATTATGCATAAAAGTATTGGTTTTTATTTCAATTTTTAATTCATTGTCATTGAGTTGGACATCTGGCTGATCCAGGAAGAATACAAATTAATTAGTACAGATTAGAGATCCGCAGAATGTTTTCCATTTAGATCTACATCTACAAAAAAAAGTGAATCTCGTTGAATAGTTTCAAGATAATGAGTTAAATTCAAAATTTATAAGGAGGGAATCAACTGAATTCCTCGAAATTTACTGTATACTCTTCTGAGTGGTAAAGCAGTCATAATGTCAATTCCAATTCCTCTTTCTTTTTTTTGTACTTTGTGATGAGAAAGAAAAAGCATCACACAAAAATCTATACAAAGAATTAAAACGAGGGTGTTAAATTTGATTTTAAGATTTTAGGAAAAGTGCAGTGATGAAAGAGTTTGCCCGTCCCACTAGTTCATTTATGTGTTTCAATTTACTTTTCTTAATTTTTTTTATTTCAAAAAAATAAATGGTTAATTTGCTAAACGTACTTGCTGGAATTTGACATAAAGCGCCTTAGATTGAGCAAGAGCGACGAAATTCGAAAAAAAGGAATGTGCCTCTGTCATACGAACGAATTGATGTTATTTCTATGAGTTGTGGACAAAGCGTAAAAGGAGAACTAAATACTAAGTAAAGCACACTAAATACTAAGTTTTTTTTTTTTACACACCATGTCAGCTGGTATCGATAAAATTATTTGCGGAACTCACCTGTCTCCGATTGCGAAGCTGCAAATGGCACGCCCACCAACAAACTGCAAATTACTGCAAAGCGAATGCTCATCATTTCTTTGGCTGTGCAGGGTATCAACCTGTTGAGAAAAGAAAAAATGCATTGCGTTAATCCAAAACGTGCTTGTACACGCTAATTTTACATTTAAGTTTGAATTTCTTAATTTAATTAAGTTTAAGTTTACGTTTTTGAATTCGTTTAGGAAACGTTTTTACGTTGCTCTTTTCGTTTGTGAAACATTTTTAAATTTACGTTTAGGTTTTGAATTTCGAAATTAGAAATGTTGCCAAGAATATTAAAGAAATTGATCGAGGTTTTAAGATTTCGAGACTTCAACACTGGAGATGATAAATCTTAAATCAATTATATCAGATAATGTAAGACCAATTATATCTAAAGATTAGCTAACACCAATTATATCTAAAGATAAACCAGTACCAATTATACCTAAAGATAAACCAGTACCAATTATACCTAAAGATAAGCCAGTACCAATTATACCTAAAGATAAGCTAGTACCAATTATACCTAAAGATAAGCCAGTACCAATTATACCTAAAAATAAGCTAGTACCAGATTAAAATTACGACACTGGAGATGGCAAACCTTAAATCAATTATACCAGATAAGCTAGAAGAGTAAGCTAAGACCAATTACATCTAAAGGTAAGCCAGTACCAATTATACCCAAAAGATCAACAGCTCCAAGGAATGATGAAGGATACATAAATCAGGAATGATGGCAATGAAAATAATGTGAAATAATAATTAATAAAAGGAATTATTTTTTCAATAATTTTTAAAAAGGAATTTAAAACAGCTCGAAGCATTTGGAGTTAGAAGGGCGGTTTTCAATTTCGAAATTAGAAATGTTACCAAGAATATTAAAGAAATTGTTCGAGATTTTAAGAATAAACAATTCGGCACTGGAGATGACTCTAAAAACAAGTATACCAGATAAGCTAGAAGAGCAAGCTAACACCAATACTAATATAATACGCCATAAGCCTGTACCAATTATACCCCAAACTAGAAGATCAACAGTTACAAGGCATTAATGTAAGCCAGGTATGATGGCAATGAAAATAATAAACTTAAAACAACTCGAAGGCATTTGGAGTTATAAGGGAGGTTTTGAATTTCGAAATTAGAAATGTTGCCAAGAATATTAAAGAAACTGGTCGAGATTTTAAGATTTCGAACACTGGAGATGACAAATCTTAAATCAATTATACCAGATAACGACAGGTGAAAGTTTAATAAAATTATCCAATCTGAAATAAAATAAATACTAAAATAACTGCAACCACTTTGATTCCAAAACAACTATAAAAAAAAACACATCACCTCTGATCCCGAAAGCCAAACGATTCGGTTTCGACCCGAACAGACGAGCAGAAGGAAGATGTTCGAATGTCAACAAACTTCGCGAAAGGGAATCGCCTGTGTGTCGGTGACCCACATTCTTCTGGGTCAGCGCGAGGGAAGGTGTCTGGAGTGGGATTTTTTAAGGATCTTCCTCAACAACAGTCTTTCCAGAAAAAGACAGATTTGCATGTCGTCGGCGACGGAGATGGTCCACATCTCTCTCTACCTCCTTTTTTGTTTTAAATGCGTGGCGACCCCAATTTGCTGAGTCAGCCTATTTTGGTTCGAGTTAATACGGTTTGGATACACTCATTAAAATCAGAAACGATGATTGCTGGAGATGAGATTACTTCGAGTAATTTAAAGATCGCTGTTTTGATTGAATAATTGCGGTTCTTGATTGAATATGCAGGATGTATTGAAAAAAGAATATGAAGAAAGATGGTTAAGGTTAAAATTCGTATGTGCAGGTTGAAGAGTAAAAAAAAAATGAGATGTCTAAATTTTTCTATAATTTAAAACTATCATAAAAAAAATAAATACATTTATTCTCTAATAAATTGTTAAAAATGCAATAAAAAGCTAAAGTTAAAAATGTAAAGTTCACTAAAAAAAGGAAATAAAAATAAATAAAGTTAAAAATTTACAATAAAAATCTAAAATTAAAAATATAAAGTTATTATAATGTAATAAAAGTAAAAATGAATTTTATTTATTAATTCCATATAATGAAATTTACACCTTGTCACATGAATTTCACTGCAAAAATATTATTATTAAGTTTTAGTACCTTAACCTTTTTAACTGTAACTGATGAAGTAACAGGTTTCTTTACAAGTGTATTACTTAGAGATAAATGGTGACAAGCGTAAGATCATTCTTTATAAATATGTATATTGATGAATGCGGAAATTTCATGAGTGTCATTCTAATTCTTTCAAAATTTTCCAATGCGTTTTATTACAAAATAAATCTTTTATGGTGAACGAGCAATGGCACGAGGGTATTGTCTTCTTACAGGAGGACCTTGTCCGCAATTCCGTCAAGTAAGAGAGCCAACATGACGGCCAAAATGAGACACAAGCGCCATAATTTGCCATTGAGTACCTTTGTCAATGAAAGCTATATACGCCACTCGCAAATCCAAAACCAAGGCCCTCTTGAAAGCTAATTGCGCGTGTTACTCTTGGAGAATATGTTAAGCAAAAAGGCTTTCAAAAGCTTTTACAAAAAAATAGTCAATGGCTATAACTTTTTTAACTCGACTTTTCTTTTTTCAATTCCTACTATTAACTCACACTCTCCCTATATATATCTTGTTCAAATTTCCAATCGTTCATAAAATATTTTGTATTCATCCACTCAAGTTCAAATACATTTTTTTTTTTTGAACTTGCAGTGGATCACACTCGATGTTAATACAGTTTTTTCAAATATTCATTCAGTAAGTAAATTTAATTAATTAATTTTAGTTTTTTTTTTTTGGATTTAAGTTGCCTATATCTACCCATAGATGGTGGCCAGATAAACTTAAAAAAATGAGTGTAAATCATTTATAAAGGACTTTTCTGCAATAGAGTGAAAAAAAGTAGGAATTGACTTAAATTTTTTTTTTTTTTTATATTACTTGTTCTGAGTTGAAGTTGTCTGTTAAAAAAAAGTTATTTATTGATAGGGAGAAAACCTCCCTATGAGGTATCCTTTCATTGATAGGAGGAAACCTCCATATTTTTCAATGTCCTTATACAGGACAGGTGGACTTGATCAGTTCATTATGTTCTCATGATCGCATACTAAGAAATTTTTATTTTCAACCCAGAATGCTATGCACAAAAAAATGAAGTCCTTGATATATATTATACTTATTGTGCATGTATTGACTTTATACTGACTTTCCATTATGTTACCGAAGTTCATAGTACTGGAAATTATATTGCTGAAATCCATGATACTGAACATTATACTCGTATTGCCGAAGTCCATGATGACCTTATACTGCCGAAGTCCATGATGACCTTATACTGCTGAAGTCCATGATACCAGACATCATATTACCGAAGTCCATGATACTGATCATTATATTTTCAAATTCCATGATACTGGACCTTATACTGCTGATGTTCATTAAACTGGACATCATATTGCTGAAGTCAATGATACTGGACATTATATTGCCGAAGTTAACTTATATTAATAATAATATTGCCAACGATACTGAATTTTATACTACCGAAATTCATTAAACTAGACATGTCAAAAAGTTTAATTTTCTAAATTTTTAATGACCTAATATAACATTAATATACTGTTTTAAAAAGGGGAAAATTATGAAATATTAGGGGAAAATTGGTTAAAGAAACAAGTAGCAAGAAAAACAAGAGTCGTATTTCAAGAAGTTATATCAAGATCCTTTCATTACTTCATTGACAGATGATTGAACGTCAGGATGAAAACAAGGGAAACGAAATAAATAAAAACTAGGGATTCCCGATATAAACACTTATTTTAAAGACTGTTAAACAACAACAACAAGTCCATGAGGACCTTACACTGCATAAGTCCATGATACTAGACATCACATAAGCGGTCCATGATACTGGACATCATATTGTGGAAGTCCATGATACTGAACATTATACTGTCAAAAAGTCCATGATACTGAACATTGTATTTCCGAAGTTCATGATACTCGATTTTATACTGCCGAAGTTCATTACATTGGACATCATATTAACGAAGTCCATGGTACTGAACATTATATTACCGAAATTTATTATACTGGACCTTATATTGCTGGAGTTCATTATACTGGACATGCCAAAAAGTTTAATGACTTAATAAACTGTTTAAAAAAAGGGGAAATTATGAAAAATAGGGAAAAACAGGTTAAAGAAACATGGTGTCGTATTTCAAGAAGTTATATCAGGATCCTTCATTACTTCATTGGCAGATGACTGAACGTCAGGATAAAAACAAGGAAAACGAAATAAACAACAATTATTTTAAAAACTGTTAAACAACAACTTTTCTTTGACCTTGATTCGTGACCTGATTGTTACAGTTTTTCTCTTCATTTCGGTGATGTAACGAGAAAAAGTGTTATTCCTAATTTAGAATAACCATTACGAGGAAAACAACGAGGGGTTCGAAACCAGTGATTCGAAAGTGGAACATGAACTTGATGAAACAGAGTGAGTGAAAACGACAATTGCCGTGTTGAGTATTTATTTTTGATTCCTTCACACCTCACTGGACGTTTCCAAAACACAGAAGAGCCGGCCGTTTCTGCCCTCTTGTTTTTTACGATTCGAAAGCCAATCAACAGAAAGTAGGACTCTTTAGTTAATTCATTGGAACAACTCGTAATTTTTTTTCACTTTGAATAATTAAATTTATTTATGTCAATGTTCCGCATCACGCGTTCTAATAGTAAAACTGATTATTTATCTTTTAAAAACAACAACACAGAATAAAGGGTATCTAAAAATAAGTACAGTCTTTAATAAGATCAATTTAGTGTTGTCCTCAAATACTGACCACTTTGACGTGAGGTCATTCACCAAAGGTAGCAACATAGGATCCAGGCACTACAAGCAGTTTCCACTCACATTATGCCACACAAGTTGGGACTACCACTACTATTACTACTACACTACGCCACATCACTGTGCCTAGAGCTGAGTTGCCTCTTTACAGTTTAGAATGATGTGGGTGAGAAGTCTGATTGGGCTCTGTGACTCTCTACAATCATAGGAGGTCGGGACCTATGGCTTAAAGTGGATTACGAACCACTACAAACATCAATGGCACTGCCGGGATTTGAACCCAATACCTATGGTACCGAGCGCTACAGCACTAGACACTCAACTATCAGACCGCCCAAACTTTACTTAATCCAAATTTTGTCTCACTAGCCAATGGCACCATTTCAAGAGTGAACGCTAATACAAAATTCTAGGAAGTAGAGAGTTTCGTCTTATTTCAAGTGAATTATTTTGTCTAGCATGCATGAACATTTATTTGAAAATAAATGTTATGGATGGCATTTATGACATCTATAACTTTTATATAGCGACTTTTTTTCCTTTTTCAAAAGCAAATAGAATGTAATATATTAGTGTTTCTTTTAGACTACACATTCGGAATTTTAGCTTTGCTTTAAGAGGTGTATTAAGGTTACATAAGCAGAAGTTTTAAATTTTTTTCTGTTTTTAATGTTAACATAAACAGGAATCTATTCAGTAAGTCATTCTCTATTTACACTTTCGCCAAAACAAACTATAACTGTATTTCCATATAGCGCATTTTAAATTCCTAATTAAGCCATCTTTTATGTCACCCTTTTTCTTTGCGTCTTTCAACAAGCGTGATACGTGCTATATTAAAAAAAAAATGATGCAATCGTGACATAATAGAAAATGAAGAAACCTCAGTTTCTTCTTTATTTAGTAGTAATCTTCAACGGACAAAGAGAACAGTTCTAAAAAAACAGTTCTCGTCTATTTTTAAACAGAGAACGAGGTTGGCAGAAAGTCAGCAGGCCGATCAGTGGTCGATGTTTACAAGCAAGTTGCTTTCAAGGTCGACTGAAAATACTACCAGGTGCAGATCCATGGCTCATTTTTTTCTTTCTTATTTATCGCGATGATAAAGTTGAGTTGCAATTAGCAATGCGCGTAAGTTATTTTGTCTGATGCAACCATTTCATTCATTTCTGTTGATTGACATTGGATAACGATATCTATTTCTTTTGTTTCATCAATTTGCCGTCACAAGTTCAAGGCCTCCATCGTTGTGCATTCCATTATAATTAATTGACCATTGGCAATTGTGGTCATTGGTAATTTTTTAAAAAAAGTTTTAGATTTAAATGGAAGATAAACAAAAAGAAACTTGACCAGTTTAATTAAAAAAATATCATTTAAATAATAAAAAAAATGTTATTCTATTGGTACAATTATATTGTAGAGTAGAAGATCACATCATTTATCTATAACGTGCTAGCCACTCGGCCATCAGGGATCAATCGAAACAATCATAAATGGTACCAAAATCTTTATTTACAATACTGTAATATTAATATTAGCAAATGTAATTCAGTTCCAAATGGGTTGGCCAAATGTTATTTGAATAATTTAGATAACATTTTAACATACTTAATACTTTTAATCAAGACAATGAAAATTATAGAATCAAGACATTGAAAACTAAGCATTCATACGCAATCGAAACAATACCAAATGGTATCAAAGTCTTCATTTAGAATACTGTAATATTAAGGATAGCAAACATGAATTTATAATTCGGTTCGAAATGGGATTGTCAAATTCTATTTCAATATAATAATTTAAACAACTTTCAACATTCTTAATAGTTTTAATCAAGACATTGAAAAATAAGAATCAAAACATTGAAAATTAAGCATTCCTACACAGTCGAAACAATAGCAAATGATATCATCTCATTTACAATGCTGTAATATTAATGTTAGTAAACATAATTTTATGCTTCTGTTCTAAATGGGTTGGGCAAATTCTATTTTAAATGCAATAATTTAAAAGACAATTTAACATTCTTGAAGACTTTGAAAATTAAGCAGTCCTACGCAATCAAAACAATAATAAATCTTATCAAAATCTCGTTTACAATGCTGTAAACAATGTTTATAGTACATTATGTCTCGTTTACAATGTTAGCAAACATAATTTTATCATTTGGGTTCCAATTGTGTTAGGCAAATTTTATTTCAATATAATAATTTAAAATACAACTTAACATCCTTGATACTTTTAATTGCGCAGACAAGACATTGAAAAATACGCAGTCGAAACAATACTAAATGGTATCAAAATCTTCATTTACAGTACTGTAAGCAAAACTTCATTTACAGTACTGATTAGCAAAAACGTATTTCAGTTTCAAAATGGGTAGGCCACATTTTATTTGAATAAATTAAATAACATTCTTAATATTTTAATCAAGACATTGAAAATTAAGCATTCATATGCAGTCGAAACAGTAATAAATATTATCAAAATCTTCATTTATAATAATGCAATAATTTAAATAATATTTTTAACATTCATGGTATTTTTATCAAGACATTGAAAAATAAGAAAAATAATTTTAAAGTTTAAAGAAAATAATTTTAAAATTTAAAGTAAATGTCATTTTCTAGTCATCATATGCACAGTTGTTTTTTAATTAAATAAATGATGTTTTAGTTAATTGAAAGTTGCGAATGAGAAAATCACTCACCTGTCTACACTGGTTATCACTTTGTTTTTATACCACTTGGGTTGGGGACTCAAAACAAATCAGGCAGGTGTCATGCCTGCGATTCCTGAGAGATGTATGTTAAACAGTGGCCTAGAAAGCCTTTTTATACTCGGGAATTAAACACTCGCGAAGCGGGTCATTGCACTCACTTGAGGGATGAAGAAACGGACCCTCCGCCATGACGTCAGAGTTTTCGCGCGACCCCGTTTTCGGCAGGGCGGGAAAAACCCTGCTTCTCGAAAAGACGCCGCGGTGGCAGGTGAAAGCAGAAACGGAAGATTGCAAAATCGTTTTCACTTTTCTTTCTTTTCGACTTTTCTTTTTTTTTTTTTTTTTCTCTTACGTACTTTCACTGGGCCAATATTTACAATACGATTACTATTTTAATTGAAGCGATTATTTATTTATTTGTTCTCATGCAGCTGGCAAACATTTAGACAGTTGTCTTAGATGCCTTAAGGCATCTGCACCGACGTTACTCACTTAGCACCACCCAGGAGGTGCGTGTAGCTTAAAGATAAGCCACGGACGCGGAGTAACACTACCTCCTGCAACGCTCTACGATCCTGGTAGACTGTGACCTACTGTTTAAAAGTGGATTCCGCACACTACAAACAACCATGGTACCGCCGGGACGAAACCTGTGGTACCGAGTACCACACTGGCCAGTGGGCCATTCAAGCCCCTTAATGTGATTATTGCTTTAATAAACAGTACGACTATTAGTTACAGATTTTTTTATATTTCATGCAATATATACAGAAATTTGCTGTCAGATTGCAGTTAAGGATCAAGTTCATATTATAAGTTTTTGCCTGAACGGCCGAATGTCTGGCCCCCCTCGGTGCCACAAGTTTCGGGTACGAGTCCCGGCTATTCCATGGGTGTTTTAGTGGTTCGGAATCCACTTTAAACAATAGGTCTCGGTCTCATAGTATCGCAGAGCGTCGTAGGGTGGTGTTACTCGTGTCCGTAGCCTACCTTCAAGCTACACGTGCCCCCTGGGTAGTGGTCAATGAGTAACGTCGGTGCAGCGCTTGTCTGCATTCAAGGCATTCAAGCCAACTGTCTCTGTATTGCCAGCTGCATTTGAACAACAACATATCTGAATTTTGTAAAAATTAAAATTATTTTATACAGGAGTCTATATCGGATTTTTAAACCGTCTCCTACAAAAATACTCGACTCCTGATTCCTTGCTCCCGGCCCCGACCCTTCATCTCTAGTTTTAATATGAAATATGTTTATGGGGAATTCTATTAGAATTCTACCACTCAGTAATTTTATTTTTTCTAAAACGGCGGTCGGATAAATAAATTTGGGATTTTATCACAGTCTAAATACAAGGTTACTGTTTGATTCTTCAAGGTCGCCGAATGGGTCTCAAATTTGACGATTTTTTTTTTTTTTTTTTTTTGTGTGTGTGTCTTATTTTAACAATCAATTTTTTTGTATTGTACATTCGGCTTATTTTTACAGAAAAAAAAAGCATTTTATTCAATAAATTACTTTATAAAATGAATAAAGCCATGAATGGACTAGTGCCTAGCATTCGGTGTCACAGGTGTCGGGTTCGAGTCCCGGCGGTGTCATGAATGTTTGTACTGTTCGGAATCACTTTAAACCGAAGGTCCCGGTCTCATAGGACCATAGAGCGTTGTCTTGAGATTTAGTCAGTTTTCAGCCCTCGTGGTTCTCTAAAGTGAAGATTACCCTTAGCCATGGACCAGTGGGGTCTTCTGGAGTGTAGGCTTTCCTGCATCAGGGGGATTAGTAGCAACAACAAAATGAATAATTATAAACACTTTAAAAAATACAATTGTTTATGTCTTTACATTGAATTTTCCTATGACATCAGTTGATATGCATTTTACTAAATTTCAACGAACACAAATACTTTTCTATTGAAATGATACTTAATGAGATACGTGATTTTTTGAAAAAAAATGTGCTGAAAATTGGCATTCGAAAACAGAAATCTCCCGTTATTATAACATCTTAGCTTCATGGAGGTATAAAAGCATGCATAAAGCATGCATTTTCTTCTAATGCATAAACATTAGAAAAAACATTTCAAAATAATAATGGTGATTAATAAATATATATAATTCACATTTGTATAATTTTCTGAAAACAATACAAATTCCTGAACCAAAAAAGGTTTTCAGGCAAAGATGAAATTCTCTAGTGATATATACTTCAGAGTATAATTGCATGTGGGTGTGTATATAGAGAAACTGGGTTTAGACGCAGGTGTTGCAATTTATGTGCTTTGTTCTCTAAGGTGGAACATCGGTGGGGCCCATAGAGTAATAATAAAATAAAACTCATCCCTCTATTCTCAAGGAATACAAAGTTGGGGCAAACATCCCCCTTCCTTTCGTACTAGAGTTGGCGCTGTATCGCCCCTTGGCTCTCTTCCCTGCGCGTATTTATTTTGAAAACATAAACATGTTGCCAAACGATTCTAAAAATTCCAAAAAAAAAATTCTTCTTCTCTAATCATACATTTATAGAATTATGCGCTTACTAAAAATAAATAGATACAAGAAGTGTTATTTTGTTCTTAAATTCTGGTAATTTTAATATGGAATATAATAAAACACGACAAAAAATTCATATAAATAAATATTTCATTTTTTATAATTTTGGAAGGAAAATATTACACAAAAAAATTTATTAATAGAATATATGTTCTACTATTTAGAAAAATTAAATTTACATTTATTAGCAGCTAAAAAAAAATGAGCCCATTTGTTTTTGAAAATCGTTTTAATAGTTTTTTCAAAAATAGTAGGAAATCGTAGATCTTTTCCTCCCTTCACGCTTACTGCTGAGAATAACAGACCAACAGTAAAAAGAATGTCGCCAAACATCGCCAAGCTGTCATCGGACATGTTAAACAAAAAATCCCTGAAATACATGCCTAAAAAACCAATTCTAAATTAATGCAGTCTCTTTCAGAGCGCAATGCAAACTCGTTTTGTCCTCTGTAACGCAAGTGACTAGTCTCATATTAATTAATAACAGAGTGATCATGGCAGTGACCGTGGATAGGGGTAATTGTCAAAAATCACGTGAAGTATATGATCACGTGAGGATTATGTTGATCCCAAGCAGGTAACCTTGATGCTCATCTATTTTAGTAATACTTTGGGATGAGGACATACATCATTCCACCTACCGGAGGACAGTCTTACCGATGGGAATTTTAGGGGTAACTTCTCCGCATGTAACGTGTCGTACGGGGAAATCCTGCGAAAACTCCATGCCATGCGAGATGCCTTACTCCCTATTGTCCCAATCGGCATCGAGTCTCCCTCGTTTCTGACAGGGGTGACTACAATAATGACGCCAGCTAATTCGAATTTTCTGCACGTTAGCGGTGCACGTTTCCACTGAGGCTCGCTGAAATGAGGTGGCGAATGGTGATGATGAAACTGGAAGCAATATAGTGGACTGCTAGAGATTGAAATTTAATAACAAATGTCATGTCCAACTTATGGAAACACTTTAAAGATCCTTCGAGGGAATGAAGACATTCGTCTGTTACAGTAAGGTGTAACATGAGAGAACATTTCATGCCGCCACAGATTACGGTACATAATTTGAGAGATGGCCGCCTAACTTGGAGAATAATAATAATGTTGCAATCCTGCTTTTGTTGCTGCATTCCTGTGCACAGGAGATGAGAACCCGTTTAGCAACGAACAGAGATTGGTGGGTGGCCGTTCTATCCACCGATGAATCTTGGCTCAACCTAACTATTGTTTCTCAAGGGACAGTCTACTGGCGAGGACCAAGAAACGTCTACTTGTTCTCCAACATCCGAGACGCAGCAGAGTTTGAGAAGGTATCATCTTGGAAGAGCGTTCAGACCTCCATGTTTTTGTCAGAAACTGTGATAACTGTAAGCATATGGCCTATGTTCACACAATCTCGTGGTAGAGTGCAATGTGTGCAGAAGAGGTAACTTTGAATCTGCTGAAGAGTTTCTCCCATCTGCTGAAGAGTTTCTTTGCGTGGCAATTACCCGTAAAAAATTCCTTCCGGATGGCACTGCCCTTCCTCTACTACCGTCGGTGGTCTGTTCGGGGCATACATGAGGCTTACTGATGCTCCATTCTCACATTTCTAACGGATAAGAATTACATAGCCCTAGGTAAGATATGGAGAAAAGAAAAAAAAATATCAAAAGAAGTCTATGTTCATCTTTTGAAGAGTGCAGTTGGTTGTGATTTCATTTTAATATGCGACAATTCGAGATCATATAAGGAGACTTTGAATCCCTGTAAATGAATTCACCCTCATGGTTTGGTCATCCAGTTCTAAATCCCTAAACAACCTATGTCTGAAATGCATTAGGGAAGGCAATTGCAACTCGCCTTCCTCCTTCCATAATCATTCAAAGCTATGAAACAGCGTTGCTGAAGTAGGAAACACCGATGCCATAAACTGTCTGTTCTCCAGTATGAATTCACGTTTTTGAGCTGTGTACAATTGTAGAGGTGACCATGTCTCCTATTAACCAATATTTTTGTCCGATATTTTTTAAACTTTGCTTCTAGACCTTCCGCCACTGATGAGTCTTACATAAGGTCAGGTGCACGTATCATAACTACTGAGTGGCTATTTTTTTTTTTATTATATCAGATTATGTACTACATACTAGTAAGATATTTAAGTAAAAGTGAAATCTCGCTTAATTTTGGACACCAGTGTTGTATTTCGTGTTTAACTAATGTTCTGTATTGGAAGATAAATTTTATTTTTAGTTTCTATACATCGTGAAATGTAAGAACAATATTTAAAACAATGGTATTTTCCACATTCTACAATTGATTAGTCATTCATTAGTCAGTAAAGTCTAATTTATTTTTTTATTATTGCACAACAGTATATACTTTTGAAGCATTTCGCTTGAAAGACTGCTATTGAATGTATGCAATGGACTGAAACACAGCAATGTAGAATGAGGGGAAAAAAAACTTCTTGTCAAATTAACAGTAACATTTAATTTGCGCAATGCAATACATTTAATTCATATATGGTTTAAATAATTAATTAAAGCATGTATGCAATTATAGTAGAGTTTATTTGAAATGGCGAAATGGGAATTTTCATTTTTGTTGCTTATTCACCTGATCCATATTTTCTTAAATACACTACAAATTAATACTTAAAAACATACAATCAAAATTTATTTACTCAAATTTTTTTTTTTTATATTTAAAAATATCTTTCCCTTTTTATCTCAATAATTAAAAATATTTAGAGTTTAAAATTTTTGATAAAAAAAAATCTTTCTTTGTTGAAGAAAGAAATACCTTATTAACTTGCATACTTTTTAAGGATTGAAAAAATTTATACTCTTTTTTTTTGACTATTTTAAAAAAAAAAAAAAAATTCTTCGTCTCAAAACTAGATGGTAATATTTGGTGTTAATACTTTACATACTTACTTTTATGCTTTTTTTTTTACATACTTTACATTAATTACTAATACTTTTGAAAAAAAAAAAAAAAAAAAAACTTCATTATAGTTAAAAAGAAATACTAGATTACTAAACTTTGAAAAAATAATCTTTTTCGAATTACATAACTTTACATACTTACAATTTTTACTATTTTATAGTCAAAAATTCTGTTTTTCTAAAACTAGATTACTTAGTCATTACACTAATAATACTAAAAATTCTCTTTAAAACTAGATGGTAATGCTGACATAATACTTTGAAAAATATTTTGAAGAAATAAATATCTTTCAAGAAAAAAATATCTTATTGCATACTTTTTTATCAATTTTTGGCTATTTTATAGTCAAAAATTTCTGTTTTTTAAAAACTAGATGGTAATGCTTACAATAATACTTTTGAAAAAAAAACTTTTCAAGAAAGAAATACCTTATTAACTTTGCATACTTTTAGCAATTTTTAACTATTTTATAGTCAAAAATTCTCTTTTAAAACTAGATCGTAATACTTAGAATACTTTTTGAAACTAATAATTTTAATACTTTTTGCTTAATACTAAGTATTATTACTAAGTGTACTATTAGTATTCATAGTATTAATACTGTGAATACTAATACTTTTGAGAAAAAAGAACTCTTTCAAGAAAAAGAAATATCTTATTAACTTGTATATTTTTTAACAATTTTTGGCTATTTTATAGTCAAAAATCTCTTCTAAAACTAAATGGTAATAATTAAAAAAATTCTACTTTTTATGAGTTTATGAAAGACAAATAATACAATAAAAAGAAACATAAAAAGTTCCAGATTTATTTTGTCCCCAGGATTTTCCCACTGTTCCAAATTTAATAAGCTTAGAACCTACGGCAGTGTACTCTATAATAAAAGCTTGAGCACATTGTCAAAAACAGGTTCAAAGGAAATAAAAACTCAATTTGCCACGGTTTCCAAGAAAAATATCAGAGAAATTCTACCGAAATGCAGTCAAAGCTTCTCGCTTTCCAGAAAGTGGAATTAGGAATATCCTGATAGAACTCGAATTGTAGCATTCTTTTTGAAATAGTTCTAGATCATCAAATTGCACAACAGTGCTGTTCATTCCTACTCATTTAAACCGCCCTTCTAACTCGTTTAGGAGAGTAATTAAATAATTAAAAGGACAATTGGGAATTGAAAGGCATTTTATGATATGTATGATTAAAAGTACTTAAAAACAGGATTAATGACAACGTATTGCAAATGAAGATCTGACAATTTTTACTCAGCAGAGGGTTTTTTTTTGCTCTTACGGTCATCTTGCGTACACGAGGGCTAACCAGACCGGGACGTACAGTTTAACGTGAGTTCCGAAATCACTTCACAAACATCCATGGCACTGCCAGATACGAACCTAGAGCCTGTGGTACCAAAGGCCAGAGCGCTGGGTAAGTGACTCCCCAGGCCGCCATCACAGGGGGTGCGATGCATTCACAGTTCAATTGCGTTTGAAAATCAATATAAATTTGTTGTTAAATACAATAGGTTTTTTTACATTTTTTTTCACCTTTTGCCAGTCAGCTGATGGCAATGACCTCCTTTACCATTAAACGGATTGACTCTTCTCAAAATTATATAGGGTGGTACAACTATCAGGGGACAAATTTTAAAGGGAGTGTATACCTACTAAAAACAATTTTTTTCTGTATAGAAATGTAAGGGCGGAAGTGACTTTTGATACGCGAACATAAAAAATGTGACACGAAAAAAAAAAAAAAAAAACTGTAGCTGTAACTAAAATTGTAAATTCTGCAATAACTATTATTAAACTTTTCGCTTCCAAAATTACTTTGCGCCACGTCTATCTGACTAATATCCCTAACAACATTCCATTGTCCATTTCCGCTTTTAAAGCGGATGTTTGCCTTTTTTACACAGTAGATGGTCGAACTATATTTGTGTAATTTTTGAATATTATAAGTCGTGCTTCCTCCTACGCACTGCAAGAGCGCCCCATGTGACATTCGAAAGAGATAGTCAGTAAGCCACGGGATTCTCACCCGTGATGAAGTGCAGCTCAACCTGCTCTGCCGCTGATAAACGTTGAGTTTTGTAATCTCTCATCTCGAGAGAAAGTATATTCAACGCAGTCCTGCGCAATGTTTGGCCTACAGACTCTCACCCGGAGAGGAAAGTATATTTTCGCATCCCGCGCATATCGAGTTTTCGACTTGGAAGTGGAGCCCTTTCACTAAACTATAATGATCTGCCTTTAAATGTGTTACACATTGTATGTCTCTAATTGCTTGTGTGCGTGACTATAAAGCTGTGAGTTCTCCAACCTGTGTCTCAAGTCTCAACCCAACCACACCCAGTTACGATAGAGCTGCACAATCCTCAAATTCTACAAAACATTGTTTATTGACAACATCATTGCAAAAAGTTCTTCTTAGATAAAATATTTTGATAATACTTTTGATACAAAGTACTTCTTTGATACAAACTGTAGCCCGACTCGTGGGCCAGAGGCAATGTGCATAGTTAACGTGCCAGAGTGCTGAGATTCTAATCCACTCTGCATCATTTTTGTAGTCTTTGCTTTCAGACAAGAGGAGATCCTGTTAGTGATTGAGTGTTTCCTTTCGACAATAGTCTGTGGACTATTCGTGGCATAGATGAGGTTCACTGATGTTCCACTCACCTTCTAACCGGTAGAGGGGCTACATAAATCTAAGTACGGGTGTGTGGTGTGGAAATTGTAAGAATAAATATTCAAAATTCGAAACACCATCACATAGAAAAAGAATTACACATAAAAAAATCTCATCCGAAAATATCTTTCTCCTCTATTTTTTTTGTGCCTCGCCACTGTGCTTAAATTCGTCCAACTATCGGTAGACTAAAACACATTTAAATTAGTACAAAATAATAAATAATAAAGATATAAATTTACCAGAGGTCTATTCACCGTAAAATGTTAGTACAAACAAATACAAACTTGGAAATTTAAAAAATATTGATTTGATTTTGAGTATCCTGTTTCGTAACAATATAAATTTTTTGGCCCTTTTACCCTTATTTTAGCTTATAAAAACTAAAAATAATAATGAAATTTTTTTATGCGAAATCATTAGTTTTTAGATACATTCAATCCAAAAATGTGTAAAAAAAGATAAAAAAAAATTTCAATAATTTCAAAAAAATTCCTTCGAAGGTGTTCGTGTACCTTAAGTCAAAAATGCGTGTTTTTTTATTCATCTATTTACGTCTTGAAGAATAATCAATAAAGGAAGCTTGAAATTATAAAATTATTCATTAAAGTCAACAATAGAAGCATGACACACACAGTAAATATAAGGAAGGGTAATGCGAAAAATAAAAATGGTGAATCCCACTGAACATGAGAAGGATGAATCTGGTGCAAGCTACTCATCGGTGAATGAATAATCCGCTCTATTTTTGTTAATGGATATTCTAAATCACCGTGATTCGCTATTTGCAAATTGCTTTTTTTTAAGAGCAAATTTGGGAAATTTTAAATTTGTTTCTCTAATGCAGCTGGCAAACATTTAGACAGTTATCTTGGATACCTTAAGACAAACGCAGCAACGACGTTACTCACTTAGCACTACCCAGAAGGTGCGTGTAGCTTGGAAGATAAGCTACGGACGCGGAGTAACAATACCCTCAATAACGGTCTACGATCCTATTAGACCAGCACCTACGGCTTAAAGTGGATTCCGAACCACTACAAACATTCATGGCACCGCCGGGGACTCGAACCCGAAACCTGTGGTACCGAACGCTAGCCACTCGGCCATTAGGCCCTATCCCTCAAGGTTTGACCATTGAAAGTTCCATGACCGTTGAATCATCCAGTATCTGTTTTTGAATCCAGAATTGTTGGTAGCCATTTTTGAATTTGGATTTGAATTTCTCATTTGTTCTCATCTATCAGGTCTTGTTGCAATTTTGTGGATTCTTTTTGTATTTTAAACAAAACAGCATGAAAAGAATACAGTACCCAATTGGATAGGTCCGTTATTAAAATATCTTCATATCGTTGATTGAAGTCAGAATAGAGGAATATCTGGAAAATAATGTCACCTTATGTTACACTTGCGGTTATACTTTGCTGGTTTCACTGCCTTTTAGGAAGTGATGTAATCCAACTTAAGAAACAAATTGAATAATGATGATTATTTGTTATTATAAGTAAAAAAAAAAATGAAAATTTCACTTGCCCTACATTTATTCGGAGGTCGGAAATCAAAAACAGTTTTTAATGCTTCTATAACATTACAAACTCATTATGTCCTGCTTATTGCGGAGGCTAAACATATACAGTCGGCTATCGCTCTGGCCGTTGGTACCACAGGCTTTCAGGTTCGAATCCCTGTGGGGCCATGGATGCTGTGAGTGGTTTGGAATCCCCCCTTAAACTGTCGGTGCCTGTTTAATTAGCCTAAAATGTGCAAAAAAAAGGGCCGTGTGCAAAAGAGCGGCAACCAAACCAAAGCGAAATATTTTCTTGTTGGAATACACCATTCGACCAGAAAAAAAAATTTAAACCAAAAATAAAAGTATTAATTTCCGTAGCTATATTCTATATTATAGCGCAGTCTTGTTCTTTTCTTTCTTTTTATTCTTACCTCAATAAAAAAAAAAAAAAATGCATTATTCTTTTACAGACATGAAGTTTCCTCAATAAAACTCGTGTGAACTTTTCAGTTGGGAGAAAAAAATATACTTTCTTCGTTGAGAAAAAAATAGTTATGTAATACGCTAGAGGGGGAAAAAAGGTGAATTGACAGGCCATTGTTTCCCTCCTGCCTGTTTCACTTCTGAGTTGCAATCTCATGCGGTGGGAAATAGACCAGAATTTTATGGAAACACTTTCCCTCGATACTCTTTTTTATTTTTTTTTTATACGGTGAGAAAAAAGAGTAATTATCTTTCAAAATTTTTGTGATAGTTTGGAAGCAGTAAGACCAGAGCTGCCTGATGGAGGCTGAAAAAATTAGGCTTGAAAATCGTCAAGTAAAACTAATGCGTTTGTGCTGAGGTAGATGAAATGACTCGTGGACTGTGCTCGTCTCGTGGTCCTGTGGCAAACCATTGGTATCATGATGTATGCCAACATTATTTCCATCGTAAGTTATCGAAACATTTCTAAAAAACATATTATGCAAGGATTAATTAAGATGGGCCTAAATTATATGGCAATTATTTATTGTAGTTTAAGTTACAGCGCTCTAGCGCTCGGTGCCACAAGTTTCGGGTTCGACTCCCGGCGGTGCCATGGATGCTTATAGTGGTTTGGAATCCACTTTAAATCGTAGGTCTCGGTCTAATAGGACTGTAGAGCGTTGGACATAGGACTGACAACCTTATCCCGTAAAAGTAAACATCTCCTTTCTCGAAATCTGCCAGTAGGCAGACGGCCTTGGTACACCATGGGGCTGCTGCCCCATTGATGATGATGATGAATCTTAAGTAAAATGAATATAACACTGAAAAATTAGTTAATTATTAATTTGAAGGCCCGATGTTCAAAGTGAGTAGCGCTCTTGCGCTGGGTGCCACTGGGTTTCAGTTCAAGTCCCGCCGGTGCCATGAATGTTTATAGTTGTTCTGAATCCACTTTAAACCGTAGGTCCCAGTCTAATAGGACTGTTGGTCGTAGGGATGACAACTTACCTCGTAAAAAAAAAAAAAAAACATCTCTAGTCTCGAAATCTGCTAGTAGGCAGTCAGCATTGGTCCACCATGGCTGTTGAGTCTTTGATGATGATGATTTTAAGTTACACACAAACATCGAAAAGAAATGACATTCAACCTCATAAAAGGGTAGTTCTTGGCCCTTACTGAGGCAGTATGAAGAGGGCGCTGCCAAGATATATAAAAGCAGAGGTTGTAATCTGGACTTCTTTAAAATTTTAAGGAATTAACGATCGTGCTTACTTTTTTTTTATTTAATTTTGAAATTAATTTTCAAAATTGCCAAAAAAAATTGAAAATTTGAATTCTATTAAATATATAATAATATCATATATTTCTGATAGCAAAATATTTTCTATTAAATATAACAACATTTTATATTTTTAATAACGATATTTTTTCAATCAAATATAACAATTATTTATTAAAACAAACAATATTTTTTGTAGTCTTAAATTGTTTTTATTTTTATTTAACTATGAAAAATATTTTAAGAAAAACGATTGGAGAATAAACCAATAATTTTCTTTAGAGAATTGAATCTATTTAATGTAATACCCTAAATTATTTTTAAAATTTAACCTAACTATTTTTAAATAATTTTTAGATTAAGGTAATAAAAATATTTTAATGCGTCAGCTTCTTTTGACCCTAATACATATGTAAGCTTTAGATTTAGTTCATATTATTATGATTATTTGATATTTTTTATATTCAGTTTTTATTCAAATATTCCCCTCATCCTGTATAGACAAATTTGCGTAAATTAATTCCAAGCGAATTATGAACTAATAAAATATTCACAGGTATTAACGATCAGGAGGAAAAAATCAACGGTTTTTACAGAATTTCTTGGTGTCTTTCCCAGTTTTTCAAAAATATCGTTTACAAATCTATTGTTGTTTTTCTAATGCAGCTAGCAATACAGAGACATTTCATCGTTACGCCATCAGCAAGGGCTGCACCGCTGTTACTCATTGAGCACTACCCAGGAGGCAAGTGCAGCTTGCAGATATGCTACGGACGCGAGTCACACTACCTCCAGAACGCTCTGCGATCCTATTAGACTACGACCTACGGTTTTAAAATGGATTCGAACCATTACAAGCATCCATGGCATCACTAGGGCTCGAACCCGAAGCCCGCGGTACCGATCTCCGGAGCGCTAGCCACCCGGCCATCGGCCCCCACAATTCTATTGTAAACTTTGACGTTATGCATCAAATCTATAAATCTAGATATATAAAAAAATGATATTATTTTTAGAAAATAATATTATTATATAAAAATAGTATATATAAAAATAGTATAGATCTATAGGAAATAGATCTATCAAATCTATTTGCTATCTATCACCAAAAGAGAATAAACAAAAGTATAAATATCCTATGAAGAAATGCTCATAAAAATTCCTGAATAGGAAATGTCAAGAACGTGCTGTTGATATTCATTTTGAGTTTCTAAAAATAAATTGATATTGTTGTTTCATAAAAAACAGAATATTGAGATTACTTTACGTGGTACAAAAAATTAACATTGTTAAAAAACTTAACAAGGTTTCTCTACTTTCCATTACATAAATGAAAGATTTGTTCAGAGATTACATATGTCATATTAATTATCATATAATAACAATGAATATAATACAACAAAAAGTTCAGTTCAAATGTGAACTCCTGTGACAAATGTTTTTTTTTTTACAGCACTTCGAAAGTGAGACTTTAATTACAATCACCCAGTATATATATGTCTAGTTATTTATTCTAAAATGAAACCTATCTTAACAATATTCAGTTATATCGGTACGATCTAATCCATGAATACACCTCCTTATTAGGGCTCGTTTTGCAAAATGCCTTCAAATATTGCTCTCATTTAAAAAAAAAAGACAAAAACGATTGAGACCAAGAAGTAGAAATTGACGTGCAATAAGTCGGAGTCATTCTTTATTTGAAATTTTATAACTTACAAATAACTTACAAAGCGTCACTGCTGAAAGTTTCACAGAACACAAGATCGAATTGACAGTTATATCACACTTTCAGTATATAACGTTTATCTTTGTCAACCGACATGTAAGCTTTAAAGAGATAATATTGTGTCCATTATTTGTATTTTTATTCGATGCGCTTTCTACAGCCAGCCCCATCTTTTGTATTTTCTGTTGCTCACATTTCATCGATTTTAAATTGTGATCAGAAGAGAGTCAAAGTAAGGGAGTCGATATAAAAATCAGACCTTCGACTCTGTTGTAAAAATAAATTAATAGTTTAAAAACACTAAAGGCAGTGACTGTTTTTGCAGTGAAAACAAGTACTAACAGACATTTCTCAGGCCAGAAGTTTATATCAAAAAGCTATCTTGGATCACCATGAAAAAAGATACCTTATTAAAGCTGTTCTATTATTAAGAACAAATAAGATTGTATATATGCATTACAAACAGGCATCTTTGTACTGATAAGGCACTGTTTACTTTTACTTATCTTTAGCTTTTCTACAATACGTTGGTATTTGTCCATTTATCTGTCGCAAAAGATTTATATATACACTCAAGAGCCAAAACATTATGACCACCCCTACATTTTGCAATGAACGCGCCTGGATGGCGTCGATGGCACGTGATCGGGTGGAAGTGGTATTAACTGCTGCTGGAGAGTCTGAAGAATCATTCTTTCACTTACTTCTGTGATGATGGGAAAAAGGCTACGGATCTAAGCGACTTTGATAAAGGGCAGATTGTAATGGCTCGAAGGCTCGGAACAAGTATTTCGAAACTGCACGACTCGTGGGTTGTTCGCGATCTACAGTTGTTAGTACTTATGCAAAGTGGATGAATGACGGTGAAACCAGCAGTAGATGGCATGGTGTTGGACGTCCACACGCTATCAAAGAAAAAGGTCGTCGGAGACTGTCTCGCATGGTGAAGCAAAACAGGAGCCAGACAGTGGCTCAGCTGACAGCCCAATACAATGCAGGGCCAAGTAGAATAGTATCGGAGCACACTGTTCAGTGGACACTGTTGGATATGGGGCTACGCAGCAAACGTCCCACTCGTGTGCTTTTGCTGACCAAGCGTCATCGCCAACTGCGCCTGCGCTGGGCCGAGGGAACATCGTGACTGGTCCACGGATCAGTGGGGGAGAGAGTTGCCTGGTCAGATGAATCACGGTTTTGTCATTCATCACGCCGATGGCCGTGTCAGGATAATCCGTCTTCCAGGAGAGCAGTTGCTCCCTCAATGTACAGTAGGTCATACACAGGCCGGTGATGGCGGTATTATGCTTTGGGGGACGTTCTCTTGTGCGTCTCTGGGACCCGTGGTTGTGGTAGAGCAGACCATGAATGCTACAGGGGTATCAAAACATCATTGCGGACCAGTTGCACCCACATGACCCTCTGTTTTTCCAGCTGGAAATGGAATGTTCCCCTTGTCGCAAGGCTAAAATTGTGTTGGAGTGGTTTTCAGGAACATGATGCTGAATTCCAGTTAATGTCTGGCCGCCTAACTCGCCGGATCGCAATCCGATAGAACACATTTGGGATGTCCTGGGAAGGCAGCTCAGGTTCAAAGACCACCAATTCGCAATATCTCGGATTTGCGTGACCGTTGCTTAAAACATCTGGTACAATCTGTCTCCGGCCATCTACCAAGGACTTGGCATCCATGCCAAGGCGGGTTGAAGCTGTGTTGCACGCCAAAGGTGGGCCAACTCGTTATTGACAGGTGGTCATAATGTTTGGGCTCTTGGGAGTGTATATATATATATATCTTCTGTGTGTTTGAGTGAGTCCTTGGATGGTTTAGATTCACAACTGGATCCGGTAGATGGTGCTCAGTCAGGTTCTTTTGTACATGTGTTTTTCACTGAACTCCTCCCTAAAAGGCTAGACCGATTTGGATTAAATTTTGTGTGCGTTCACAAAACATGGAGAATGTATTTACGTCATCCCCTTTGTTGCAAGTCGCCACCAGAGGGTGCTGCAGTCTATCCACTTCTATACCCTTCCACCCATAGCAATAAAAATGGATAAAAATATGTGTTCGAGTATGAAAAATAGGTGCGCGCTCTCCACTTTAGTCACTAGAGGGTGCTGCAGCATTTCATCTTATAGACCATTCAAACGATATCTATAAAGAAAATCTTTTGCTATTGGTTAACGCCATCAGCAGAAATTTTCATATTTTTATGGTGCTTCATCGTTGCTTGAGAGAGTAGCAGCTGTTTTTCTATCAACATTTAGTTCTGTAATTTGGTATTTAGTTTTGATCTTAGAAGAAATCAAAATGCTTAGATTTTTGCCAAGACATTTGCATCTGCAAGGGGAAGTAGGGAAGGCAGTCTGATTTAGACTTCTGGCCTTCTTCGCCAAAGAATCTGCAATTTCATTAAATTCCAAATCCACATAATATCTTTAATTCTTATTTCACGCATTTAGTAACAAGAAAGCTGCTCAATAATGAAGTGAAAATTAATATGTAATCCCGGATACAAATTTTTGTAGTGTAATTTAATTGTGATATTAATGAATATGCTTGAAAATTAATTTCATTATTCATTTTTTTTTTTTTTTTTTTGTCTTTCAACCTTTGCCCTCAAGTGAGTTTTGCATATTGTGCAACTGTAACAGAATTAACAAATGAGCGTTCACCACAGTCTCAGCGCAACTTGTTGTGAACCGCAAATCACACACCGCTGGAACGTGTCACACCAGCGATTCGAGTTCGAATTTGCATGAACCTTTCACTCGCCCGCAATTCGACCCCCGCGGTGATTCTCACGACGCCCTCAACAACCCAATTAGGATGAGCGTTGCCCTAATCGTGGCATCATGTCGTCTTCTTGACGAACTGAACTGAAACAAAAAAGGTGAGAGAAACACCACGTGTTTTTTTTGGAAAATCCCCGCGCAGTTGGAACGAGATTTCGTGGGCCGATTTGGCAATGACTTACAAGAAATCCTAATGCTTGGTACTAATGAGGACAGGATGCATTTACTAGATAATGTCTTCACAGAAGGTCAGTTAGCAGCAGGGACTTGACAGACAGTTTTACAAAAATACTTAACTAGTTTTACAAAATGGCCCATACACCCAAAAAGTCCTTGATTTAATAGTTGAACACCAAAATGCAAATTTTTACAATCGGTGCCTGATTCTGTACTTCACTCATTTTATCTCAAGAAGTTTTGCAGACTTGATACATAAAAGATGAAATCATGCACCGTTGCATTTAAATTCTTGTAGATAATCTATGAAAATTTTATTTTTCATTTCAGTTTTAATACAAGATTCACATGTGTGTAACCAAAGAACCCACATGCGTTAATTTGATTGTTTTAAAGTGTGCACAAAATGATCGTAGAGCGACAAACCAAAGTTCTTCTTTTATAATTGAAAAGCCCCCCTCCATTATTTTTATCAAACACCCACCAAATGCACCCGAATCTACTCTGCTTATTTCCTCTCGATCATTCCATTACTAATATCAACCGTTTTGACAACCGGTGGTCTAAATAAAAATATACTTGAAATCTCCAACTCGACATCAAAATGCTTTGTTTTTATCTTTTCTATCAATAGAAGGATTTCCGGAACTGTTCCAGCGCTACATACCAAATCTTAAACTCTTTTGTATTATAACTATAACCCAGGGAAGCGGCCTGGTGGCCAAGCGATCTGGTATTTGGTATCCCAGGCTTCAGGTTCGAATCCTGGCCGGGGCATGGATGTTTGTGAGTGGTTCGAAATCCACTTTTAACCGTAGGTACCGGTCTATTTAGCCCTCGTGTGCACAAGATTATCGTCGAGCGACAAAATAAATCCAGGAATAACTTTGGAGATATCTACTTTTTTGGCTGGAATTTCATGAATCTCCGACGAATAGTTCTTCTAAATTTTCTTCTCTTCTCTCTTTATAATTTCACCTCCACCCCTCCCTCTGATTTTTATCAAATATCCTCACCCAAATGTACTGAAACTATTATCACTCCCTCTCCTCAATCGCCCTATTGCCCGGTATCTACCATTTTGACAACCGGTGGTTTGGAACAAAAAATGTACGAAGAAATCTCAACTCATCAATCCAAAATCTTTTTGTTTTATTTGTTTTTATCAATGAGAGGATTTCCGGAACCGTTCACGCTTACAAACCCCAAATCTTTTTCGCGGCAATAGCGTGGAAATGTTTTTGCTATCTGATTCTGTTGATAATCCTGTGGTCACCATAATGTAATCAGAAGAGTGGCGCGCGCTTTCGGCTGCGGGTTTTCCGCGCTCGTGTCACCACCTGGGCGATGTGGGTCAGAAACTCTTGCGGTTGTGAGGGGCCTCAGGGGGTTCCCCCTAAAGGTTGGAAGCACCCCAAACACGATGTTATCAGGTGCTTTAAACCTTTCATGGGAACTATTACAGTACTCCCTCTGCTCTATAATAATGGCAGAAAAGAAGGGTGTCAGGCATTATTATTCTAATGTAACTACAACATGCAAGAGACGGAAAAAATTCTTCTTACCTAAAGTTTGGGAGTTATCTGTTGAACCACAAACCTAAAGGAAGTTGTCTGTTGCAAGGATTATCTCATTGAGGCAAACAAATACATTTCAAGCAAAAGACTACACCAGAGCATTGCGTAACT